>JADLZN010001352.1:118339-306324 GCA_018155175.1 Sinocyclocheilus anophthalmus | reverse complement strand
GTGTGTGTGTGTGGTGCTCATTTTTTGTTGGATTTGTTTCTTTCCCCCTCTGTCTGAATTTTAATGGTTAAAAAAATCGACATACTGTTGTGTGTGTGTGGGTGTGGATGCAGTTAAATAACCGTTTGTTCGAGGAGCTGGCTATGGATGTGTACGATGAAGTGGACCGTAGAGAGAATGATGCAGGTAAGACACAAACCCCCATCTGTTCCTGTCCCAACTTTCCCTGCTTCTCACTCTTTCTGTAATGTAGTTATGGAGCAGTCCGGAGGCAAGGGGACAGTTGAATCGGTGTGTTGTATAAACACTGACTATAGAAGGACTTGAGCAGTGCAGTCAGCTTGTAGAGAAGGGAGGGAGAGAGACGTCAAATGGAAAGGAGGGTGAAAGGGAGCGAGAGCGAAGGAGTGCTGCAGGAATTCTCTCCTCCTCCTCCTCCTCTCTCTACTCCCGTTCCTGGTTGTTGAGGAGAAGAGGTAGCATGCTGGGGTGGCAGACTAGGATTCTGATGGTAAGCAGGGCTGGGAGCGAGGCAGGGGGCCAAATGCACACATAAACACACAAACTGAACGGGAGGGGTAGATGCGAACTCTCTGAAACCTCAGGGCTTCGACATCAGAGTCTGTTTATTTATATTTGTCTTGTTTATATATGTCCATTCTGTTTCTCTTAGTGTGGCTGACAACTCAGAACCACAGTACGCTTGTGACGGAACGGAGCGCCGTCCCCTTCTTACCCGTCAACCCTGAATACTCAGCGACACGCAACCAGGTAACGCACAGCATTTTAGAGGATGTGTTTGAAGTATGTTTGGGAGGAGGTTCTCTGTTCCTGCTGTAAGGAGCCCGTGTAAGGCCCGTCACTTCCATGCAGGCCCATTTTTGATGGAGGCACGAAGGAGAGATGATATCTGGGGTACAGACGACATGGGGCTAAAAATAGACATTTTGTGGTTGTGCAAATGTCTGAGGCTCAGGTTTGGGCGGCAGACCAACGAATGGATGTTTTCCAACTGCGTAACTGCTGCAGATGCACAGCGGCTCCCTCCCCCTCAGCGTTTCCACTGGCATCCTTGCATGACCCTCTCTGTACCACTGCTTGAAATAGTTATTTTATACAGCGAGACCAATAAGTGAGTTTACTCAAGGGTACGTTTCCTGCGGACTTTATCCACTGGTCAAGAGTTGGAACACTGAACTGGTGATGTGGTAGTGTTTTTCAGTATTTAACATGTCCAAGTCGCCCTCTACCAGAATGGACAGTTCTGTAATGGCATATGTATTGCAGAGTGACTAAGTGATTAAATAAAACTTTAGGAATAACTTGTAAATTTGACTAACAATCAGGCACAGAATCCTGCAGAGCTCCACAGAAAAGCTATCCTGTAAAAAGATTTCCTGTATAGAATCATTCATAAAATTCTACACATCCCCCACATTTTTGTTTATTAAATATTTAGGCTAATTTTAAATATGTTCTGCTCCTAAAAAGTGTATAGTACTCTTGAGTCCTAGAACACGTTCTAGTTTGACAACGTTTTGCGAACCTCCTCATTCGGCTATCAAAGAAGTTTCTTCTGCCCACTGACAGGACCGCATGAGATTGTGGACAAACTCTCCACTGTCGCATATCGGATCAAGCTGAGTCGGGTACAGAAAGAACCAGTTTTCAAATGGGTCCATCGTAATCAGGTCAAGAGACATGTGGCTGCTGTCAGGGAAAGACGGCTAACTAGGCATTGCTATAGTCCTCAAACAAAGACTGTCTTGCACACACAAGAACTTCCCTCACTGATCCACTGCCTTTCTCCCTTTTTCTTTGAACCATGATGCTGCTGTGGCTCTCCATCCTCTGCCTCCCGCTAAACAGAGGACAGCCGCAACCTGATATCACATCACCAGGTCCAGCATCAGGCATTGCACTGAGGGACCAACCGGGACTTCTTATGACCAACTGTAGGACTCACAACCAGAAGGTGTACGTCCGACTCGACCCCACGAAATGTCTACCGGACACATTATCCACGGGCAGCTGCACACTACAGTTGGGCAAGTGCCCGATGGACTGAGAATACCCTTCGCTCACGCAGAAACCGATATCAAACACATGCTCACTCAGAAAATGACTGTCAGCAAAGCTAAGCGGACATAACAGGCGTAATAAACTATTCCTGGGGGTCTTGCTTGGAGCTGCTGCTGCTGTTGAAACCCTGTTTAACCTGGGAGTGACCAGTATCAACTCCGTGAGCCTATCTACCCTGAAGCAACAAGTAAGGGAGATCCAGACTGAGATGCCCCAGCTGATAGAACAACTCACACTACAGGGCCAAACCCTACAAACTATAGGCAAATCATTGAAGGGCACCCTGGTTGTTCTGAACACCCACAGTGTCCTGCTGAACAAAACTGTGAAATCCGTGAAACAGTTATTCACAGTTATACAGAATGATGTTGCCCAAAATCAGCTGGTCACCGCACTGAGGGTCTGACATGCTCGTGAGGTGAGCTCCTCCTTGACAAGCCTAGCCATGGGTATAATTCCTCCGTACTGTGCACCTGAGCCTATACCAACAGTGTATTCCGTCTGTAACTACCCCGTCCCGCTGACACCTCTTCAAAAGCCCACCTTGCCTCACCCCTGTGAGGGTCCCTCCTGCTACATTTTGACCCCGAGCAGAGCGAGATGGCGTTTCTTCTGAATCTACCCATCATTGAATCCGACAACATTTACAGACTCAAAGACATTGTCAATGTTGGATTTTGGCAGGGAAACACTCACATCAGAATACACACACCAGATATGGTAGCCTACCACAACAATAACCCACAGTTATACCTGGCCCAAAACCTGCACATATGTACCCTGACCAAAGACATTCATTATCCCTGCCCCAGCAAGCCCTTCCTCCGAGACAACACTGAATGAATCTGCGGGTTACAACCCATGCAAAAAGAGACACTCTGCCCCGCTGAGGCCAAATCTCGCTCACAAGTCACAGAAACACAAGCAAAGATTGTGGCAAATCAGTGGCTCGTCAACACGCCCACCCATACCGCCACACTGACCTATGACCAGCACGACACTGCCACCCGTGTCAGCCTGCCCAACCAGAGTATGTGGATTCAAGTGCCCAAAGGTGCCATCCTCCACCTCGGTGACCTGGCGCTGTACCACCTTCCAAGTGAAGAGTAACAATCCGAGGTAGAAATGCCAGCCTTTTTCAGGGACCACAATCTCACCCTGGACCCTGAATTGGAACTGAGCATTGAGAAAGGGGGGTCCCAGATGATTGACCTCACCCCAATCGACACAGCCCTCCAAGCACTGCCCCGGATGCCTGTCCAGAACACCTTTCCAGTCGCTCGATCCTGGACCTCTGCCGACACAACACTTTGCCTTGCCACAGCAATCGGGCACACCCTAACCCTCGGCCTTGCTTTTTTTGGTTCACAGAGTCAACGGGGTGCAAAGGTCCACGAACAGGTGCACAGCTGCCCTTCCTCAAACCTCAAACAGAGCCACCGGAAGAGAGGGACCCCGGCAGAGACAATGCTGACCCTGACCAAGGTTAACACCCCCGCTGAAGATGCGAAGGCTGAGGAAAATTAGGATCCACCTGCCATCTATCAATCCTGATCCACCTGCCATCTGACCATCCTGATCCCTGCCATCTGTCAATCCCGATCCCCTGCCATCTAGCTTTAGAGTCCCCCTGCTACCCGTCATCATGATCCACCTGCTGTTCCGACATCATGAAACTGTGTCTGACGAAGTGTACAGTGAACTTCGTCAGCCAAAAGGGGGGCTGTAGCGTCTGCGTAGGATCATGCATGATAGTTGTACTGTTTATGGCTTAAAAGACCCCTTTTAGCCTTTGACATTTGCATATAAATTACAATCCTGGTCACAGACTTTATGTTTATATGGGGGCTAAATTGCCAAATGGTTCCTCGCTGTCAAGAAGATTCTAACCAGCCCCCACTATCATCCCCCAATCTGATTTCAAACACATTCCAAAAGAGCTGTAAATGGCCAAACCAACACACACACACACCCAAACTAACACACACACACACATAAAGACATTTCTTTATTTTAGACTATAATTAATCAGTTATAATTGTATCTGGTATATGCATGTGGTGTGTACATTCCCTTGTTAGACTAGATGAGTTACCACTCGTTATTTGTATTAGTTAAAGCCATAAAACACTTATATTCAGGTGTATGTGTGTATCTTTGGTTTAATCTATTCCAGATTATTGTTTCTTGGTATCAATGTCACCCGTTCTTCATTTCTCGGACAATGACGTACAGTATGTGATTGTGAAACGCATCATATGACTCGCACGATATTTTGGGTTAAAACTACGGATGTTCCAGACCGGCCATAAAGCATGCAAATGAGCCATAAAACAAGAGACAAAGAAAATTCTTCCGCTCAAAATCCATGTCTCTCATTGGTCAGAACACACAGAATAGGAACTCTCAAAAACGATTAGCCCAAAATAACTTTGCTCAGAAAACTTCTTCTTCGTTTGAGACAACACCTTTCAGGACTCTCAAGACCTTCCTCTTGAGTTTTATTTTCCGGCAGTTTTTACTTTCAAGTAACGTTAGTCGCTGTGGACTTCTTCTTCAGAAGAACCAGAAGTAAAAACTTCCAGCTGACTCCTCACGAACTCATCAAAAGACCTCCGTTATCTACCGCATCCGGACTCCTCTTCAGCAATCGAAACCAATGCAAGTAACCGCTTGAAATTATTCAGATGCGTGTTTAAATCTCAGTCCCTTTTAAGGCGATTATTGGATTCTTTGATGATTTTCAGAGGTTGTGGTTAAGTGATGTGAAATACTGCCATTCTTTTCTATTCTCTATCTTTTCCTTACTTTGTTTCATTCTGTGTATATATGTTTTAGTTAGTTATATGTTAGACATAGTTTTCAATTTTATTAATCCCTTATTCACAACGATTTCTCTGTTTATCTGTTCACAGTTTCCAGTCAATGAGTTGTGTGAACCTTTGCTACATTTGGCTAAGATTACTGCTACCTGTACAAGAAGGACCGTTATTGTTCCGTGGCAGAAATAATATTCCGTAATGATATGCATTATATTGTCTGCTCGGTGGACATGCGACAGATCTCAAATCTTGTAATATTGATCTGCATTACAGTTAATCTTCCCAATCGATATAATCTACATATTTTATTATGAGTCATTTACCGTTGTATGATGCGCAAAAGTATTATTCCCCTTTTAGAGCTAATAATAATATAAAACGTTACCATGCTTTGGTAAAATACAGGTTTGTGTACATTTTACTTTATAAAATGTTTACTGTGCTGTATATCGTTCAATTTTATGCAAAGCATCATACAGGCTTGCGGTGTGAGTCAACTAAACGAGAGTCGTGTGATGGAAAAGCCTGATGCTTTGCATAAAATAAACAATTTTATTCATAAAGATACAGAATATAAAATACTTTGGATGTTAAAATATGTCCTCAGAGCTGTTTACTGTTTGTTTATGGGCAGGTTATGGAGGCAGTAGCATATTTCGGCTAAGAGTGAAATGCAGGTCGGCGGTCTTAGCCATTAGCAGTTCCCCGCCGAACACGACTCCAGCTCGGGCACGAGAACCAGCGCCGTTACGGTGGAAACAGAATAACAGAGACTGGTTGATTACACGTGAATTACTTCAGTTTAATTTAATTTTTACTTCTAATGTTTGTTAAACAAGTTTAAATATAGGCAATATGTATAGCCTATTAAAAACGATATAAACACTACTGTAAATTATATAGACCTAAATAAAGGAAGTTATCATGCAAACCAGTGGTTGTGTGGAGTATTTTACAAAAGTTTAGAGGATTTAAGTTAATCTGTAAACATTATTTAATATCTGAAGTAAAAAATAAGCTAGTATCTTATTATAGTAAAAATGAATCAACACATAAACTGGGTTAAATCAACCCATTATGCTGGGTTAAATAAACAACCCAACTTGCAGGGTAAATTTAACCCAAGATGGGTTCAGTCCTATATTTACCCAGCCCTTGGGTTAAAAACTACCCAAATTGGGTTGTTTTTTTATACAGTTTTTTTTTTTATAACCAGTGTTTGTTAAGAGTGAGGTTTTTAGTAAAGAACAGTTCAAATTAAATTTTGGTATTTAAATTCCAAATGCACAAAAACCCTTTATGTGATTTCCCAGTGAATTGTATCCTGAGATCCGACAACATTTGACCCTGAGAAAGCCATAAGCTTATAAATAAATAAATGGATCTGCTTCTGTTAGCACATCGAATGGTCTCCATTGTAAATTTAGAACGCAGCTCTCGGAACCAATGTGCGTGATTCTGGGGCGGGGATTGTCTGGTACTCATTAACTCGAAGCTGATTCTTTTTGATCAGTTTCGTTTCAAAGAACGACTGAAATGGAGCGATTTCATTTTCCTTCTTCGCTTGTCTCCGACTGTTTTTGCACTGCTTCAAGCGATTCGCTGAAAATATCCGACTCAAAAGAACGAATTGTTCACCAATCAGACATCGCTACTTTAGCATGTGGCGCAGAAATTAGGCCTACTTAGTTTTCTGTAAATTATGCATTTTATGTGAACTAGCCTATCATTCGTATTGTTGCGTTTTCATCAGGCCTATGTTTCAAAATCAACATAGGCCTATAGTCAATTTGAGAATTTATTGTCATTAGGCTATTTATCGTTAATTTGTGAAATTATGAAACTACTGTGAATTTTCTACTCAGTGGTGTGACACAGAGTATTTTTGGTTTTAAATGGGTCATATGATGCGATTTAATTTTTCCTTTCTCTTTGGAGTCTTACAATCTCTTGATGCATAAAGAAGATCTGTAAATTCGCAAAGACTAAAGTCTCAAATCCAAAAAAATATTCTATGATTACCTTGTCATCAATTCCTTTATCCTGCAGTCAAGCCCCGCCGACCTGCAAAATGCTCATTCTAACACTTCCCCCACATTCCTACTCACGAGTGGTGAAGATTTCATACGCCGCCCAAAGGCTTGAACGCAAAGAAAAGAAGCTTAACAATTTTAATTGCTCCCGCTGTTCTTATATTGTTGCTTGGCCTTGCGCCGCCGCCATGTCGTGGAAGACGCTGTTGTATTTGATTGTGAAGACACTTCTATAACAGGCATCTCCGCTTCGTCATGTCTAGAGCTGATCCTTGCTGGTCGCTGAAGGAATACATCAAATTGGCTGTGGATCGCCGGATCGGCTTTTCAACGCGTGGACGAAGCGGAGTCCAGCCGGGGTCGTCACGTGTGGTTGCCGCAAGCCCGCCGGACGCGCCGTTCTCAAGCCCGCCCGCCTGTGCTCACTCAAGCCAGCCTCCGCATACTCTAGGTGTGTGATGCTCTTTCGTTGTGAAAGCGAAACTACTTTGTTTGGCCTCCAAAAATGGACACGACTAGAAATCAGTGGTTAATTTTTATTTACTACACTGTTCCAGCACAGTTTACCCAAAATATTCAGATGTGCTGCGCATTTTATGGAGGATGAGGACTGTTTACTGATCCTGTAGAGTAGACTACAATGCTGGCTGTTCTGACTCCCAGACTGTAAGTACGTTTTTTTTATATTTAAAGAATTTGCCACTGACGATTCAAACGCAAGGTTTTTTTGGGCAGTGTAGTAGCACTTGTTGTTTGTCATTTCTCCGATCACAAATGCAGACATGGTTTTATGTTTACACGGTGCGATGCAATGCGTAAAAAGACAGTATAAGTCATTATAATCCGTAATTATGTCCCCAATGGATACAACAAATGACTCGTTTATATTGGGTTTTAATGTTTTTGTCTCCCTTCGTCTGCTTTTTACTGCTCAGGGCTGGACAGGGCATCACAATATGGTAAGGGGCGTAACATTTCCGTCACACGCTTGATATTCGGCCAATCACAATGCACTGGATAGCTGGCCAATCAGAGCACACCTCTGGCAGTTTTTTCAGGACCGCTGAGTTAGCTTTTTGTAAATCGAGTGTTTCTATAAAGCAGGGCATAGAGGAGAAACAATATGTACAGTATGTGGAAAATAATGTGTTTTTTTTACCTTAAACCGCATAAACACATTTCATTACACCAAATACACAAAATAATGTTCTTTTTAGCAGCATCATATGACCCCTTTAAAAAGATTTCATGTTCTTCACCATGCCAGCTGGAGACACCGTTTCGTTTCTACAGCCTATACATTTTCGTTTCTCCCACGGAGAACAGAAATTACAATAAATTACTTTGACTTTGACGAGGGACTTTGAGAGAGCTCGCGGCAGCCAGGCGGAGTCTAGCGTCGTCTTTGGAAACACGGCGTAGCTATTGTCAGACCAGCCCCTGGGCGGAGGATCTGGAGATTGGTGCCTCAGGTCGGTTTAGTCCCGAGCAGAGACGTACATGCGCTCGGGCAGTAAGTGGACTGTAGACGGCGGAGTTAAAGACTTCAGAGACGCGCAACCCAGGAACGGATAGAAGCAAACAGACAGTATACGCTGCATTTTGTCGTCATATATGCTCTTCAGTTTTTGAAAGCAAGTGGAATCGGACACAGTGAGCGACACAGACATGTAAGATCTCTATCGCATGCTTGAATCAGTTTCTGACTCACTTTTGGACTTTCCTTTTTGTTTACATTTCTTATGGTTATTGATAGATGACTGACAATGTGTCCGTCAACTTTTCTTTTTACTAACATCAAGATTTTAGATAAAAATGTTTATGAACGCATGAGGGGAAGTATGTGCAATATGTGCATTACCATTTTATCTAATTTCATCTCATTTTTTTGAGGTCTTGTCACACAGCACGTAATAGATATGGATAATAGTTATGCATAATAAAATTGACATATAGCCCATTTTAGAATTTTTTGTTAATTTATCATTCATTTTTTAAAATTTTGTAATTATTGCCCTATGAACTCATGGTATAAATTAAGTTTTTGTCATAAAAAAGATTTGTACACAAGCTTTTTTTCTCTCTCTCAATGTTTACCTTTCAGTTTATGCAATTTGAAGAGCTTGTCACTTCAGATTTATGGCTGGAAACAGATGTCCCAATGTTTTACTAATGCTCCCACACTTTTTTCTATTTCCTCAGGTGTAACCGAGCAGGAAGATGCCGGGAGGATCTAGGCCGGTGGGTTTAGGAGGTCTGCATGCACACTCAACCTGAAATTCGCGTCTATATGAAAGTTTGAGCTGAGCGTGATGGCATCTAGTCTTACATGTGCAGGCGTGGTGTGGGCCCTGTTCTCCTTCTTTTGTGCTGCCACATCTTGCATAGGCTTCTTCATGCCATACTGGCTGCTTGGGTCACAGATGGGTAAGCCGGTGTCATTTGGAACATTCCGCCGCTGTTCCTACCCCGTAAGGGATGAGGCCCGTGGTGGGACAGTTATGTTGGAGCAGTGTGGGCGCTATGCCTCCTTTCAGGGCATCCCGAGTCTGGAGTGGAGGATCTGCACGGTAGTGACGGGGGCAGGCTGCGGACTGCTGCTCTTGGTGGCTCTCACTGCAATCATGGGATGCTGTGTTACGGATCTAATCTCTCGCACCATCGGACGTGTGGCAGGAGGGATACAGTTTGTGGGAGGTGAGTTCAATTACAAGGAGCTTGACTGGAGATTCAGTGGATGGGTAAATGGTGAAATGGTTGGATAAATGAATGTATAGATGGCAGAATGAGTGGATTTTATTGGTTGGATGTATAGATGTGTTGTCAGAAGGATGGATGAATGTGCTTGTAAATGCATATTCAAATTAAACACTGCAACTTTACGAACACACTTTCATTTGCGTCTTTCCCAGATGCAAGTACTTAGCAGCTCCTAGCGATAACGCATGACGACAACCATATCCTCTTAGTGAAAGCCGGTGTGCTTGTTTTGACATTCTGTTGCTACAATTCATGTCATCCTGTGAGGAGTGGAGCCTGTGACCTCTTGTTGATTTGTGCCAAGACAGCAAACTTACACCATGGTGAAAATCAGTTTGAGTCTGTTTGGTAACTAAACAAATAGTGAAAAGCAAACAAGAGTTTCCTTTAATGTCCTTAGTACTGGTTGGATGGGATTGGTTTTCCAATCGGTGATTGAGTTACAGTTGTTAACACAGAACGTCTATGATTTCATGTACTGATTTTGGATGGGATGTACAATTACATAATTAAAACTAATTTAATTAAAAGGATAGTTCACACCAAAATTCAAATTCTGTCATCATTTATTCACCCTCATGTCGTTCTGACATTCTTTCTTCTGTGAAGCACAAAAAATATATATTTTGAATAACGTCTTAGTGTTATTTTTTTGGTCTTTACAATGAATGTCAATGGGATCCAAAAAACACTAGACCCAATTGACCTTCATTTTATGGACAGAAATGTTCTTTAAAAGTTGTACAGGTTTGGAATGACATGAGGGTGAGTATAAAATTACAGAATCATATCTGATGCTCCTACTACTGTTGCCTTTCTGATTAGTTTGTGACTGGGCTTTTTATATCAGATGCAAGTACAATACCAGCAGTACTTGAACCACCAACTGTTATTTTACCCAGATGGCAAGCTGAAGTCAGCCAAGAGGTCTAAATCCATCATGAAGGCACACCAGGCAGTGAAACGAGAAATTTAAGCTTTAGTTACGGCATTCACCAAAGGTCAATGCAAATGAGGAGAAGCGTTGTGAAAAATAATATACCATAATCACACACATTCCTCTCCGGACAGTATTCGATTTCTCACAGGACTCCAAAGTTAGCCCAGAAAATTTAAATTGCTCAATAAGAGGAATGAGAAAAAAAGGGCTTGCTCAAACGTCTGCGAAGCACAAATTTACCTGACCTCCTCAGGGACGTGCATTGCAAATCCGGGCTTGCTCACACACACGCACAGGTAAAAAAAAAAAAAAAGCAGGAGCAGTAGAATAAATTGGCTCTTGTTACTATCCTTTTACGAGATCTTTATATTTGAGAGGCAGTAACCGAGCTGCTAATGAAGCGACTGGCCTCGTAATGAGCAGAATATGAGGGGAGGAGGGTCCCTCACGGTCCCTCATGACTTACATCACCCTCTCTTCTTTTGTCCTGCCTCAGAGCAGTGACTTTGCTCCATTTCAGAGAGATGGAAAATAATGGAGGTTGATTATACATGACCTCTCTATGAGGGACTGTAGGCAACACTTTCTCTCTTTCATGTCTCTTTCATATTCCCTTCTCCTTTGTGCTCTTTACTTTTCCACACACACTTTGATATGTACACCTGCTTGCTTTGTGATGTTTTATTCAAGGGCAACTAAATATTTCCTGTTGGCATTTTTTCCTTGTCCTAGAAGTCTGGGACTTTGCTTTGTTTTTATCACTTGATACAGTAAAGATGATAGAGACTTACATATGGACTTACTAATTCTGGGACGGATGCCAGATGCCACATTGGTGTATCACTTCTTCAGTTTGCCCTTTTCAGGTGGGAATATTATTTGTTAATAGGTCAGACTTGAGAAGTATATTGTTGCCTATGTGTTCTGAATGAATGTTATGGTTCCTGCATCCTATTGGATTTCCTGTCACACCCATGTCTTGCTTCACAGCACCCGTTGCATGTTTGCATACGTCACGCATGCTCTCCTGAAAGACAGTCGGCTCAGTCATGTGTTTCATACACTGAATTTACAGTAGGATTTATGGGATCCATCTGGCTACTGTCAGAATCCTTGCCAATGAGAACCCAAGACCTTGAAATTAGTCTTTTTCGCTTGAGAGATCTGCCGATATGACTCAGTGGGATCTGGGTGTTTTCTCAATTACTCTTTAATGCCTTCTAATCACATTAGTGATATACTGAGGACATCCTTTCAGAACAACCTCAGCTCCTGGGAGATGTTTCTCACTTTGCTGTAATGACATTGCCTGATGAGTTTGTTACAGGTTGCGAATGCAAAATTCAACTGTTTGGATTTCTCCCAAGCTTTCCCTCCCTCATTTAATGCCTTATGCCCTTATCAAAAGTCTGTTCTCTGATACTCTTTCTTATCTTACTCCTTTTTCTTTTTACTTTTGAGTATTTGCTGCACTGTATGCATTTCGCAGTAGAAGATGAAAAAGAATACATTAATTGAACCATAACTATGCCCACTAGAGTCTATCACTTTTTTTTTTGCATTTTCTGCAGTGGTTGCAGGCAAGAATCTGCAGAGTTATTCTGTGGAAAGGATTTAGACAATAAAATAAAAGAGATGAGATACTACACTATTAGTAGCTCATAGCATTATCAAATTTAAGAAAATATTCTAAAATTAAAGGGGTCATATGATGCTGCTAAAAATAACATTATTTGGTGTAATGAAATGTGTTTATGCGGTTTAAGGTTTAAAAAAAACACATTATTTTCCACATACTGTACATTATTGTTTCTCCTCTATGCCCCGCCTTTTTGAAACGTGTCGATTTTTACAAAGCTCATCGTTCTGAAAAGCGAGGTGTGCTGTGATTGGCCAGCTATCCAGTGTGTTGTGATTGGCCGAATACCTCAAGCGTGAGACGGAAATGTTACGCCCCTCACCATACTGTTGATGCCGTGTCCCGGCCGGAGCGACGAGACAAAAACATTAAAACCCATTACAAATGAGGCATTTGTTGCATCCAGTGGGGACATAATTACTGATTATAATGACTTATACTGTCTTTTTACGCGTTGCGTTGCATCGCGCCGCGTAAACATAAAACCATGTCTGCATTTGTGATCAGAGAAATGACAAACAAGTGCCACTCCACACTGCCCAAAACTCGCATTTGAATCATCAGTGGCAAATCCTTTAAAAATGAAAACATACTTACAGACTGTGAGTCAGAACTGCCGACATTGTAGTCTAATTACTCTCCCCAGATCAGGAAACAGTCCTCCATAAAATGTGTTGCACACATCTGGATATTTGGGTTAAACTGTTCTGGAACAGTGTTGTAAATACAACATATGTGGGGGCGTGTTAGAACGAGCCGTTTTAGGTAGGGTGGTTGACTCTTAACTTTTATAAAGAATATCTCTTTGGATTTGAGACGTTAGTCTTTGCAACTTTACAGATCTTCTTTATGCACCAAGAGCTTGTAACACTCCAAAGAGAAAGGAAAAATTTAAATTGCATCGTATGACCCCTTTAACATGCGATGTGAGATCAAATTTATATGTCTTTCTATGGACTTTCTGTGGAATTCTGCATGTGCTGATCCCATACAGGCACACTTCACAATAGGAAAGTGCAAAACTACATATTTTCAAAGGTTTGCCTTAACTTTTAATCGACATATCAGTCTTAATATAAGCCTTTGATTAGGATGGTTTTCGGCTCACCTGACAATAAGACATGTTTCTTAAGGAACTCTTAATAGTCAAATTTGAGGACCTAGTTGTTGGAGAACTAGTCAACCATTATGAATTATCACTACTGCATACGTACCAACTACCGTTCAAAAGTTTGGGGTCAAAATTAATAACTTTTATTCAGCGAGGATAACCCAATAAAAATTGATAAAAAGGGACAGCAAATCTTTATAATGTAACAAAAGATTTCTGTTTCAAATGCATGCTAAAAACTTTCTATTCATCAAAGAAACCTGAAAACGTGTATAATACGTTTGCACTTTCCTACAAAAAATTAATCTAAGAACACACAAATGTTTTCAAACATTGATCATACTAATAAATTTTTCTAATCCACATAAGATATTAGGAGGATTTCTGAAGGATCATGTGACACTGAGGACCAGAGATACGATGCTGAAAATTCAGGTTTACCATCACAATAACAAATTACATTTTAAATTATATTAAATTAGAAAACAGTTATTTTAAATTGTAATAAAATTTCACAACATTACTGTTTTGTATTGTATTTTTCATAAAATAATTTCAGCCTTGGTGAGCATAAGAGTCATGTTTCAAAAACATAAAAAAATATGACAGATCTCAAATGTTTTTGTATTCGTGTATATATGTCCTCTGTACTCACTTGTTGAATATCTTGTCTTCAGTTGTTTAAGTGATTAAAAAAAAGGCCAGTTCACGTTCAGATGTGACTTAATTACCCTGTGTGTTTCTGTGGGCCCTTCATTCCATAGTTCACGTTTTCATGCTTACAGTGGGGAAATCTTATACAACCTTACCCTGAGCAAAACAAAAATAAGTCAGGTGGCAACAATTGTGTCTGTTTGTGTGCTCGAGTGAGCTTTGAGATGTGACGTTTCAGTAATCCAGCCAGCAGCAGTTGTCTTACTGTAAGCTTTCACCTCTTGAGCTGTAAACTTTCAACGAAAACCAACAGAGGGTCAATGCAACTTGAAAAAAATGTGTATGATGTCTATCAAAGTTTGAATTCAGAAACTGCAACAATTTGGCACTTTGCTTGTATCTTTAAGTCATTAGGCCGCCAAAGTGTCACACTAATAATTAACTTCTCCAAAGTTGTCCTTGACTTTACGTCCAGTCACAGTGGACTGCACAACGTACAAAATTGTTGAAGCTGTGAAAGTTTGCCCCCTGTTTTCCCTCTGTTAGCTCGGATGTCACATATGTCACGTTTGTGTGCTGTGTAAATCCCTCTCGTTTAAATCTAAATTGACACTATTGAATTAGTCACACTGGAATGTTTCTAATTGCAGATACGGCCGTGTTGAGAACGGCTGATTTTCGTGTACATTTGTGCGGTGAACGGAAGCGTGTGTACGCTTGAGCAACGTGCCATGTGTATTTGTGGTTGTGTGGGAACAGACCTAGCTGAGGGTGTATACGCTGGTTTTAGCTGACCCATGCCGACCCCTGGGCACTTGGAAAGAGACGGATGGAAAGATGTGAGAGAGTAGGGTGGTGTGAATGAGAAAGACAGGCAGGATCCAGCTGATGGAGACAGCTGCAGCAGCAGGAAGAGACTTACTGGCTCCAGTACTGGTGCATATCTCTATGTCTCACTGTCAGTTTCTCTACTGTCTGTCTGAAAAATTTAGTTGACTCCTTGGAATGTTTGACATGTTTTTGGAATGTTGCTGGAAAATAGGAGAAAAAGAGTCTGAGAGAGTGACACACAGTGAACTGAACAGGCCAGAGGTGAAGAAATACTGTTCCTGTCCTTCACAGAAATCGAAGACCGTGTCTACCAGATAATGTCTTGTAAACTCGACACCATTGGGTGTAGCCCGTTATGATTGAATTTCAATCCACATTTTATCCTTCCTGAATGATATGCAAGATTAGAAATCTCACAGGGCCAGATATATTACACCACAAAATCAGAATGCTATTTTATTTTGCATAAAGCCTATAAAGCCTATTTTTAAAACCATTAAGATTTTTTGCAATGCAGTGTTATTTTCATGACTATTAAGCATATGTAACCTCACATTTTATTGGCTGTAATTATCCGTATGTATATATCTATATATATTACGTGTAATACAATAATAATGTTCATTAATGCATTACATGTGTCCCATTATTTTATATGATCTCATAGTGTATGTAACAAATTTAACAAATTATTGTATAGTTTATTAATTTTGAATGTTGCCTCTGTATTTCTGTAATTGCAATAAAGTATATAATTTTTCATAATCATAAATTACAGGTAAAAAACAAATACTACAATAATGTGAAAATGTGAAAATAATGTCAGGATTAAAAAAAATTTATACTGCAGTAATGAGAATTGGGGAAAAATGTACTTAATTGTCATGACAATAATCTTAATGATCAAAAAAAAAATATCATTAATTTTTTTATGTGCAAAATATATTTGACCATTTGTGGTAAAGTGAATTATGACACTTTTTTTTGACAGGTTTATCCTAGTGTATCCCAAATGATAGTATGCTATGGTAAATTAAATGCCAGAATATGCCTGAATGATGTACTGTGTGCATCCATGCAAGTAAAAATTGCCCACAACCTATGCTATGATAGAGGAGGTGTTGAGATTATTGCCTTTCAACTAAGAAAATGGCATAATGAAAGACAGAAACTCCCACAACAGTTTTTTAAATGTATGAAATTAAACTTGAATCTATATGAGTTTTAAAGTAATGAATATACCTAGATACTAGCACAACAAATTGATATCAAGATGCAGTTTCATGACGTGAAATGTCTCAATACTGGTATGTTTTCTCTCATCACAGCTTTTTGTGTACAGCTTTTTAATACGTAGTGCTGCCATAGGGATATTTTATGCTTTGGGAAATAAAAATGGGTCATTAGACAAGATGTGCAATAACAGTTCTGGCTTTAGGAGTCATTTAGGAGACTTGCCATTTTCTATTCTCTCTTGTTATTTGACCCACACACATAATTTAAGGCATATTTAGGAGAGATGGTATCCTCAAAGCAGACTTTTAGATTCCAGAGAAAACAACGTGAGAGCAGCAGGGCACCATCAGCTAGCCAATCTCAACTTTTATAAAGAAACCCTCACGGTTTACAAGAAATGATTCCTCCGTGACTCCTTAAGGAAATGACTCCGAAACCTTTCCAACAGGCTGCAATATTGGCCCCTTTGACAAAACTGTACACAACAACCGTAAGGACATGTAGGTCATGGCTTCGACTGCTTGTTCGCATGTGTTTACATTCTTGTAAGAAAAGCTGCATGACTTCATTTTCAGCTTGACAAAATCTTTGCCTTTGCTTAGCACTAGTCTGGAACGATTTGCTCACTTATTGTAGCTGAAGGGAAAAATGGAATGCAAAGAAGGATTTTTGGGTTGAGGTAAAAGGAATATTTATGTAACACTAAAATGTTGGTGTGTGTTAAAATCTACTGCAAAACTAAAAAAGTTAAATATGAATAAAAAGGTTGTTTTTATTTTAGTATCGATATTTCAGAAAATACAGACAGTAGCTGGGTTTCCATCCAAAGGTGCGAATTTAACTTGGAATATCGCATGAAACGATTGTGAATTGGAATTGGAACATTTGAACATTAAAACATTTGCGAATAAGCACCGTTTCCATCCAACGAGTCAAAGAGAAAAAAATCATCACTTCCTGATAAACTGGCAATAAATATCACTAAGAAAAGTAGTAGAAGCCACTGAATATAATAATGTTCTTATATAATAAATTACTTGTACCTCAGAGCGAGCAGACGAAACACAATAAATGCAGTTATTGCTTCCGGA
Source organism: Sinocyclocheilus anophthalmus (assembly GCA_018155175.1). Taxonomy (NCBI): domain Eukaryota; kingdom Metazoa; phylum Chordata; class Actinopteri; order Cypriniformes; family Cyprinidae; genus Sinocyclocheilus; species Sinocyclocheilus anophthalmus. The sequence goes on along the minus strand of JADLZN010001352.1, from coordinate 289,125 downwards.
GGTGGATGCTACTGTTTGGGAACGCAGACAGTTCTGGGAGGCAATTATAAAGAAATACTTTTGACGACAGACTTTGCTCAGGCATTTAAGAATGACCATAACAACATTTCAGATGCTGTGTAACAAGATCGGTCCACTGGTTAGTCAGGTTGTGCTGTCTCATAGCGCAAAGCCACATGACTACTTTGATGTGCATGGAGGAATTTTCATTATTCGCATTAACCCTTTTTCACAGATGTCAAAATACAACTTAAGCATAAAAACTTTTTTGCGAATACGGCGGATTTTCCCCCGCCATTTAGCATTTCCATCACTCTCTTATGATGCGATACTTCAAAATGAGCATAAAAACAGGGAGATGGAAACATAATTAGTGTCACAAATGAGAATGTGTTGTAGTCTTTGAGTTTCAGAATGAGTTTGCTATAGTGTGTTGAATATAAAGAGGTTGGTGTTCCCATTGTTTTGAGTGTCTTTGCGGGAGTGTTTGTCCTGATATTCCGGAGTCAGGCGAACAAGTGTTGGAAGGAGATCTTTCATTAATGAATTATTCATTGAAACTTAACTGGCTCAAAAAAAAAAAAAATCAGTATTCAAATCCAGTATGATATTTCAGCTTTGAGGCACAAATGTTGAAACCAGTTCACATAATTGAGAAAGGCAGTGATTCACAAGAGAGTGGGGATGTTCAAATCCTCAGATGCTCAAAATAGCATATGTGAGCGTGTGGGCATGTGCAGCGCATGAGAGAGCGTCGGGATAATTTTTCATATTTGCCTGTATACCATGTCCTCAGTCTGCTTCACCATCTCTCAAATAGTATCTAGCACTCCTTTCTGTGTCATCAACAAACAAAACTATCAGCAAATTGAAACACTGGTCTTTTACTGTGGTTAAAGAGATAGTTGACCCAAAAATTTAAATTTAAAAATGTACTTACCCTCATGTTGTTTATAACCTGTATGACTTTCTGTCTTCCACAGAACACAAAAGAAGGCATTTTGAAGGGTTGTTCTTTTCCAGTCAGTTATATTCAATGGGAACTGAGGGTTTCACACACTAAAAATGGTGTAAAATGGGATAATTAGAAGTCCGTACTGAAATTCACTTATAATCATTCCCTCCAGTGAGCTATTAACTGCTTTGACTGAATCAGTCAGGGAGTTAAATTTGAGAACCAGATAAGTCTGTTTCGTGAACAGATGGTTCAGTTTTGTAAAATGGATCAACCGATTCATCCAAAATCAACTAAAAAGAGTTGATGTGACTGAAATTTAAAATCATTACAAAATCGTTTCAAACCCAATGTTACATACATGTGTATGTACAAGTATTACTCAAGATTTGTGGCTTGGAATGCCGCTATGTTAAAACAATGTTAGACCCCACTGACAACACTGAGATACTTTGTTTCACTAGGGCTGGACGATATGGCCAAAATTGATATCTCGATATATTTCTAAATTTCGGTCGATACGATATAATTCCGATATCGATATGAAACCTATTTAGTGAAAATCGAAATCTTTTGGAAACATATAAATGCCTTTATCACACTTTTGATCAATTTTAAGTATCCTTGCTAAATAAAAGTATTAATTTCTATCATTTCTTTCCCAAAAAAATAATAAAAATTCCACTGAATGGAATAGTGTATAATGTTACAAAAGCTTTTTATTTCAGATAAATGCTGATCTTTAGATCTTTCTATTCATCAAAGAATCCTGAAAAAAAAAAAGTACTCAACTGTTGTACAATTGATATCAGCAAATCAGCATATTATGAAGATTTCTGAAGGATCATGTGACACTGAAGACTGGAGTAATGATGCTGAAAATTTACCTATGCATGATCACAGGAATAAATTACATTTTAAAATCTATTCAAATAGAAAGCAATTTTAAATAGTAAAAATATTTCAACATTTTACTGTTTTGCTGTATTCTGGATCAAATAAATGCAGCCTTGCGTGAGCAGAAAGAGACATTCTTAAAAAAAAAAAAAACATTAAAAATTATTTGGGCGATAGATGTGAAACAAATGTGCTTCAGCAGAAAAAAGGGTATGAAAAGTGTCGAGTCGCTGCAGAAAACAAAAAAAATTTAACAACAACAAAAACTGGAAATGTTGATGGAGACGGGCTTATTTAAAATGCAAATTCATTCTCTGCCATCAGGAGGCGCTTTTAGAGTGATAAAACTAGCGGTTTTCCAGTAACGGCTGTAAACAAAGCAGATCCGCTCATGAACGCTACTTTATCAGATCAAATGAAAATGCCATAGAAACTTTTCTGAAGACAGTCATTTCCCTCAGAGATACATTCATATAAAACACAGCGCCGTGTTATGATTTTGAAACGTGCAGTGCTCATGTTTATTCAACGAAGTCAAAAACCACAAATAAATCAATGTATGGGAAACTGGTAATGTATATCGAAATATCGGAAATGTGTTTAAAAATCATATCACCGTTATTGAAAAAAAGTATATCGCGATACATATTGATATTGAATTATTGTCCAGCCCTACGTTCCACAGAAGAAAGAATACATGTTATACTGGTTTGGAACAACATGAGGGTAACAAAATGATGTCAGAATTTTTGGTTTTGGGTGAACTATCGCTTTAATTTCTTATCACGATGGTTTTTTCTAATCGAGGAGGGCATGAGCTAGACATGATTAACTTTTCACAAATATGCACACGCTCTCTTGAACAAAGCCAACTTTCCATGGATAAGTGAACAAAGGAGCCTCTGTGTTCAAGAACTTTGAGAAGTTCCTTGGCGAACTTGGCTCAGTCCACTTCCAGCGCTGCGTGGTCCCTCTCCGGCTCGGCTCCCTCCCTCAGATTGGAATGCAGGTCTGCATTCTCCTCAGGGCAATCATGCTGGAATGTTCCAGGCTTCCAGATGGTCCTAAGGTCCACGACTGTGGCAGCAGACACATTTGTTGGCTACAGTAAAAGAGGAAATAAATGGTTTTCCTTCCTAGCTCAGAGACTGATCCAACAGTGTGGCAGAGGGAGATTTTTTTGAGGATAAAGCAGAAGAGAAGAAAGGTTTGGATTCACACAGATGGCACAGGCACATTTGAAGGATGCTCAGTAGAGAAGAGTTTTCATCTCCTCAAGTCTCTTGCAACCAGAAGGTATTATCTCTGAGCCACCATTAGAGCTTTGAGGATTTTTATTTTATTTTTTTCAGTTTACTGCTTTCTTGAGTTTAAATATGTATTAGTTTTTTTCCACAGCAACCTGTAAATGTTTCTTTTTTAGCCTACTGCAGATGCTGTCAAAGCCAATGTAATGAAAATTCTGTTGCGTACTCACCTTTATGACTTACTTTCTTCTACAGAACATAGAGCAAGAACGGAAATCGAAGAATGTGCTGCTTGCTCTTTTCTATGCAGTTACGAAAAATGGGGACTGGACAAAAAGGACACAGAATCACTAAAACATATCATAAATATACTATAAAAGTGCTCCATATGACTTATTCACAATATACCGCAAGTTTGCCGCTTTGTGTGATGAACAAAACTAAAAAAAATAAGTTCGTGTCCAATGGCATGTTAATCGTGAGCAAATTGCCCAAAATCTTGAGCAAATTTTGCCAAAGATCAAAACTTTTTATTAAATTGATCAATGTGAGGTAAAGACATCTACAATGTTATGAAAAATTTCTATCAATAAATGTTGCTTTTACTGTTTCTATTACTATGCATCCTCATCAGTAATGATTGTAGTACTAGTCATAAAAGAATGTATAATATTAAAATAGAAAATATTAAGCAGCACAACTTTTTTCGATATTGATTAATTAATAAGAATTGTTCATTGAGCACCCAAATCCGGCCTTTAGAATATTTTCTGAAGGATCAATGTAACAATGAAGTCGGAGTAATGCTGCTGAAAATTTTGCTTTGCATCACAAGGATAAAATTGCATGTTATAACATTAAAATAGAAAGAAGTTATGTTACATTGTAACACAATATTGCTGTCTTTCATTAACATTAAAAAAATCATACTGACCCCAGACTTTTGAACGGTAGTGTGTTCCCCAATGTTAATTGCTCCTTTATGAACTTAATATAATATAATTTTAAATAGCAAACATGTTATGTTCTTCTAAACAGCATTGCTAGTTCATTCCCTGCGTCACACACTGACATCGTGAAGTTTTCCGCTGTGTGATTTTAAAAAGGAACAGGCTTTTGGAATAATCATGCATTTATGTTCATGAAAACATTCCCAGCTGTTGTTGGCTGTTATGAAGGGAAATTAATTAATGAGCTTAGTTTAGGACACACCAGTGGCCTTTTTTCGCTCTGTCTTTTTCTCTCACCATTTCATTCGTTCCTCACTTTCTGGCTGATTGAAATAAGAATTATGGTCTGTGTAAGTCTGTGGTGGTCTGACTCTGTTGCAATGTTGGTGACAGTGCGGCTTTACATCATGTGCACGAGGCTGATAGCAGCGGCTGGCCGGCCGTTTGAGCTGAGCTCAGGACTGTCAATCATGTCTAGGGATTGAATGCCAAGGTTTATGATGGAACTCAGTGCTGACATTTTGGTCTAGGCAGCTGCTCACCCCAACTGCTTTATTAAAGGGATATTTCCCCCCAAAAACTATCATGTCTTTCCAAACCCATGACATTGTTTCTTCTGTGGAACACCAAAGCAAAGCTTTAATAGCTCAAACCAGTTGGAGAAAGAATAGTTTTGTAGTGCCTTGCTATTTTACTCTAATGTTCCTTATTGGCCTAGTTCAAAGGTTAAACCTAAAGCAGGAGCGAAAGGGTCGTCTGGAGACCAGTCACCCTTTATTGCCTTCTCACACGTTGCTGTCATGTAATTTTAGTCATGCTCTGTCTCAGTCTTTTGGTAAAAGGATTTTGAGAAGAACAAGAAGATGGTTTTGAGATGGACACACATCTCTGTGTTCAAAGTAAATCTTGTTAGGTCAGGTTTGTTTTTGTTAGTGGTGCAAGGACACTCTAAATTAGCACTCTAGGTTTTTCTTCAAATTTACTTTACCATTTTATTTTACAGGTCCCTTTTGTGTCCACGCTTTGTTGGCACCTTTTCATGCAGACTTTAACAAACAGCAGCTAATTCATCACGAAAGCTGCCAAAAAAGCCAGTCAGCTGTGGAAAATTCCATCTGTAACAGCAGGTCCGAGTCTGTGCACATCTTTCTCTGTTTTCACAGTGTTGGGTTTTGACAAGACAGGACTGCACTTCCTGGCAATAAGCCTTGATTGGACTGCATATACATCCACCTGCCTACATATAGACACAACAGGATGTCAGAATTTTTAGAAATAGATGTAATTACTATGAAGAGTTCCAGATTGTAAGTATGTGAGTTTTGGAACACTCTGTCTACACTCTGACCAGTTGACTTGGCAACCCAGAAGTCAACAATGACATGACGAGCCCTGGCAGCAGTAACCCTTCATCCCTGGCAGGCCACTTCACAGATAGCGCTCTGGTAATTGAGATGTAATTTGCCCAGTGTAGTTATATTTATATTAAAAAGTGCTTAGTGGCGAAAGTCAGATGAGGAGAAGACAAGCTTTTTTTATGTGCTAGAACTTCCTCCTTTAGTGGTTTACAAACATTGTACGCCTGAAGCACTTATTTTCTTTACTACGGACAAGTGGATAGATTTGTTTTCACTCATTTTTAGGAAAGTCTTCAAATAAACCAATGAGTTACAAGAGATCTATGGATGCCTCATTTTTAAAATCACAGATAATTGTGTTTTGCCTAATAAGTGATAAATGTTGTGTGTTCTTCTAACACAACAAAATTATGTTCTAACACACTGTCCCAGTCTCTAGCTGTGCACTCTTATTTTTTTGGCGAGCTTTATGACTGAAGACGACTTGTTGTTGCAGGTTCGATAGACCTACTGTGCTTGATTTGAAAGCTATTGATTTTCCATTTTGTAAGTGTGCTTTAATTATATTGTAAGAAACTAAATGCAAAAAACATCTCACTTGATATTGGATTTGAATCATTAAAAAGACAGGCTGCATTGGTAATGTTATACTTACATTGATTTTTTTAGGAAAGAAGTAGGAGACGGACAGGAGTCAGTGGGGTGGAGAATAATAAAAAAAAAACAGTGTTCTTCAATGTTCTTTTCTCAGCTTATGATTGACTTCATTCAGCCTATTCTGGCTCTGGGTTTATGGCTCAACCCACTGAAACTGTAACACACTGGAACACATTTAGATACATTTTTATGGAAACTGGACATTGTTAGTAATATTGTGAAATATATTTACAATTAAAAATATTTTCTAACAAAAATTATTTTAAAAAATCTTTTATTCCTGTGATGTCAAAGCTTGATTTTCATCAACCATTACTGCTATTTTTTCGATGTCACATGATCTTTCAGAAATCATTCATACGTGGTGATTTGGTGCTCAAGAAATTTTTCACATTATTATCAATGTTGAAACAGTTGTGCTGCTATTTTTATGGAATGAATACTTTTTCAGATTACTTTGATGAAAGTTCAACAGAACAGCATTTTTTTTTTTAAATAGAAATATTTTGTAACTATATGAATGTCTTGCAACTTTTGATCAGTTGAGTGTATCCTTGCTGAATAAAAATATTAATTACATTTTATTTTAAATCCTATTGCCACCAGACTATTCAGTTTTATTCACCCAAAAATGGAGCTCAGATGTACTTGTTGGTCTATTTGTCAAGTGTACTAAATGCATGCACTAAATTAATGACTGACCATTGCAACATGTCTCGCTGCATCTTGCATCAAAAGCACTATGCTTTTTAAGACAAGACATGTTTAACTTTCTCACTTCGCCAATTGTTTGAGAGTCTATTATACTGCTCAGTTGTAGTTCGGTAGCAAAAAAAGGAGAGTCATGGTCACCTTCACAAGCAGAAAAAAAGGACACAGTATTGATCATGACGGGACACAGATCAATAGGAAGATAATCACACTTGACCCCAGTGCCTGTGACCTGTAAGAGGGCATGCATGGTCCTTTGTGCTGATAAAAATGTATAGAGACGAAGTAAAAAAGTTTTTTATTTTATTTTGTTTTTTATTATTTTGTGTGTAGAGCAGGGAAGGTAGTGTAGTTTTAAGGGGGGATGACAAGAAGTCATAGTCTGTTCTTGGAACTCCTGGTACAGCTGTCACAGCACAATGTGACAGCCTAGTATGTCAGCGTAGGACGACCTATGATGGACGATTTTTCTCGAGCGCACCCCGCCACACACACACCAATTCTTCACATGAGTGGTGGACTATAAACTAGAGATTTAATTTCCTATTTGGCAGTCTCTCCATGATTTGCAACCAGGGTTTTCTGTCAGTAAGAGTGTGTGCATTTTGCATCTTTTTAGTGGTGCCTCATTGGGGTAAGGGATTTTAACAAACTGTTAACCATAAGTATTAAACATATAACTTAAAACACATTAAGACTCATTACTAATCCCTAACTATATAACTAATCCCATAACTAATACTTTAAATCATGCTGCTTAATATACATACATAACATATACAGTGGGTATAGAAAATAATCTACCCCCTTTAAAATAATCACATTTTGTTGCTTTGCAGCCTGAAATGAAGCCGGACACAGTTTTTGTTTTATCCAGCTGCATTTACTCAGTGCAACTTATAACATCCAAGTGAAAGATATAACACCAACATGTCAGAAGAAAATAAATAAAACAGAATCACTGAGTTGGAAATAATAAATATTTAATAAATATTTGGAATTTGTAAAAAATATTTTTATGAATAAATATTTTATTTTATTTTGCCAATAAGTAAACGGCCAGAACAACCTGGCATCCACCTAGCAACGTGCTAAAATCACATAGAGAACCCTAGTATAGTGGCTTCAAAAAATTTAAAAATCGAATTAATGATTTATTATTAAGACCATTATCGTTGATACTAAATATTAAAGGTGCAATAGGTGATTGTCTTCAGAAAATTATTTTGTTATGGTGGTTGAAAGTCTCTTTACATCCAGAGAGCAATCATTAAGTTAAGTGGTCTAAATGTATTTATGTACTTATATATTCTGTGGAAGGCGTAGGACCAAGAAATGTTCGTCCAATCAAAATGTTCGGTCTGAACATTATGATAGGCTTTCCTACCTGCCTGTCAACATATGTATTTGCATACCTCTGCGCACCCTGTTCGCGCAGACAGGATACGTCATCAGAGCGTTCACGTATGCTGAGCAGACAGAGTGAGAATGGCAGGCAAACAACAACAACCTGACCTTCCTTCCTTCCTTGGTATTGTAGTACTGTTACTAACTGTACTATAAAGTTTTCTCACCGGTGAATGACACATGGTGTATTGTAGTAATGTTGTCTCTGGTTGTCTGGTCTGTGCACGTTCATGCGTTCAGGAGGCGTGGCTTTGGACGGTGATTTGCAGGGAGTGTGAGACGTATGCTTTCAGTGCTGTCAGGCTTAGGTTAGCATTTTCCAAGATGTCCTACTGCATCTTTAATTTTCTTTTCCTCTTTCACACTGTTTGTCTCATCAACCTTTGCCACATCTTTGGAGTCCATGTTCTCGTCTTCACTAATGTTTCTGACGGAAAAATATTGCAGGTTTTATAAGCTGGGGACCAAAAGACACCCAATTCACCTCTATTGCTATGTATGGGTGGATTAATATTATTATTATTATGGCAGAGTATCAAACCTTGAATATTACACAGGGGAAAGAGAAAGCTAAATTGTGTAGGAGTATCTTGATATCCATCCCACTGCAATCCATTTCCCATGAGCTTAACTAGGATTTTCTTTCTCGCGTCCAAACTGATGATGACTCTACTTGTGATGCATGTCTCCTCAGCAGTGACCTTGAATTATCTTTTTTCCCCTCCTTTTAGTAGGTAACCGATTCTGATGAAGTGTAAATTACTCCTCACCTTTCTAATGTGGGACCTCACTTCACACTGGCATTTTTCATTGGAATGATGCTGAGAGTGATTTTTCACACATTTACGTACATGTTTTCCATAACTTCCTTTGATGTCATTTGTTCCTGTCTGTTTTTTTACCCTTCAGATTCCCGCTCCACTGCTCGTCCATGATCAAAGCGCATTTTCTATTTCAAATCACATCTTGAAAGGGAGAAAAATATTTAAAGGGTACAGACTTTTTCTACTTGACAGAAACCTAACATGTGAGCTTAAATGCCATTTTAACAAAGTAAAAGGCAGGGAACATTTGATTTGAATTTGATTTTCAATTGCATTGAAGTTGTTTTAAAATATATAAAAATCCCATCTTGATATGCATAGACTGCTAGAAGTAAGCAGATTCGTAGGCCGATTTCTTTCCAAAAAGTGTAAACTCTGTGGCAAATTCAAAACATTGCTTTGTTTATTTGAGCAACCCAATCTGCTCAACCAATGGCATGAGTTTGGGGGCACAGCAATATGTTTGGCTGACCAATAGCAGATTGGTGAAACACTTTTTGGAAACAGTCTTTTTTTTTTTTTGCAATTCTGTTTCAATTCTGTTTTTTTTGCAATTCCTATTTAGAACAGATAATTCACCCAAATCTTATAATTCTGTCATCATTTACTTCATTTCTGTAATAATTTTTTTCCATTCTAAAAAAAAATCAAAGGGGTCCAAATTAGTTTGGGACCTCCTTGACTTTCATTGTATGGCAAAAACATTCTTCAAATATCTTGTATGTTTCACAGACAAAAAAATACAGGTTTGTAACAACATGAGTGTGAGTAAATCATGCTAGAATTTTTATTTTTGGGCGAACTATGCCTTAAACATAAAAGTTTCATGGGTAATGAATGAAGCTATTAACAGCTCTTTCTGAACGTACACCTTAGATACTCTCTCAGTCACTTAATATTTGATGACACGCTTCTAGAGCTGTGTCTAGAACAATGGAACTCTGTTCTTTTTCCCAGAACCTCTCGAGTGTCATTTTAGCATCTGGTATGGATAGAAGTTGTGGGTCTTTTGGGAAGGTTCCTCCCATCAGTTCTTTTTCTCAATTCTCTCCTGCTGATTCCTGAATGACGTTGTCTCCTCTGTGTGGGAATGTACTATGTTGTAACTGCATCCAGATGTTTCCAATGTAGACTTCAACCAAACTCAAAAAACCTCCCCTTCTCTCTAGGGTTAAAAAGAAAAGCAAAACTCAACATCTGCAAGAATGTTAGGTTGAAACTAGTGAAATCATTAGGGTGTCGAAAGGAAGCACTTCAGATCATAACCTGTTTCTGAAAGACACCCAGTCAGTGTGTGGGTTAGGACAACAATGCCTTAGTTTTCCCTATTTAAACCTCAATCCTAAATCCCATTCAAGAGTTTGTGGGTGGTCTGTGAAAGTCCTTTGCCTTCAGAAAATACTTGGTCAAATAATCAAAATGCATACTTTCAGAAGCAAGTATATTTATTTAAGAATAACAAAAATTAATTTCCTTCGGGGTTTAAAGAGATCAGTTGGTTTAAAGCCATATAAATTTGAAGTGATGTGAGGTTTGGTAGATGATGACACAATTTTCAGTTTAAAGCAAATAATCTGTGGAAGGAGCAACTCAAGTGGACTGACCAAACGTGAAACGAAAACCCATTCTGTAATATTTAACAGGAAGATGGTGTGGAATAGAAATGTTGCATCATTCTCAACGGCCCCCTAATTTCAGGTTGAAGTTGGCTTTGATGGTCTGTATGGATACGCTCTTCCACCATATGCTGCCGTAATGGAGCCATCTGTGATCAGATCTTCCAACCAAGATGTCACGCACTGATTTTTATGACAGGGGAAAGCATGAACATGGAGACCAGGGCTAGTCATATGAAGCCTTCAGGGCACCATTTTCATAAATGTCTCATCTAGATGACGAGTGACACTAAAGCCAAGAACCGTCTCCGTTTCAGGGCTGTCTGTTTCTTTAATCAGGAAGAGTTGTTGGGCACCAAATTATATTCTCAATGATTTTTCTGGCAAAATAAATGTAACCGATGTGATTGAAATCCTTTTTATTTGGTCAGTAAAGGGATAGCATGTGAAAATTAATATTATGTCATCATTTACTCATGCTTATGTCATTCCAAACCTGTATTACATACTTTCTCCTGTGCAACACGAAAGAAGATATTTTGAAAAATGTTGTAAGCAACGAGCGTTGTCCTCCACTTTCATTAAATGGGGAAAAACAGATTAAATGTTCTTCAAAATATCTTCTTTTGTGTTCCTCAGTTGGCTTCGCTGATTGACGTGGCACCCCACCTGGAGCCTCATCATCCCTCACAAGTGCTTGCTCATAAGGACATGAGTGGACTTTGTCTAAACTCGCAGACCTCACGTTGACCTGTTTGTCATGGCCTTTCATATTTGACCTGACACTCCCTCCTGAGAGAGGCAACAGTAGCATTGCTAATCGTCACACTACTTTTGCAGCTGCTAAGTTTGAAAATTTCAGCAGTCATTAAAGTCTCTGAAATAATCTTTGATCAACAGACTGAATATCCATTATAATATTAACGAGTTTATCACCAGTTTCTTGCATTCAAACCATTATTTGGAAAAAAAATTGTCTGTAAGATGGCTAGATTAGATTGAGAACTAGCCTTGTTCCTAGTTTTTGGACATGGGCTATTTTCGTAAATGTGACTGTAGAATAATTTTGTTTTTGAAATATTCAATTATAATCATTCAGTTTGTTGTAGAAATTAAATACCTTTATTAAATAAAGCTTAAATAAAAATAAATATATTGTAAACTTAAACAGAAATGAGAAATGTTGCCTTTGCAACTATCTTAAATAAAAGTTGAAGTACTAATATGACTAAAAATGAAATACAAATAAAGCTAAAAAGAAATATTTAAAAACATCTAATACAAATTTCAACAGCCCATAACAAAATTACTAAACTTAAAACTGAAATTAAAATGAATATAAGCTAATTTCAAAATTGTAATAGTATATAAATAATACTAAGGGTGTATTCTCACCAGGAAATTCCGCTATTTAGTTCACTTGCTTTAGTCCGGACCAAACACAATGTTGATTTTTTTTTTTGGTGTGGTTCGCTTTCACACTGTCCTTTTTGTAAGTGAACTAGAAATTGTAAACAAAACCACACATGTGCTTAGGTCATCCATTCATTGGACATAAATTCTCAAGTAGGGAAAAACAGGAAGTGCAAAAACAGGCTAATCATGGAGATCTTTCGTAGTGCAATTTTTATTCTTTTACTGATTTGGTGTTATCAGATGCTAACGCAATATGAAGAAACTTATGAGCATCATATGAGACAATGTCAGACGATGTTGTAATTACAACTTGCCGAAAATAAACAGACATAAAACACTTCATGCATTTCAAAGTATTAATTTAAACATTTAACCTAGATAATTGAGCGCTGTTAGGTGCATATCCAATAGTTTGTGCTGAGAGTGGAAGCTGAAACGCGCTTCAGGACATCAGTGGAAACAAAATAAATACGCCGTCATTTTTGCTCATAAAGGTAAGAATAATACATCGTTCGTAACTGTAAAGGGTCTATTTTTATTTGTGTGCACTCACAATATCAAAAAAATGCTGTGCTTTTGTAAAATAAAGAAAACAAGTAGGATGCGCTTGCCGTCTCGGTCTTGAACAGGAGCACTTCACAAAAATGAACCGAAACTCAGCGAATATTTTCCTTACAGACATGATGAATATATCTATAAAAAGCTTTAAATGACTACAAAACTAAATAATTAATTAGTAAGTTTTATTAAATATTATGTAATCCGTGAAGATGCATTTCTTTCTAAAGGCGCGTCCATTTATGAGATGGCGAGTCAGGATCATCAACTTTATCTTTGCGACACTGACTCATGAAACACTAGTTTATTAATAAATAATTCAAATATCTCCTTACTATTTTCCCCTAACATAGTCATGGTCATTTTTGCGGCAAGCTTTAGCCTATTTAGCGTGCTAAACGTCACGTTGCTGTGCGCCAGGGTCACGAAAACTCACCATTTCTGCAATTGGGTCAGATCGAGGTCGGGTCATATTCACACCTTAAACAAACCAGAGTTGGTTTGGAAGCGGACCGAGACACCTCTTCAGCTGGGTCTCGGTCTTACGTTGTTGGTCCGCCACCAAGGTGCGATGCTGTATTCACACCGGTCAAAAAGGGGGAAACGAACTTGAGTTCGATTCAATCGATCCAAACAAGACAGGTGTGAATACACCCTAAAATAATACTGATTCAAATCCTTAACCTAAAGTATGAGCAATGATAAATGTGATGCTTGAGTTAGCTAGTAAATATATATTGCTGTATCACCAAGTCAGCAGAGATATGTATCACTACATTAGTGGGCTGTCTATTTCAGTATGTGGCCCAGAGTATCGGAGCACATAACAAATGATCAGGCTGAGAGGCTCATCTTTAAGCCAGCGTAACACAATTCTTCATCCTCCCCAACCTTGGAGATGAGTATTTTTCTGAGGAGCATAGAGGCTATGTAAGTGGGTGGGCAGGAGAGAGCAGCAGTGCAGGCATGGAGCCAGCCATCTAGGTCATGAAAGAGCTCTATGATAAAATATCCCAAAGCCTGGAAAACCTGCCAGCTCCGTATGAATGCCTCCCTTCCATGAAAATGATGGTTATGTCAGGACAGCACACTCCAGTTCTGAGGAGTGATGGCTTTCAGGGATAGAATGAGAACCAGCTGGTTCTCAATCAAAAGCGATCACAGCCTGCCAGGGCTTTTTAATAAAGAGGGGCAGATTTATGCCGACATCAAAGTGAGATGCTAGATGTCTGACATTGTTCGCCTACCCGGTGCCAAACTGTATGGAAGGGAAGAACATGATCGATGATAGTAGTATTATCAAATATATGAAGAGTGCTTCTGAAGAAACTTCACACAAACCTTACAATTACATAACTTTCAAGGTCCCAAGGTCTACATAGACTTTGAATCATGGCTAGCATGTGGCATAATTTGACAAAATCAGTATTTTTGTTTGAGAAATATTGGCTTTGTAAAGCTGCTGAGTAAATTTTGCTTGCAGCTTCTGCCCAATGGTTATGATGAATTTTCTCCTTTTTTTTTTTTTTTATTTTTTTCCTTCTTTTTTTTTTCTTTTTTTTTTTTTTTTTTTTTTTTTTTTTTTTTTTTTTTTTTCCTTTTTTTTTTTTTTTTTTTTTTTTTTTTTTTTTTTTTTTTTTTTTTTTTTTTTTTTTTTTTTTTTTTTTTTTTTTTTTTTTTTTTTTTTTTTTTTTTTTTTTTTTTTTTTTTTTTTCTTTTTTTTTTTTTATTTTTTTTTTATTTTATTTTCTTTTTTTTTTTTTTTTTTTTTTCTTTTTTTTTTTTCTTTTTTTTTTTTTTTTTTTTTTTTTTTTTCACATGAATGTTGGAATTACTCATATGGTTGTTTTCAGGCAACATTTATTATTATTATTTTTATTTTGTTGTGTATCATTTATTTAATTATTTAATACAATTTAAGTGTGTATAATTTTATATTTCTATTAGTAATTGGATAATATAATAATAATATAGCATTATTATTGTTATTGTTATTGTTTTGTTGTGATTATTAGTATTGATGTTATCTCAAGAACTGAAATGGGCATTCGGAATAAAATGTGTAAAACATTTTGAGCAAAGGGTTGGATGATTAGCATCGCACAGCACACACAGGGTGAAAAAATCTAAGTGTATATAATATAATGCGTGTTTTATTATAAAACATTTATAATAATTGTATTATTAGGGCTGGGTTTTGACACAAATTTCAAATTTCGATTTGATTCTCATTCACAAGCTTGTGATTCGGTTCGATTACAGATTCAATTAAATTTTGATTATTTTGGATATTTATCAGGTACAGTACATGCCAAATTTTCAAGGAAAAAAATCTCAACTAATGCTGTAAAAATATTCATGAGAGTCAGTTGGTACTACATTACTATAATATTAAAGGTTAAAATTGACTGATTTGTTAAAAATACACAATGAAGTTTTTAAAATAATAAAGTTACAAATACATAATAATATTTCTACTTCAATTCGTGTCATAACTTGGATTTATTCAAACATAAATTAAAACATTGAAGAACAGTAAAAATTATAATGAATATGTTATATGGTGCAGATATTTAGCAAAATGCCCCTCTCTACAGATTATTTTTCTATCTGACTAATGAGTTTATGGTCACCATATATTTTTTCTGAGGTAAATGTGACGGTTAAGTGACATTGTTAAAAGCTGGATTATTGACGTCTGTGACGGCTGAAACACGGATTGAACGAGTAAACAAGACGGAAGGATTGTAAAGTTGTACCTTTTCGCTTGAACTACCTTACTGAAGGTTTAGTAAGTTTATGTTTTTTTTTTGTTTTGGCCTGAATTAATATGGTGGAGATGATCAGTTCATGTGCGCCTCGCGCTGCCGCATCTGTTGGACTGAGGCGCTACAGCGATCTGTCACCACATTAAACAGCGCCAAAACGGCATTAATTGTTTAAATACTGCAATAAAATGGACAGAATTTGAAATCTAAAACTTTGTTTCATATCAAAATTAACAAAGCACAAAGCTTATTGCGATTAATTGAATGGGAGGTGTGTTACAGTGTTCCGTTCATTAACTGAAAACAGGCTAGACTAATCGTTTCTTGGGATTCAGAATCGCTATTGTTCCGTTACAAAATGAGAATGACGATACTATCGAGTAAGATATTTTTTTACCAGTCCTATAATAATTATTAGTATTATTATTATATTTTATATAAGGTTCTTATAATCATGAATTGGACTTTTGAAATGGGATTTTCCCTGTTTTCTCCAGGTTCTGTTGACCTTTGTGGCCCAAACTCAGGAAGCGTCATGGAAAATTAATGTGGTGATAGAAAATGCCATGCAACTACAAATCTGCAGACGTTAATTACCATATTCCTATGATGTGGTATCCTTTCTTCTCACTTAAGACTTGAATAGAACGAAGGAATGGGATGACTGATTGCAATGGAGATGAAAGTGGAATGTTTTGAGACTGTTGTCGGCTGTCAGGATAAGAGATATACGTCTTATTGTTGTGTGCTGGAATGTTTACTGAATCCATAAGTGACTAGTACCCACTCGTCCCTGGCAACAGATCTTTTGGATTGTAAGTAATATGTGAAGTTCAAGTCTTTCCTTTTAGATTATGCAAGCTCTTGAAGGTTGCAACTGCACCACTGTTCCTTCCTCCACAGTGTGGTTTCTGTTGTTTCTGGTAAAATACAGTATGAAGGCCCTATCTGTGCACTCACAGAAGAGAGCTTGTGTAAGTAGCTATCAGAGCTGTTGCTCTTAGTGATAAGACAGTTGTCTCAGCTGTCCTGTCTCCACTGAAGACCGTGTTTTGGCGCTCTCATTTCCTGAGGTGTTGTCAGGCTGTGTGAGCACTGTATAGTGTTGACAGTGGACCATCTGCTGTGTTACACAATAACTACAGCTGTGTGTGTTCACCAATAGAACACAACAGATTCCACTGTTTTCCCCTATCAGGGGTTGCAGTCACTCGCCCTTTTTAAGTCTCCCAATTATTTTTAGATTAGTTTATGCTGTGAATTTTCTGTGTATATTTTATTCGTCGTTTGATTTAAGATTGTTAATGTAGTCTATGTTAACATATTAAATTACTATGTATTATTAAATGGGTATTTAGAATAATTAATAATAATATAATTATTTAGTATTGGTATTATTAAATATTTTTATTAAAATTTATTATTTGAAAATATATATTTTTTATTAATTATTTCCTACTAAAAAATACTAAATTAATTCAAATGTATATTTTTACATTGGAAGTTAGAATTATGATTTGTCAATAGAAAAGTATTAGTAGTAGTAGTAGGTCTAAGTAGTAGTAGAGTTAGTAGTAGAATTAGGATTATGTATACAGGTACTAAAATTAAAAAACAAGCATCAGTTGTGAGATATTTAGAATTTGGAATTTTAAAAATATATATATTTTTTATTATTTATACTAAAGATTTAAATTTCTCATTTATTAAATTCAAAGCTTAAAAGTTTTTTTCTCAAAAAAAATGTTTCTGGACTCCCAATCATTGGCATTGCCATGACGTGGTGAGAAGATGGAAGTTGATCACAATTTTTGTGGCCTGATTGAAAATTCAAACCCTACCACTCTCCATGCAGGGAGAGAACTGTGTTTAGATGAGGGTTTAAAACAGGATTATGGGTTTCGGGTTAGAGCTTGATCTCTATATATGAGCAACATGAGAATCCTTAGAGACACAATGCTCAGAAATAGCGCCTACTATGCTGAATTGTGTTCACCTATGCCTCTCTCACACATACTTTTCTCTATTTCAAATGTATGCGTCTTCTCCTCTAAATGTGTAGCAGCTGCACACAAGAGACTTTGTCCAGCGCACACAATGCCCTTTTCGTCCTGTTACTCAAACACGTATGATGTAAACACACACATTTTGTGAGATCATTATCTAACGAGTCAAACTTTCCGCATTTTTTTTTTTGCTTTGTTCCCTAGGATAATTTTTCCGAGTCAAAACAAAATTCCTTTTGGTTTCCTCATATTCTGAGCTCTAGTGCTGCTCAATCTGTTTGTTCAGGTCCAGTAATATACATTACTCGCATGCTCAACTCCTAATCGTCAACTTTTATCTTTGACACAGTATTTTGTAGTGTAGGGTAGTTTTGTTGTGCACTCTACATAGTATATACTACATTAGTGCACACTTGGTTTGTAATGCAGTCTCTAGTTGTGTAGTACATTTTTGTAGTGAATTCTACCTATTGCATACTAGTTTGGTTGTTTGCTCGGCCTAGTATATACTACATTTAGTGCATACTTGTTTTGTAATGCATAGTGTCTTTCAAGCTAGTTCTGTAGTACATTTTTTTTGTAGTGAATGCCAATGCACAGCACACTAGTTTTGTTGTGCAATCTACCTAGTATATGATACATTTAGTGCGTACCTGGTTTGTAATACATAGCGTCTAGTTCATTCTATTGATTTGTATTGAATTATACCTAGTCCATGCTAGTTTTATAGGGTATACTGTTTTGCAGTACATATTATAAAGTGAAAATTATGGTCGTTTTCTAGAGCATATTTTTTATTTTAGTGTACACACTTCGACTAGCATGCAGTTTAATTAGTATACTCTGAATATGTGCTACAAACAGTTTAAGAACTTTCCTGATGCTAGTGGTAATATGAATTTGAAAGCGCAGTGCTGCATTCTACCAGAAGCCCGTTGCAAGCCATAGAGCTACTTTTTTCAGAGTGTGAGTGTGCCTCTTATTCACTTTATCACTGTCAATTTTCCCTCACTTTTTTAGTGACAAAAGGCCCTCCCTGTTTCACAGTACAGCAATGGTCCTTTTTTGTCTTGGTCAAGGAGAACTCCTGTACTCGCAGACGCAACTTTACAAACCTCACCACACATGCTCGATCACACGCCAGGGTGAAATAAGTAGGCTATGGCTGCAATCTGTTGAAGTTAATTTCAGAATAATTCTGCATTCTTTTTACACTCTCACATACACATAATAACTAGCCCAATATCAACTTATCGATTACTCATTCATAACTTCTCTGATTGCCTCTGAGAAACAGAAGTATAAGCACGTAAAAGCTTATTTCTCTTCCCTTTATTTTATTCCTTTGCAGTTTTGAGCTCTGAAGTAGAATGCCATTTTTGTAAGTGTCTGACTCAATGTAATGGATTTTCAGGCCTGCTTGAATTGATGGAGGGAACAGGAGGCATTTGAAGAATTTTAAAGGCAATGAGAAGTATTGAAATTTCTGACAAGGAGTAAGTCCTACAGAATTGGGATACTAATGCCGGAATCTAGGCTTTTTAATATATCAAAGAATGTCCGTGACACAAGTACAAATGAAAGCACATCATTCCAAAAATAAACTGTTACTGGGCTTTAGCTTGTGCGGCAGTGAGGGAGTGTTCTTTGTGTTCAGTCCTCTTTCCTTTCATTATCTCAGACAACAACTGCGCAGCACACAGACAACTTGAGATGATAACACACCCATCATTTGTAACCAGACACAAAGAGAACCAAGCATTACATAATACACATAGGAATGTGCACTAAAATTTTAATAATATATTACACAATATTACTGTTCACTGTATGATCAAATAAATGCAGCTTTGTTGAACATAAGAAACGTCTTTCAAAAACATTAAAAATCTTAAATCCTAATTCCAAACGTTTGACCAGTATTTTATTTTATTTATGTATACTATAACTAATCATAGATTATAATCTTCATATAAATATGGGCAGATGAAGGCACATGCAGTTCTTTTTTATTAGGAAATGTTCTGGTAAGAATTTAGAGCTCACAGGAGAGGAGGAGCATTATTGAAACTACGGTTGTATATGTTTCTGGTGGGAATTACATGCCTGTTTATTTTCGCTGAATTGGTAAGAACATAAAAGGAAAAATATGAAAGAATTCTCAAGAAGCTCATTTATAAATAGCTACTTCCTGCATTTATTAGCATATTTTCATAGCTGTTTGGATCTTGAGCCCAGATGAAAACATGATTTGTGCTTTATCGTCTCTGCAGAGGTGTGTGTTTGCATTTGCGTGCGTGTGATAGAGTATCTGTGTCAAATGGAAAAAAACAAGTTAATGATCCTGCATTGTTTGCAGTAAAACAAATAATAGCTTTTCAGGCCAATGACAAAATGCGTGAAGTGCTGTTTTTCATGGCTATCGTTTATTTTTCAAGAGATATCATGCTCTTCTCCTCGCACAGCGTGAAACTATGGGAGCGTTTAGTCATGTTATAAAATGTACTTTTAGGTCTATTTGTATTCACAGTGTGTTTCATCTTTCTGCAGGGCTGCTGATCGGATCGGGATGTGCCCTGTACCCTTTAGGCTGGGACAGTGAAGAGGTCAGACAGACTTGCGGTAACAGCTCTGACCAGTTCGAACTTGGTACGTTGGTATATAGACAATTTCAGATTTTACTTTACAGCTATAACGCAAACTAAGAATGTACAAATATGACAATTTTACATATAATTATATTACATATCAGTATGTATTTTATGAGACTTAGTACAATTTATATACACTACTGTTTAAAGGTTTGGGGGTCAGTAAGGGTTATTTATTTATTTAATTTTAAAGAAATAAATGCTTTTATTCAGCAGGGACACATGAAATTGATCAAAAGTGACAGTAAAGAAATGTTACAACGAATTTGGACATAAAATAAATGCTGTTATTTTGCACTTTCTTTTTATCGAAAGAATTTCAAAAAACTATTAAGCAGCACACATGGATCTTACCCTCACATCAGCAATTTTAAAGAATCATGTGAATCACAGGAATAATTATATTATTAATATATTCAAATAGGAGGAATAACATTATGATATTGTAGTTGTTGGTGTTAATAAATAGTTAATACAATGTGCAATGATTTTTATTAGTATTTAAAATAATAATAGTATTTCCAATCAGGTTTGACAGTTTTTTTTAATCAAATATATATTATTTATAAAAGTTAAACGTAAAATATCACAAATATAACAAATAATAAAATATCGTCCTGTGCCATGGTTGAGTAAACATTTTATTTTATTTTTTTAAATAGGTAGGCAGATTGGAAATATAATGTAAACAATATATTGTGCCTCACATTATATTTTGAGTGAACATAATACATTTTGAGTATTAAATATTGAAGTTGATGTTTCTTTCAGGTTCTTGTGAGATCGGATGGGCTTATTACTGCACCGGGGCTGGAGCTGTGGTGGCCATGCTGTTGTGCACGTGGATGGCATGTTTCGCAGGGAAGAAACAGAAACACTACCCTTACTAAACATGTGGAAGACAAAACAACAGTAGAGGAAACCATAAACACCACATATATGGGCATGAATTTCATTCTCCGATTCAGAGAGAGTCTACATCCTGTGCACTTCCCAAACGCATATCATATACAAGGAGACGTGACTGAACAATTAACTTTACTTAATTTTTCCTACGACTGACCTTTGACCTGCATTGCCATCTTTTGCATTTAAAGTGGTGCCAGTAATATTAAAAAGGAATATATGTCAAACGACCTATTGACTTTTGTGTTCAGAAGGACTCTACTGTATTACTCTCATTTATCGTTGCTTTTTTATCGTGTTTGTGTAAGTACAGTCTTCTCTGTGGCTTAAGTTGTTGTGTTTTGGTATATTGTGTTATTATAATAACCTATTCTATATTATGCATTTCATTAATGTCCTGTTATTGCCTTCAATATCTCTGCTGCAATAATTTACATCTCAAACGGACTGTGTATTTGCTAATCATTGTATGTTTGACAATATATTGTGACTGATATGATCTTTGACAACTTTTATATAACATGGATAAATGTCCATTATATTTCACTGCGTTTGTAAATAAATACTGTCATTTAAAAACTCGTTTGTTGAGGATATATCAACATTTATATTTAAAGGAACTATTTTTCAAATGCATGCTCATTTTGAGGGATTTTGTTAGTGTGTTTGTTTTTCATAATCACTTTTATTTAACTGCTCTAACAGAGACTCCGTAAACTTCATTCCTGATCTGCAGGATCTGTGTATTTTTAACCTGCGTGTATCTTTCTCTTTTGGAATGATGGATTGCCTGGTGTTAATTTCCTACAGGGTGATGCAGTGCGGAAGCGTTCGCCACTGGAATGCAAAACTGCAGGGATCCACGCTGCGGGAAGATGTAAAGGCTGATCAGAAGTTATTGACGATCTGCTGTTCCCATTTAGCACTATCAGCAAACCGTCACACACACACACGTGCTGCTGTCGTTTTAGGAATGCATATGCCTGCCTGGAGAAGATGAACTGTTACTGATAATCACAGCAGTTCATCAAACCTTACCCTGGTTTAATACTTGACTGAGTGGGGGAGAGTTCATAAAGTTTCCCCCTCAATTATGCTAAACCTGTCAGTGAGAAGGACAGGCCAACGGTGGAGAGCTACTGTAAATGTAAAACAACCGAAAATCAATGTCACACGTGGTGGAGTTTTGACAAATGTATTGCTTTGCCATGTTTTCAGCAAAAACAAGCAGAATCTGTCAGACTAATGGGAAAACAAGCTGTCTGTATGTATTAAGATCATTTCACCTCTGCTCTGTGATTCCCTCTTACCTCAATCATTTTGATGGATGATTTACTGTCACTACACCTGTATTGTCTTGAGTCAGGTAGATGTGTCTTTGGATAAGATGGTCAAATGTCTTTGGTTTTGGTCCTAGTATACATGGCAACACTGTATATTAGACCAGTAGTTCCCAACCCTGGTCCTGGAGGCACCCCAACACTGCACATTTTGCATGTCTCCTTTCTCTGACGCACTAATTTCAGGTATTGGAGCAGGGGTGCCCAAACTCGGTCCTGGAGTGCCGGTGTCCTGCAGAGTTTAGATCCAACCCCAATTAGACACACCTGAACCAGCTAATCAAGCTCTTACTAGGCGTACTAGAAACCTCCAGGCAGGTGTGTTGAGGCAGGTTGGAGCTAAACTCTGCAGGACATCGGCCCACCAGGACTGAGTTTGGGAACCTCTGTCTTGGAGTCTCTACTAATGAGCTGATGACCTGAATCAGGTGTGTTTGATTAAGGAGACATGCAAAACGTGCAAAGTTGGGGTGCCTCCAGGGCCAGGGTTGGGAACCCACTGTATTAGACAGTTTATTCTCAACTACCAAAATCCATTACGAACATCTATTTCACACAGAATGGCTTTAATTTGACCCAGATTCACTCTGTTGATATCTTGCCTCTATTTCCTGAAAAGTATTTAGGTCTGATGTGAACAGTAACAGACATACAGCAGGGTCACCAAATCCGACAAGGAAATGAAACATTACTAAAATCCGTTACCCCTCTCTGTTTCACACAGAATGGTTTGATGTTACCTAAACTCACACTGTTGATATCTAACCTCATTTATTTTATATCCTAAAAAAGCATTTTGGTCTAATGTGAACAGCAACAGACAGCAGGGTCACCAAATGACAAGGCAAATCTAACAGGTTAGAGAAATTCATTACTCATCTCTGTTTCACACATAATAATAGTTTTATTGTTACCCAAATTTACTCCGGTGATGTCGAAACTTCTCTGTTTTATATCCAAGAAAGCATTTTGATCTGATGTGAACAGTAACAGACATAAGCAGGGTCACTAAATCTGACAAGGCAGTATTGAACATACCAATCTCCATTACCCTCCTCTGTTTCACACCGAATGGCTATAATGCCACCCAAATTCACTCTGGTGATGTCTAATCTTCTCTATTTTTTGCAGGGTCACCAAATCTGACAAGACAGTATTAAAGGTTACCAAAATCAGAACACTGTGATCATCATATTCTGTGACCTTAATAGGCGCTGTTATTGATGGGCAATTTGAACTCAAGTTACATTTGAGTTCAAGATGAGTTCAGTACACAAACAGCAGTTGAAGGTGAAAGCTGTGCAGATGGTTTGTTTAAAAATGCTGGTCATTCATTTCATAAAGGCTTATCTGCTTGTCGTGTTAGATTAAACGCGGTGTAGTTGTTTGCAGAGTAGATTATTAGTGTGTTTCATATAACCCTCACAGGGAGATGCAGGGGAGTCACCATCTCACAGGGAGTCAGATTTCGATTTTTGCAATAATATTTTGCCCTCATAGAAATTGTTTGATAGTTTGCAACTAGGTTTACTGTATAGATTAAATGTTTTTGGCTTGATGTTTAGTTAGTGCCATATGGTTGTCATCAGTGGAATATGTGAAGCCTACTTGTTTCATTTTTTTTTTCTCTTGTAACATCAGGACTGAATAACTTTTAATATTACATTTAATAACATGTAAATGCTAGCAGATATTAAGTAGCTAGATCCATGTCCATTTTATTGTCCACCATAGAAAACAATGCTTTTCATGGTCCATATCTACTTAAAACAGAATAACCAAAAAGTTACTTGATTATCCAACCAGATAAATTGGTTCCTTCTTGCCTCTGAATTCCAGGAAATGAGTCAAGACACACATTTATAGACAAGGTCATAATTAACTAGCAGAAATGACCACACATGTGTGACAGACCTCACATAATGATGCAGTCAGCAGAATATCTCATGAATTAAGTATTACATTAATTAAAGTGGAACCCCAGAGGGAAGCAATTTGAGATCACAGTTGGAGTCATAGCCTAACAGCTACAAGCTCCTTATTATTTACTCATTATCACACACTGGTATGAAGGCACTTTTCACAGTCATACTGTTCAAATGGGTTTCTAATAGAGCATCAAGACTGTGGAATCTTCTGCCATCTTGTGGCTGAATGTGATTTGCTATGCACTTGACCATGTGGAGGCCTTTTGGGAGAACAAATGAACTGAGTCCGAACTTCTGAACTGCATTCTGTAGGTATGCACGTGTGTAGAATATAAATATATTCATGACATGCTTGTCATCGTCTTATGTTCTGTGGCCTTAGAAATACTAACAAAAACCATGAAATGTACTTCTTTTTAGATAATTTCATACGGATAAAATCAAATATATAAACTATGCTGTTAATACACACTATGTTTCTTCTCACATAAAACCCATAATTAAAATTGTCTTACAGTGTCTAGAGCTATCAAAAATTAAATTAAGCATTACATTGATTTTCTTGCAAAAACTAGGGCTATCTAAAGCATTAATGTCATTAGACTGGAATTTAGGGCAACTGGGCTCGTCAGGAGTTTTGAAACTGCCACTGAGCAGTTATGAGAGGAATTTTATTTTGATTCAAATCAGGCAGCTCCTAGCTTTCAGTAAAAGGGGTGGGGCCAACTCGAGCACATCGACATTGATCACGTGTTCAGAGGCAGCCAATACGATTCGTAGGCTAGAGTGACTCACAAACGGTCTTCGCCAATCCTACAGCTCGCCGCGCTGAACTCAAATCAGTTGGAAAGCGCGTGCGCTGTGTTTGAATGTGAAGATAATTGGTCTTCAAATTCAGTAAACTGACACATTTATACTGGTCTTACCTGACTGATTCAAGAAGCCGTAGATAACGTAAGTAGATGTTGTTGTTGTTGTGGTGGTGACTGTTACCAATGGTTTGTGAGAATTGTCATGATTTGGATCTTTTTTGAAGCGTGTTATTATAATGGAAACTCCTCGCAGAATCTTTTAGAACTGGTATAAAAACCAGGAGTTATTGTTTGACATGTTCTGAGGTATTCAGGTTTGTCTGGGCGCAACCACCGTTTCCATTTTCTAAAAAAAAAAAAAATGTCCACGCATCTAGTGTGGTCAGATACAAAATACATAAATAGATCTGTCATGTCAAATACTCATCCTAAAAATCGACAAAAATAGCATTTTTAGCATATTTTACATATCTTGTATTGGATGTAGGATCTATAGACAGATTTTTGTGAGATATCTTTTCTTGTTTTGTTTGTTTGAGTGTTATAACAATGTGATGTTCTGCAGGGGAAGATCATCATCTTTGAAAAGCTTTGTTTGCACTGATAGTTGCACAGAATGGAGTCGGTGGCGAGAAAGGTGATCATTGCATTTTGTGAAGCAGCCCAGCTCTTGCACAGATTTATAACTTTTATTTCTCACATGTATGTGTGTGAAAGATGTATGTGTGCTTGCTGAATTCTGCTCCTTTATTATTTCTATTCAGAGCAACAAGGAAAACTCTAAACCAGTATGTGGTCCAAAAAAACAAGTCATCTGCAGTACTGTATCAAAACAAAAAGTGATATGTAAATCTGCACCCCTTCAGTCAAAGAATGATCTTAAGGAGGATATCTCTGCAACAAGAGAGAAGGAAAAGGTTGTTAGACCGAAGGCCAAAACTAATGCTGATCCTACCAAACGTAATAACACACTAAGCCAGGCCTTCCGTACACAGCAGACTGTAAGACACAAGAAGCTCGTGGAAGAAGTTCATAAACCACCCTCTACTGTCTCTGCCATCCAGAAATCCAAACCTGGCACGTATAAGGGTCGTGTAGTTCAGTCTAAAATTAGCTGTTTCAGAAAACCCAGCGAAGATGAGAAGACCACAGAAAAGAAAGCGATTTCAAAACCAGATGTGACCAGACCAAAAGCTGAATTGTCTAAAGTTCGGTCCAAGTCCGTTACTTCCCTGCCGGCGTACACTAAACCCAGAGTAAACTCTGCTTTGTCGTCTAGACCGAAATCTGTCTCTGATATCCAGCTGAGTGCCACTGAAAAACCAGTCCAGAAGTCTGTTTCCCATAAACGGATACCTCAAAAGTTCCCAGGTACTGTCTCCCAAGCAGGTGTTTGTGCTCCTCCCAGGTCTGCCCCTCTAGCTACAGGGTGCTCGGCCATCGGCAAACCCAGCGCTTTAAAGAAGAAAGACATGACTGTGCAGGTGGAGAAACCCAAAACAGCCACCACTGAACAGAAAGTCCGCAGGCCTGTCACAAGTACAGTCAGCCAGTACAAAATGCAAATGGAGACAGCTGAAGAGAGAAGGTGAGTTGTATACACTACCATTGAAAAGTTTGGGGTAAGTAAGATTATTGGTATATGAATAAGCCAGGAAGAGAAATGATCAAAAGTATGTTTCAAAAAATGATTCATCAAAGAATATTGATAAAAAATGTATCACGCTTTCCACAAAAATAAAATTCTGCACAACTGTTTTAAACTGACTGTAATTTAAAAAATGTGTCCAAAAATATTTTCTTGAGCATCCAACCAGCATATTAGAATGATTTCTGAAGTCAAATCATGTGACACTGAAAAATGTTATGCTGCTGAAAATTCAGCTTTGCCAACACAAAAATAAATTAGATTTTAAACTAAATTCAAATAGAAAAGTTATTTTAAATGGTTATGTTATTTCACAATATTACTCTTACTGTATTTTTGATCAAATAAATTCAGCCTTGAGCATGAGACTTTTTTTCCAAAAACATTAGAAAATCTTACAGACACCAAACTTTTTAACAATAATGTATGTATTTTAGTATTTAACTTTTACCTGGACAAGTGTGACAATCTGCAGATAGAAAATGATATATTGATATGATTGTCTTATGTTTTATTTATACTGTACTTTCAGAGCAAAGCTTGCAGAGTGGCTGGCATCTAAGGGAAAAGCTCTGAAGAGGCATCCAATATCGGAAAAGTCGTCAACCTTTTCACTAAAACCAAAACCAGCTCCACAGCCTAAAACAGGACCCAAAGCCACAATTGGTTCCCAATCTGAGCATGCCGTCCAGACTGAGGCTGTTAAACCAACCACTGCATTGAAGCCTGACAACCAAACTAATGATATCGAAGTCCCTGACAATAAAACAGTGTGTTCTAGGAGATCAAGCAGTATTATGAATACCACACTAGACTTGCTGAACAACAGTGATATGGATTTGCCAGTTGACCTAGAGATAAGGATGGAGTCGGTAAGAATTTTGTGAAACTGATAAGCAGACAGATAGAGATATTCACTGATGTATATTGGCATTTTTTAATTGTAATTTCTGCTTTGCTTATATGCAATATGCAGTTGGTGTTGAACTTGTGTGATAAATTGGAGGCAATGGAGACGCACTCATCATGTGAAGATGGTGAGTCTCATCCAGGTTCTTTGTGCAGGAACTGCAAATTAATTACTAATATTACCAGAATAAACAAACTTATTCTCTTTTTGAGTCATCATGTGTGTTGTTGTTTTTTTAAATAAATTGCTCATATGTTTTTGCCAATCCTCGACAGGTGTAAATTTTGACAAATCTGATGTGGTGGCAGAGAAAAGAATGGAAGTGCAAATGGAGGAGCAGGAAACAGATAAAGTATTTGAAATGCTGGAAGATGAGGAACTGGGAGATGAAGTTGACATTACAGAAGACACTAAGAAGGCTGTCATAAAGAATGAAGATGATGATCAGGAACCTAAGGAGAAGAAGCCATTTGCGAGTGAAGATGACAACAGTGATGAGGAGATGAAGAACACCACTCCAGAGATGGTGGGGGCATCCATTGTGAAATACAATGTGAAAACAACTCCATATCTGCAAAGGTGTGTTTGGGGTAATTTAATGGTACGTAGAAAGACACATGTGTAAGAAGTTCAAGTGTTAATTTGGTTTTCTCATCCTTTAGTGTGAAAAAGATAATTGAATGCGAAACGGCCCCAGGCAGTGGCTCGCGACGCAAAAGCACCATCAAAGACCTCAAGTTTCTGACGCCTGTGCGGCGATCAACACGAATCCAACGTAAGTCCTCTCGTCTGCCAGGTATGCTGAATGACCATGATGCATGCGTCTCCTCATTGGCTGAGCTGGTGCAGATGGAAGATGCAGATGCAAATGCTTACATCTACAGAAAAAACCCAGCACTACTGGAAGACCTGCCAGATCAGCCTGAAGACTTTGCAAAAGTATTCAGTTAAGCATTATAAGCTGATGTTGATGTCACTTTAAAATTAGACATTTATAGCATACGTAACACCTGCATTTGAAGTATTCTATGTGATGCTATTAGAAATAGTTTCTTTTAATATTTAAGTGTTTGTTGCATTGGGCTGCTAATCAGAGTGATATCTTAACTGCAATGGCTTAACAGCTTAAAGACAATGATTTATAGGCACTATTATAAAAGGTTCTCTTCTATGCTAACAAGGCTCATGCAGTGTGTAGATTTTAAGAGCTTTTTCTGTTTTTTGTATCATTTTAACACAACACTGCATTTTTCATGTCGTGAACCTGGAAGTTGAAAAAAATGACATGGCTGTAAAAAGTATGATTTGTTTTGTTGTTAATTTGTTTTGAAAAACATACAGTAAAGTCATTTGTTTAGTTAACTAGACTTGTTGTTTTCTACAGAGGTTTTAATTCATCCCTTAATAGTGACCATGTCTTTTTAAAGGCAAGATGAGCATTCGCTGTATTTTAACCATAATTGTGATCACTGAACTAGTTCGACATCTTAATAAAGAATACATCAGTGCAATATAAATGTTTCATTGTGTCAGTGTAACAAAAATTGGTTTTACTATCTGTGTGTGTAGTTAAGGGTGAATGAAAACGTGACAATTGGAGTTTATTCAGTCATGTTATTCCAAAGCTTATGACTTCAGGCAGGATGACAGTTTCAGTCACCATTCAGTTTTTCTGTATGGGAAAGAAGTGCAAAGTAAAGGGTGACTGAAACAGTCCTTTTCTTTTGGTTTCAACAACAACAAAAAAGAGTAAATCTTTAAATAATGTGAGTACGTCACATCTATCATTCTTGGCTGAACTATTACTTTAATATTGCTAATAAAAATAATTTTTCTAATATATCCACGGTTACCCCCTAGCTGCCGCCAATTTCTTCCTGTGCGCATGCTGATTGGCTGTGAATTTGAACTCGCTGTGCGCGAGCAAAGCATTGTGGGACGGAGACGAACTCCAACGCGCTTCTCCTCCAGGCCACACAAAGCACTAGAGTGCCGATCAATTTACCACTTTATTAGTCTCTAAAACTATATATTTTTTAATTTTCCGACCGGAGTATCATCTCATTGAGTCCAATGAACTTGATTCACTATTAAACATTCGACTCAAAGTGAACGCACGATGCCTAATTTCTGCGCGGCGCTAAACTGCTCCAGGAACAGCACTCATTCGGTGTTGGCGTTCTTCAGGTTTCCACGGGACCCAGAGAGGTAAAATACACCCGTTTTGCTTACCGAGCTTACTCTTTGTCATCTAGACGATAGACGACGTCGTGTTTAACCTTCATTTAACTTCATTTATTTACGTTACCGTTGTGTGCAGAGCTCTAACTGAGCCAGTTAGCTCGCTTGGCTGATCAGATGCAAAGTCGAATCTGTCGTACGTTACATAGTGTTTACATACTGCACAAAGTATTGTTAGAGAACTAGGAGTTGTTTTTCAGTCAGCCCGGTTTTACTTTGCATTTGTATTGTTCAAATAAGATCAATCTGTCTGTTAGCCCAGCTTGCTTTTACAGTGCAGTTCTTATTGTATGTGGTGAATGTAACTGTGTATGTTGTCTATCAACGTTAGCAGCTAG
Source organism: Sinocyclocheilus anophthalmus (assembly GCA_018155175.1). Lineage (NCBI taxonomy): Eukaryota > Metazoa > Chordata > Actinopteri > Cypriniformes > Cyprinidae > Sinocyclocheilus > Sinocyclocheilus anophthalmus. The sequence goes on along the minus strand of JADLZN010001352.1, from coordinate 258,981 downwards.
ACGCAAACAACGTCGTATATTACAGTCAAAACAAAAAGATACAGATAATATGCACTATATCAACACACCATTGTATTGATAACGGCTATGTTAGATGCTAACAGCCCTCCATTCATGAGCTATTTATTCCCTAGGTGTAAGAAATGGGTGGAAAACTGCAGTCGCTCAGACCTTAAAGAGAAAACGCCGGACCATCTGAACAAATATCACAGACTGTGTGCTAGGCACTTTGAACCTAACTTGATAACCAAAACCGTAAGTTGTTATTATTCTTTTTGTGTTGTTCATATGTGAATATGTACTCATTGTTGTTAGTAAAAATGTACTGTACCTTTATATTAAATGTATTTTTAAATATATTAAATAAAGTGTGTGTTTTAGGTGCTGTTTCTGCTCACTTTGTGATTCACTTAAATAGTCCTGCGGTGTGACATACATTTCTGTAAAAATATAAATATTCCAAAAACTGCATGTGGAATAATCATACAAGAATTAGAAATTGTTGTGTAAAAAGTTTTAGTCGGGTAAAACGGATTGGCCTCACAACTTCCCATTAATAAATAACATGTGATCTCTAACATGTTGCATTGCACATTATTGTGATTATTATCCAGAGCCCTTTCAGGACTGTACTGAAGGATAATGCAATACCAACCATATTTGACAATCCTTCCCTCAAGCGGTCGAATAATGAGGTAAGATCTGCTCAGTGTATTAATTGATGAGTTGTTACTGTATTGTATTATGCCTGTCTCTTAACATTTCAAAGTAAAGGTAAAAGCCAATTATGTGTAAATACACAGAATGTGAATGATTTCCTAATGAATGTGCTATGTTTCTAACAGAAAGAAAATAAGGATGCCCCTGAAGCAAAGAAGAGTATATGTGAGTTCTTTGTGATTTTCTCACATATTTACATACCCACCTTGCAAAATCTGTAATTTGGATGGATTTTTTTTTAAATAAAATTGTATTTAGTAATGCTGTAATAAAGCTATTTGACACATTCTATATATTTACATGTTAATATATTAACAAAATAATTACTGAATTTACACATATTATTTGTATATTCTCAGCGGACTCCCAGAGTGAGGCAACGAAAGATAATACTGAGGCAACAACCAAAGAGATCAGTGAGAGCAAAAATGGTGATGGGGTTGACAGCAGCCCTCAGGTCATTGATGAGGAAACACTGAATAAAGAGTATCTCAAGTCTTTGTTTGATGTTGTCGTGATGATGGGCATGCAGAACATCCCTCTGCATGGGCACTCCGACAAAGAACCCAGAAGCAAAAGCTTCACTCCCACCAACTTCCAGGCACTGTTGGAGTACCGCATCAATGCAGGTGACGAATTCCTCCGAAAGAAGTTCGAGGGGTCGCCCGGAAACCTCGAGCACTGCTCCTCTACTCAATTGCAGCAGATGCTGGAAGTGATGGAAAACTGTGTTCATGAGGAGTTGTTGGCTGAAGTTAAAGAAGGACGCTTCTTCTTCTCTTTGGTAGTAGACAGCCTGGTTGAGGTAGGCGGAGAGAGCCTTCTCCCGTTGTTCATACGTTTTGTGGACAAGACTAACTGCCTAAGGGAAGAATTTGTCGGGTTCCTGCTTTTTGAAGGTGATGTGGAGGCTATCACCGAGAGGCTTATTGCTGAAGTAACCGAGAAGTGTGGCCTGGACATGCAGTACTGCAGAGGACAGGCATATTTGTGTTCTGGTGTGTCCGCTATGAAGGTCAAAGCAGTGGTGGCCAGAATAGCTGAGTTATACCCGCTAGCGGTTCTCACCCCTTGCTCCAGTTGCTCTCTGAACATCTGCCTGGCAAACACAATGACCTTCACAGGCGTGCATCTCGTCATGTCTACCCTGAAAAAGCTGGATGCATTTTTCAGTAAATCGCCATTGTTGCAAAATCAGCTGGAAAGTGCTATTTCGATCTACTACCAGGGAAACGAAGAAAAAGCCAATTTCCTCAAAGAGGCCTGTGACTTGAAATGGACAGAGCAGCATGATACATTCGAAGTAGCTGTCGACCTCCTGGAGGCTCTGCTGCTTTGCATGGATAGCGTCCATGATAATGAAGATCACAAATGGAGCGATGAAGTAGCACACAACGCCTTTGTAATATCCGAGGCGTTGGCCGATTTTGAATTTGTCATGACATTAGTGGTGCTGAAGAACACACTTTCCTTCTCCAGAGCCTTTGGTAAGAATCTGCAAGGGCAAACAAACGAGGTCTTCTTCGCATCTAGCAGTCTAACTGCGGTTCTGCATTCGCTGAATGAAGTTTACGAGAATATCGAGGTCTACCATGAGTTCTGGTTTGAGGAAGCCATTAACTTGGCTGCAGCTCTTGAAATCCCAGTGAAAGTACCCAGACTGTACTTTAGAAAACGACCAACCTCTGGTGAGGAAATCCAACCTGAGACCTACTATAAAGAGCAAGTCACCATTCCAGTGGTTAGCCATGTGATTAAGGAGCTGTCTGATCTTTTCTCTGAAAATCATCTGAAGGCCCTGAAGTCCTTGTCACTTGTCCCTGCCATCATGGGACTGTTGAAGTTCAACACCGCAGAGGAGAAACCCCAGTGCCAGACATTTATGAAAGATGACTTGCTGAACTCAGACACCTTTCCTGCTGAGTTGCACTGCTGGAAGATCAAATGGAAACATGGCACTAAAGATGTTGTATTGCCATCGACCATCTACGAGACGCTTCAGCTCTCCGATGTGAAGTTCTTCCCCAACGTGTGTGCTCTCCTGAAAGTCCTGTACAATCTGCCAGTCTTTGCTTTGACAAATGACAAATGCAGCACTGCGAAACAACGACTGACAACATACCTGGAAGATACACCTGTGCATCACAGAAACAAGAGCATGGCTCTGTTCTTTATCAACTGTGCCATTAAGCATGATTTGGACAGCATGGTGGAAACATACTTGAAAATGTATCCAGATAGTGAGCCGTCAGAGAATCGTGATTGATTACAGGTAGCAGCACAGTCTTACATATTGCAGTATGATGACTTGTCAATCGGCAGTTTGTAATTTTCCAGCTATAATTTTGTTACTTTTGCTTTTTATGTATAGTCATACAAGATTAGCAGGACTTGAGCCTTTTCTTATTGTTCTACTGTTTCATTTAGCATGGTGTATATAAAAGTGTACCCCCAGTTTGAATTTGAAAACATTAAAACTATCTTTTGCTGACCAACTCCATGAATGTCTTGACATTTTTAATTCTTTTTTTAGAATAAAATACATATTCTGCAAACCCCCCCCCCCCCCAAGAAAAAAAACAAACAACCCAATCTTATAGTTTTCTGTCTGTAATCCTCTTTAAATAATAAAATTTAGTAAAAATATATATAGAAATAACTAATCATTACATGATGTGTGTCAGGGTTTATTATATAAGTGCATTAATATTTTCATAGTGATATCAGGCCACATTAGATATTTTTTCATCTATAAATGTAAGATTTAATTAATATTTTTCTATTGCCCTTTTGTCACATATCAGCTGTTGTAGCTGCCGTACATTTTTATAATCCTGTTGAGACACTGTGCATTTGATATGCATGAATCAAGATCACCATGCTTAACTCATTTCTCCCACATTTTCCCCAAAGTAGCACATGTAAATTTTACTCCTGGAAAACAGATTTAATTCTTATACTGAACAAGAGCCCATAAGCCATGCATTTTTCTAAAAAGTTTCAAATATGTGCAAATTAGGCCCTTTATCATGGCGATAATACTTACTCCAATCAAACAATTGCCTCAAGTAAGAGCAGGACCACAAGACATGTTTAGAAACTATATAGCCAGGGATCCTCAAAATCTGGCCCCACAGATCCACACTTTCCTGCAGAGTTTAGCTTTTACCCTAATCAAACACACCTGAGCATGATAATATTGTTTTCAGGATCATTAGAAAATCACAGGTAGAGTTTGATCAGGGTTGGAGCTAAATCTGCCCAGCGCCATTGCGCCCTCCCCCGCAGATTTGAGAAGAAACCCCTGCTATATCGAAAGTAACGTAAGTATTTTGACTATAGTGAGTTTGGTGGTAACACGAGAAATACTCCTCTATTAAAACCCTTTAAATATGTAATTTATAGATAATGTGTGATTAGTTATTGTAATTAGAATAAATATTAATATCTGTACCAAACTGTGGTGATTGCGATGCGATTTTAGTACATCCTTTTATCAGCCCGGCAAATAAAATTAAACTTTTTTTTTTTTTGCATCATTATAAATGCTTAAGACATCAAATCAATACAACCTGAATTTGTATTTTATCGTTGCAAAGTACATCAACAACTGAATAAATGGGTCAAACTCCCTAATTGTTTCCTGCATACTCACACATGAAATAATCAGGACTAAATAAAATGAACTAAATGTTATTAAAAGGGTGTGACCTCGAATGTTCACGTGGGTTACAAAAAACCTTGGCGCCTCGTGGAGAAGGGGAACACATTTGTATTTGAGTTGTCAGCTCGTGATAACACTCTAAAAATCAGCTGTGCAGTACTTTTGACATTCTGGAAATGCACCTGAGAAGGGGAACGAATGACGGTGATGGAGTTATTTTTGGGGGGGATCCGTCTTCAGTTTAGACCATTTCCGCTCTACATAGGTGTTCTTCCTGGTTGTTGATTCCCATGTGAAAGTAGCAACATTCGGCCATGAGCAAGTTTCAGTAGAATGCACGCGACGATTGGAAATAACGCTCGATAGCGTGAAATCGAAGTAGATGCGCGTGCGCTTTTTGTGTAAAAGCGTCTCCTTTTGAGCTGAAGGATTCATGCAATGCGGTATTCATTTTGATTAAGTCCAAAATGCCCGACTGTTGTGCCGCAGCAAACTGCGAGCAGAGTACGGACCAGTCCAACGTTTCTTTCTTTAGGTTCCCACTGGATCCCGTTCGGTGAGTGCAGCCGTTTGGACGTAAATGCAATCGCAATATAACCGATGCTATTTTTTTCTAATTTAGATTTTTATTTAAGTACAGAATGAGCAAATTAGCATTGTTTGTTAGCTGGTTAGCTTCTGCCCCCCTTTTTACAATGATTCATTGAATGCATGGCACCCTTATTGTCATCTTATGCTTGCCATGTTGCTTTCGTTACTCTGGTTATGCAGTGATTTTTTTTTTTTTGCGAGTGTCTAAGTTATTTTGTAATTGGCAATCATGAAATTGTCTTTCGCATTTTTTCAAATTGATTGCTGCAACTTTTATCGTTAATACTATATTTTATCTTAAGAGAAGTACAGAAATAAAGATGTTGGTAACGAGTTAACTAAGCCCAGTGACACCTCCACCATCGTAGCGTTTTTGAGGCCCTTCCCAAAATGGCAGGAGTTTAATTCCCCCAGATTACGTTATTCTGTTTATGCCTGATTTGTGCTTTTGCTTTCTTCTTGTGGGATTTAGGTGTCAAGCTGACAGTTTGAATGTTTATAAAACACATGTGCTTTGTTTTAGACCTGTGATTTTTGATTGTTGATGTTTGGAATGGTAAAATATCACTTTTGCACTACTGCAGTAACCTCACTTCATATCTTTAGATGTAAACAATGGGTGGGAAAGTGCCACAGACCAGATCTGGAGACTAAAACACCTGAAGATTTACACGGGAACTACAAAGTGTGCTCAAAACACTTTGAGACCTCAATGATATGTCAGCAAGTAAGTTTGCATGGTTTTGGTGAGCATCTTCTATTGAAAAAATGTGAATTTTTATTATTATTTGATCATGATGTGAGTAAACCAATCCAGGGAAATTAATTTTTACTAGGGTTGAACAGTGTGTCCTATGTTATCCCCCTGAAAACTGCACCATTTTTGAATCGTTAATGTTTGAAGCCACTTTATTTATTAATTATTATTATTTTTATTTGCTAAAGATTAGCGATGAATTATTAAATTAAGAATATTTCCCAAAATAAGTGTACGCTGTTCCGTTTGCTCAACTGAATGGTTATAATTAAACTTTGCATCTAAATGAAATACAATTCTTGTTAATAGCCATTTATAAAGTGTCATTTGCTTTTCTAAAATAAATAACTTCACATTTTTTTCAAAATGAAAAGGGAAGATTAAATACTTTAATAATGTTAATTTTGTTTATGGGTGCCTTAAAAATAAAATAATTTCCTGCAGCATAAGCCTCTAACATGGGATGTCACTAAATGTTCATATTTTATTTGAAATATAAAGCATTCACACATTGCCAAATATTTCAACCTACCCTCCACACCCTGACATGACACAGCTTACCCCGTGTAGTGAAATGTGTAAAACTTCTTTTTATTTCAGAGCTCTCAGACGTCTGTTTTGAAGGATGATGCTGTTCCTACTATTTTCGATTTTGCAACCAACCAGGACAATGCACAAACCGGCAACAGAAAAAGGACACGGGAGAAAGTAAGTATCTAATGTACACATCAAGATTAAAAACATTGTTTTATTCGGTTTCATAACTTTCTTGTTTTGTGGATGGACTGAGAAAAATTCTTGAAAAATGATTTCAACGATCAAGTCAAAACACAAGAAAAATGTAATAATGCATGGTCTCTAGCAACTCCCTTAAAGACAGGTCTTCCGATATCTGGTAAAGACTTATTTATCAGCACATTCTTATGCAATACAGGCTAGGGATGGGCCCCATTTATTTTTCCCCCCAGAGCAAAATAATATTTGAAAATCGCTGGGTATTATTCGATTATTATTTGAAAATCGTACCAGCCGTCCTCCCATTACACGCACAAACACCCATAAACGGGGAGAGACGTGATTCAGGCTTTTAATCTGTATGATAAACGGTTTAATTTAGAATATTGGCTATCTTAACTCAAGCCATATAATGATTGTAACGTGCTGAAACATATTAATATAAGTTATGCCTTTCTGAACACGGATTCAGCCACACCTCTAACCCAGTCGGGGGTGTTTGTGGTCCGCACAGAATGTGCGACGCAAGTCTACAGTGTGCGCGTGAGACAATGTGTTCTTCTGTTGTCTTTAACAGCTCTTTCAGTCGCTGTTATTGGCAGCACCACCCTCTGCCTTACACATGAACGTCAGCGTCACCACCCATCAGACACGCCGCAAAACTATGGGGGTGATTTTTTCTAGATACGGCAAATTTAAGCACCGATAATCGCACAACCTATTCGATATTCTATAATTCAACTAATCGAATATTCGAAAATCGTGACCCATCCCTAATACAGGCTTTTATTGTTAACTTAAAATAATGGAGCAAACTATTTTGAAGTTAAAGTTAAATACGAGGTGGCAAGGTAAACAATTTCAGGATTGAGTTCTGTGTAAATGAACTTACTTAAGAGTACTTACTTGTAAATTACTACATTTGAATGTAATTCTGATTCCACCATCTCATGTAAATTTATATTTCATGCTTGTAATAGTTCTCAATGGCCCATTCCCTCAACAATCACTTATATTTATCGAAACATCATTAAATAATAATGCTCTTTTTTTTTTTTCTTTTTTTCTTTTTTTTTTTTTTTTTTTTTTTTTTTTTTTTTTTTTTTTTTTTTTTTTTTATTTTTTTTTTTTTTATTTTTTTACCCCGTTGGCTCTACCTCATTTAGGTATAATTATTTTAATATAAACTAGCATTTTATTCTTATTATTCATTGTTTTTATTTGTCATCGTAAACACATTGTAGTATTGAGTACAAATAATAAAAAAAAATTTGTTTTTAATTTTTTTCAGACAGGAGAGGAGCCGGTTGCTACAAAGAAAACTAAAGGTAGGTAATGCATTTTCATGTCAGCATTTTTAAATTCTCTTATCTCTTTGTAATTACACAAAGTAATTACAGAAGATTCTCTGCTGTTTTTGTTTTGATGTGTGTTTGTGCTCTTTTTCTTTTCTTTTTTTTCTTTTTTATGCTCACAAGTAACTCAAACCCTCTTTGCAGAGGCACAAGTTAAAGTTGAGAGCGATTCTGCTGAGAATAGCGAAACACACAATCCTCCTGCACATGATGAATCAGAGGAGGATCCTGCTATTTCCAAAGCGAAGGAAACTTTGAAAGACTACTTCAAGGAGACTTTAGCCTTCATTGGTTTTAGCATCGCCAACGATACATCTCTTAATGCTGTTAAACCACTGGGGAATGACCCAGCTGGGTCACTCTCTGTCAACACCATATGTGCAGAGAAGATCGACCAAAAAGAAGTGCTCACCTTAGGTGAGGATGTGATGCGTGATGAGATCCGCAATAGCTTGCGCCTTGCACGCTTTTTTTCCATATTTCTCCAAGACAAAGTAAACATTGAGGGCAAGGACCAGATTCCTGTGTTTATCCGCTCAGTCACAGGTGAAGGCTTCCCACAGAAGCACCTCATGGGATTCCTTCCCTGTGATGTAGACTCTGAAAGTCTGTTCCTTATGCTTATATCCGAGATCCGGAACAAGTGGGACCTGCGGATGGAGCACTGCCGCGGCTTCACCTACCTGTCATCAGGTGCCATGTGTCAGAAACTGAAGGATCTCTCATGCAGGATGCTGCGGGATTTTCCACAGGTAGTTTTGTCCCCTAGTGAGCCTTACGCCTTCAATGTGTGGTTGATTCGCTCCATGCCCATCCTTCCAATTCAGGATGTTGTTGATACTGTAGAGCAGGTTGCTTCCATTATTAGGCAATCGGAAACTCTGGCGAAGAAACTTGATGCCAAGATCACTGCTTCGTACAGCCATATCAAAGGCGAAGTGGACCGAGTGAAGGAGTCTTGTCAGAACCATTGGGAATACGCCACCGACGCTTTCCAGACAATGCTTGATATCTTAGAGCCACTTTTGAGCAGCATTGGAGAGATGTGCACCAGTGCCCTTTCAGATGTGGACGCAGACACCGTCGTAGTGCTTATAATGCTGAAAGAGAAGCTGAAGAACTTTAATTTCATCATTACTCTTGTGGTTTTGAAGAACACGCTGTGTTGCGTGAGCATCCTGAACCCCAGCCTCAGGGGAATAATCAGCATCAGCAGCACGTTGCAGTACACCATCTCCAACGCCTTAAAGCTTCTAACCAAACATATGCAGGAGATTGCCATTTTTCACAGGAAGTGGTTTTCTGATGCAGTGGCCAGAGCCAAGAAGTTGGGGGTGCCAGTCAATCTGACAGTGGAGATGGTGACAAATGGTGATGGTGCGGAGAAACCACAAGACTCATTGGAGGATTACTACAGGGAGGCACTGAGTAAGAAGGTTTTACAATACCTTGTTGATGAAGTCAAAAGAGTCCTAGGAACTGAAATGGCAAGAATCCTCAGATGGTTGTCATTGGTGCCCTCATACATGGCTGACCACAATTTTAGCATCCGCAAAGACAAAGTTGCTGATGCTAACCTGAATAACTTGGCTCGTCCTGACTCCTTTTATGATGAGCTGGGCTGTTGGGAAGTGAAATGGCGACATGCTAGTAAGCGAAGGATTCTTCCCACCAGTGTTTTTGCTACCCTCAAGATCCCAGATATTGGCTTTTACCCAAATGTGCAGAGCCTGTTGAGAGTGTTGGGCACCATCCCTTGTGTCCGTGCTGAATCGGATGTGTATGGGCACTATGACATGGCGTTGGACCGCTATCACTCCTACATGAAAGAACTACCAGCGGAAAAGAGACTGAGCAGTATGGCCTTTGTTTATATCAATCAAGATGTCCACTTCAGCATTGAGGAAATGGTGGAGGCGTATGTGAAGAAATATCCAGAAATCCTGCAGCTATTACGTGAAGTAAGCATTTTTTGGTAACTTTAATTTTATTTGAATTAATATAATTATATTTAATTTCTGGAGATAAATAATGCCAAAAACTCAAGCATGTTTTTAGCAAGCTGTTCATTTTGATCCTCTCATTTGTTTTTAGGATGATGTAATGGAAGTGCAACCATCAGGTAAAGCTTCTCATCTTTGACTTATTTTTCTTCAAAAATGTTAACACTCTTCTGATATTCATAGCTTGAACAAGAATAAATGTAACTGAGCTGAGTTTCATGTTAGATACAGTTGTTGATTTTATTTATTTTTACTCCAACCACTATGCAGTTCCTGAAACCAGTGCAAATTATGCCTCTAAAGAAGATACGGAAGAACCGAGAGAGATGACTTTAAATATGGACATTGAGAGACAGAAACCGCCTGAGTATGCAGAAACTGATAAAGAGGCATTCAAATCTGCATTACAGGCTGCTGTCACGGCAGCATACAGCAGGCGAAGCAGACACACTCAGGGTGATCAAGAAGTAGAATATGTGACCAAATCTGAGATGAATGAAGTCCTTAAAGTGTGTGAGGATGTTGTAAGGGATAGGATTATTTCAGAGGTCGGAAATTCATTCTTCTCCCTGTTTATCGACAGAGTTGTCAGATTTGGAGAGACCGAATACCTACCTATGTTCATCAGATTTGTTGACAGTTTCGATGTCATGCGCCTTGAGCTTCTGGGTTTTATCGAGGTTACTCACGACACTGAGGCCATGTGTGAACGACTTTTTGAGGTTGTCACTAACGAGTGGCGTCTGGATTTGAGCTACTGCAGAGGTCAAGCTTATCTTGGCTCTGGGGAAGTGTCCTACAAGCTCAAGGCCTTTGCATGTAAAATACAGGAGAAGTATCCTCTTGCTATATGCACACACTGCTCATGTTACTCTTTCAATACCTGGTGGTCAAGGTCAGTTCCAGTAGCTGCAGTCATCAGAGCCATAGACACATTAGAGGAGATAGTGTCATTTTTCCACAGCATGCCTGCCCTCGAGAAACAATTAGATCAAGTCTTAGCCATAGGCCTAAGAGAGAGCTATGAGAAAATCCATGAGCTTCAAGGAAAGTTCTGCTCCACTTGGCTTGAGAAACACGACTCTTATGAAGTCTTCGCTCAGATTCTGGAGCCTCTGGTAGATTGGCTAGAAAATATTGATAACTGTCAATCACAAAGATGGAGTTTGGCAGTATCCAACCGAGCCAAGAGACTACTTCAGTTAATAAGGGACTTTGATTTCATTGTGGCAATCGTTGCGCTAAAAAATGCCTCATCCTTCACCAAAGAACTGAGTGCAGCACTACAGAAAGACCATTTTAGTGCTGCATCGCAGCTCAGCCAGATCAGTGGTATTGTGGCCACACTTAACAGAGTGAAAACCAACATCAAGGTTTTCCATCAGAATTGGTTTGATGAAGCTTCTTGTTTTGCTCAGAGTCTGGGTGTGCAGGTTAAAGTGCCTGATACCGTGATCGTTCCAAGGGACAGCCTCTTGAAACCAGGTTCATACTACAAAGATGCAATGAGTGTCCCTTTAGTTGACCACCTTATAAACATGGTGAAAGACTATTTCTCTGATGACCACAAGGAGGCTCTCAACCTATTGTCCTTGGTCCCGTGCTCTGTGACAATGAGTTATATTTTTGAAACACTCAAGTCAAAACCTCCATTGTACATTGGTGACCTTCCCGATCCTGACAACTTCTTTACGGAGCTGAGCTGCTGGAAAGTGAAGTGGAAAACAAAAGTGGTTAGTGTAACCATACCAGAGACCATTTTTCAGACTCTGCGTCTACCCCTCATGCAGTACTTCGTAAACATCAACACATTGCTGAAGATTATGTGTGTGTTGCCAAGCACCGCTTTGGAATATTGTGGTGAGGTGAAGCGGCACAAAATGTATCAAGACTTCGTGAGCAACACCTCACCTATGGACAGATCACCCTGTTTAGCCGTGCTTCAGGTGGGCATTGACTTTAACAGAGACCTAGACCGAATGGTTGCTCAGTGCTTAAAGCTTACACCGAAGACGTTGGAGGGTATTTGCCTGGTAAGAATTATTTTTTCCTTAATCTGTTGCTTGTTTCAAATGTTTAATTTGCTTTCCAGATGTGTTTGTAAAGTCTGTTTTACTTCACAGGACAAAGAATCCAAAACCTTAGGAAGGACTGCTGAAACAAAAACAGAAGGTATCCAATATGTATATTAAAGAATCAATGGATGCTTTTTTTCCTCGTCTTTTAAATAAAACATGCATGCATGAATTGTTTACAATAAGATCAATAACATGCATTTAGAAAATAGGTAGGGTGAATTTTCATTTCATGTCTACTTTAATGCTCAGTTTCCAACATTGCAGATGGCACACACATGGATGAAGTAGAAGACCGGGAAGCTCAGCAGGTTTGTAAAGCTGTGATAATTATTATAATTGTTATTAACAGTTAAATAGTATATCACCTTCAAATTTTCAAAGGGTTTAGAGAATGGTTTATAGATTACAGTATAGATCATTGATTTAGTTGAAGATTGTTTTAAACTATTTTGGGTAAAATGTTGATTCAAATCAGTTGTTGTTAGTTGATTGTAGGGGTATGTTCAAAAAATGTTCCCCCCCCCCCCCCCCCCGATACCGATACCTTGACTTCAATATCGGTTCCTGAACTATACTTTTTTCGATGCCAATTTTATGAAATCAATTTGAACAAAATCACTATCTAAAATATAAATAAATTAAAATTGGTTTTATTTTTCAGCTTGTTGATGTTTATACACAAAGTCTCCTGAGCCACTGCACAAAGGAACAAAATGTAACCAACACAATAAATCAGTGCAAATAGTTTTAATAAAGCTCAAATAGTCTTCAGTTTACATAAAGGCTACATTTACACTAGTGCTTGTTTGTTTTAAAACGCATAGCTCAGACAGACATAATTTCTATTCATTTTCCACTGTTTTACTGATGAGCATTAGCAGCTTCCAGCACTGTCTGTCTGTGTTCTCTCTTCCATGATCGCTGTTCTGACTCGGGGGGGATGCTATTTCATTAACTTTACATGGCCAAAACGCATATTAGACGGCAATCGGAAATTACAAACACTCGATGGTGGTTTAAAGTGAGTTTTGAGTAAAAGCGGAATATAAATCTTCTCATTCACACTACAGCCTCACGTGTGAGCCACATCTCTGAGTTAACCCTCCCCCCCCCCCCACCCCACCCCCCACACCCCCCCCCCCCCCCACCCCACCACCACCCACCCCCCCCCAGTGTAAAACTATGTAGGTGTGTTCGACTTGCCACAGACCGACTGTGCAGTCCGATCAGTGTATTACAGTATCACGAGAGCTAAAGAGAGCAGACTACTCCGTGCGCTTTCGAATCACTCTCGCGGATGTCAAAACTGATCGATCTGCGCCACGCCGCTTCTAGTCGAACACTAGTGCTGCAGACTTATTGGCTCACTGACATTGATGAGATTAACCCCTTAGGTATCGAAATTTGGTACCGAACGACGAGATGTTTTTCGATACTTGATGGTGTCGAGGCACTCGATTCCTAAAAAGTATCAAACTTGATACCCAGCCCTAGTTGATTGCTTTTTTCAGTTTTGTTAATAAGTAGCATTTCTATTCACAGGACTCCAGAATACTTGTGATGAATTCTGAGATAACTGGCAGTGGTATGTAATTTTTGGGAATGGTCTTGCATTTGAGTTCTTAATGTGTTTGAGCCTTTAATGAAATATTTGTTTTATTGAAAAAAGCTGTCTAAAACGATGTTTACCCTGACTTCTAGAAGCAGACATCCACAAAGAGGGGGCAGAAAGCATAGAGACTCTGCAGCAGTCTGAGAAAATAGAAGTGGTTGCTGGTTGCTTGGAAGTGGCAGCTGAGGAGCAGCATGCAAAGGTTGAAGAAGTGGAGCTAGTTCCAGATGAGAATGGCCATTCTGAAGAACCAGCTGACAACATAAGTAACTGGGAAGAAGTCTTTAAACAGGCAGCTAAGCTTGCAAGGAGAAACTGCTCATTGATTGACCTCAATAAACCAGAGCAAGACGCTGTTGTTCAGAAACTTACCTCGTGTCATTGGGTACAGGAGGAAGGGACATTGTTTTCAGAGGGAGAAATGTTACAAAGAATTATGAAGGCCATAAGAGAAACAGTCCTCACTGAAGTTCAGGACTCTCCTTTCTTTTCCATCATCACTGATAGAGCTATCTCAGTTGGAGAGGTGAAGTTCCTACCAGTCTTTGTTAGATATGTGAATGACTGCATACCCAAAGTGGAACTTATAGGATTTCTGCCCTTTGATGAAAGCTCGGATGTGAATTTGCAAGCTAAGGCTCTTTCAGCCACACTTGAGGATGAGTGGGGACTTCAGATGGGCTGCTGTCGTGGCCAGTCTATCATGTGCTTTGGTACAGGGAGCAAAAGTCTCAGAAAGATGGCTTTGGGCTTTTTAGAGAGCTATCCGTTAGCTGTGAACACTCCCAGTGAGTCTTGTGGACTTGCCTACTGGCTGGCTTTAAGCCTACAAAATGCCTCCATTACAAAGGTTCTAGAGACCGCTGAGGATCTGCTACAGTTTTTTGACCAGTCACCCAAATTAGAGAGTGAGCTTGCCAAGACCATGGATGGGCTACTGAATACCCCACGGGAAGCACTTGCAGAGATCCCAGAGACCTGCCTGTCCAGATGGAAAAAGAGAGAAGACTTCTTTGATATTTTGGTGGACATGCTGGAGGGAGTCCTGAACTGCTTAGATTCTGTGAGCACCAACTGCAGTGGGTCATGGAGTAGTAGCATGTCACTGCATTCCCAGACCCTGTCCACAGCTATTAGACAGGTCGATTTTGTCATCCCCCTAGTGATCTTGAAGAATGCCTGTGCTCCCTTGAGGAATTGCAGTACTGTGTTTCGCTGTGGAAACCCTGCTGACATTATTTGCGAGCTTGAGAAGATTATGCCAATAATAGATTCTTTTAGCAAGATGTTGGACAATGTGAGTGCAGTGCATTCTATCTGGTTTGAGGAGGCAGTGGACCTTGCTACTAAGGTCATGGGATTGCTGTCATACGCAGAATCTGTCAGTGGCTATGATTCACCAGATACGTTCTACATGGAAGCAGTTAGCTTACCAGTTCTAAATGGTTTGACTGAAGAAATGAAGTTTAACTTCTCGGAGAATCACATAAAAGCCCTGAAAGTTTTGTCCCTTCTTCCAACGTGCAACCCTCTGCCGAATCTCCCAGAATCCACAGATAAACTGCACACTATATACCTGAGTGATCTTCCTGAGCCAGAGACAGCAGAAGAAGACATTAACACCTGGGCCACAGTATGGAGGGAGAAGTATCAAGATGTTTGTCCTCCCACCTCCATCTCTGAGACATTGCTCCATAATGAAGCCAAAAACCTTCCAAACGTTGCTACCCTTCTTAAGCTTGTGGCCGTGTTGCCTAGTATTAGCATGGAGTGTGATCTAATGAAGACGACACTAAACTCCTTGAGGACCTTGCTCAGAGATGGTATCTTCAGCAGGGGCAGTAAGACTGATGCTGTGATGCTTCTTATGCATCGCCAGACACTGCAGAGCCTGGAGGAGGTGATTGAGAAATGCATGGAGGATGATCCAGAAAGTAATCAATTTCTTGCACAGGTGTGGTATATTTCTTAGTGTTTATACTGTGTAAACGTTCTCATTGTCCAAAAATATTAAATTGACATACTCTGTCAATCACCCTAGCCTGTATGCTCTTATTAGTATTATCAAATGATAAACAAAATAATGTCAATCAAATTTTCTTCATACATGTAGGTAAAATCAAGAGTTAATCACCTGAGAATGGAAGGTGGTAAGTAAAACTAATTATGTAGCTCAAATGGGCCTTCAAAATAATGAAATTGCTGCTGTTTTATTCTGACACTCTTTCCTGTCCTTTCTCAGAGGTGATTACCATGGCTCCACAGGAGATGGCTGTAGATAGAAATGGTTCAGATTATCCACAAGAGGCAAAGAATGCTGGAATCGGTGAGTGATATTAAATGAAAAGTATTAGTAATAAGTCATTATCTCTTTTTTTAATTAAATATTATGTCTCATCCTTTGTTTAGATGTTGAAACTCTCGCTCCAGAGGAAATTCTAGTGGAAACCAATTGCTCTAGTGAAATGGAAAGAGCTGAAGAAAACAAACCTGACCAGCCATCATCTTTAACGCTTAACAGCTCAGACAAAGCCACAACTGCAGCTCAAGTCATCCATGCTTGCAGCTCTCTGCCAACCAGGACACCTGACCAACCAACAGAATCTGTCCAAGATGCAGCTATGCAATCTACAGTAGCAGAACATGATAGAAGTGATCAACTGATCACAGTTGTTCAAGATGTAAATGATCGATCTGAAGTACTTGATCAGTGTGGAATTGGTCTGCCAGTAACCGGGGATCAAGTAGTTACTAATCAAGGTGAAACTGAGCAGTCCAATGAAGAACGACCAGTTAGCACTGTTCAGTCAGTGTCCGTTAATCAAAGTGAAACTGATCTACCTATGGAAGTTGATCAGTTTGTAGCAGCAGAACCAGGTGAAACTGACCAGTCAGCAACAGGGGAACAAAGTGTACCTGATCAGTTCATGGCAGTTGCTCAAGTTGAAACTGATTCCTGCGTAGTAGCTCAAGATGAATGTTGGCACACATTAACAGGGTTAGCAGATGGTCAGTTTGTGTCAGAGGATCAGAGTGAATCTGTTCAGCTCATGTCAGTTGACCACAGTGTAAATGATCAGTTAGAATCAGTCCATCAAAGCAAAACTGATCAAGTCATGGAAATTGATGTGAGTGAAAATGATCCAGATGTAGTTGAAGATCAGGGTGGAAATGCTCAGCCAGCAACAGGGGAACAGTGTGTTGTTGAGCAGTTGGAATTTAGTCCAGTTGAAACTGATCAGTCTATTGTAAAATGTCAGGATGAAGCTTGTCGGATAGTAACAGTGATAGCAGATGAAGGAGAAACTGGTCAATTTGTATCAGTGGAACAAATTGGATCTCATGAACTTGAGGCTGTTGATAACTCTGGAAATGATCATTCTATAGCAGCAGGTCAGGACGAAACTAGTCAGTCAGTAACTGAAGATCAGACTGTAAATGATCAGTTCATGGCAGATGGTCAATTTGAAACTGTACATTCAGTAGTAGAAAGTCCAGATGCAAGTCAGACAGAACCTGGGTTAGCAAATGAACGAGAGTTAATATCAGAGGATCAAAGTGAATCTCACAAGCTCATGGTAGTTGACTTTGGAAATGATCAGACTCTAACAGCAGATCAAATTGTAACTGGCCAGTCAGAAATAGGAGACCCAAGTGTAACAGAACAGTTCATAGTAGTTGGTCATGTTGAAAATGATCAACATAACACTGATCAGACAGAAACTGGGTTTCCAAGTGAAGGTGAAACTAGTCAGTTAGTATCAGGAGATCAAAATGTATCTGATCAGCTCATGGTAGAAGATGACTTTGGAAATGATCAGTCTGTAACAGCAGATCGAGATGTAACCTGTCAGTCAGTTACAGAAGATCAAAGTGTACCTGATCAGTTTATAGCAGTTGGTCATGTTGAGTCAGATCAGTCTATAGATGAGGGTAAAAATGAAACCACTCAGACAGAAACTATATTACCAAACAAAGTTGGAACTAGTCAGTTAATATTGGGGGATCAATGTGGAGCTGATCAGCTCATGGAAGTTGACTCTGGAAATGATCAGTCTGTAACAGTAGATCATAATGGAATTGGTCAGTCTGTCTTACCAAATGAAGTTGGAACTAATCAGTTAGTTTTGGGAGATCAATGTGGATCTGATGAGCTTGTTGTTGAGTCTGGAAATGATCAGTCTGTAACAGTAGATCAAGGTGGAACTGATCAGTCATCAGCAGATCAAACTGTAACTGATACATTTGTGGAAGTTGCAACTCATCAGCCTTTAGTAGAACATCAAAGTGGATTTGTGTTAGCAGATGGAAGTGGAACTTGTCAGATAGCATCAGGGAATCAAAGTGGAAATGATCAGCTTGTGGCAGATGAACCTTGTGGAAATGATCAGTCTGTAGTAGAAGCTCAAAGTGAAACTATTCTTGCAATTGCATTGAATCAAAGTGTACCTGATCAGTCTGTGGAACTTAGTGAAGGTGGAAATGATCAGATAGTACCAGGGAATCAAAGTGAAACTGATCAGTCCAGCATAGTAGATCAAGTTGGCCTTGAGGAGCCCAAAGTTGCTGCAGACTGTGGCACAGATCAGTTCAGTTCAGTGGCTCCAGATTGCTCTGACCAAGAAACTGCAGCAGTACATATTTCCCTTGATCAGTCCTCTGCAATAACTCCACATGTTACTGACCATTGCACACCTGCTTCACCTGAGGATATTACTGATCATCCCATGGCAGCGGAATTTGAAGGCACAGTCCAGTCTGAAGTAAAGGCTCAGGATGGTGCAAACCAAGTAGTTACCCTGGATGGCACTGGACTAGAAGAAATAGTTTTTACCCCCCACAATGCTGTTGCTCGAGAGGAATTGCTCAAAGAACTGTGTAACATAAAGTTCTTTTCCATAGTCACAGAGGAAGAGTTTGCAATTGATGACCAACCATACATGCCTGTAGGAATACACTACCTTAACAAACAAGACATTCAGTGTGAAAATATATTAACCTTTATCCCCCTTTCCACAAATATTGCTTCATTCGTGGATACGCTCACCATCGCCCTCTCTGAGAAGTGGGGTTTGAATTTGGCACTCTGTAGAAGTCAATCTTTGGCAAGACCAGGTGCCTCAGTCTCTCAAATGACACAGGCTTCAGCTTTGCTTTCCCAGAGACTCCCTCATGCTTTCAGTTTCCCAAACCTTGTAACTCCAAAATCTTTGCTTGCCAGTTTGTCCTCCCCGAGAGAGATAACTCAATGTTTTGAGTGCTTGGAGCAGCTCTTCATGTGGTTCTCTGAGGATATTCAACGACGTGTAAGGCTAGAAAATGCTGTTGTACATTTGTTCCAGAACGACGAAAGGAAGGCCAGTGAGCTGAAAGCCAAGATAAGCAACAATCAATTGGCAATGAGCCATGAAGTTCTGGAACTTACTACAGACATTCTAGAGGCCATCGTCTTTTGCTTGAATGAGATGAAAGGGATCCAAGATGAGGCAAACACAACACAGGCTCAGAGCTTCCTTTCTGCTATCCAAAACTTTGATTTCATATTGACTGTTGTGATTATGAAAAACATCTTGAGCCTCACCAAAAGCATAAGCCAGAGTCTTCAGGGGAATTCTTTTGACGTGTATCAAGCTGTAAACCGCCTGTCTGATCTGCTGCCCTCTCTCAGTGAAATAAAGAACAGTATTGACTCACATCATCAGACCTGGTTTCAAGAGACAGTTGCATTGGCGTCTAAGCCGGTACTTTCACTACAACCACCCTTAAATGTGCACTACAG
The DNA here is from genome assembly GCA_018155175.1 of Sinocyclocheilus anophthalmus. Lineage (NCBI taxonomy): Eukaryota > Metazoa > Chordata > Actinopteri > Cypriniformes > Cyprinidae > Sinocyclocheilus > Sinocyclocheilus anophthalmus. The sequence continues at coordinate 239,687 of JADLZN010001352.1, read as the reverse complement.
AGAGGACATCAGTAAAGGCGCCATTGAGCACTGTATTGCTGAGGTGGAAGGGCTCTCCCAGGATGTTCTGTCTGCTCTTCGCTGCTTGCAGGTTGTGCCTTATGTCATGTCCAAAGTGGAGGGATGCTGCGAGGACACTGAGTTTGTCAAGGTGTTCCAGTATGTCTTACCTGACCCAAACTCCTTCCAGGATGAGCTGCGGAGGTGGAGGGACAGATGGCAAGACTCTATTGCCAGTCATCAACACCTACCCGACACTGTTCTCGGCACTCTCAAAACTTCTGACATTGAGTCTTTTCCCAACATTTCAACTATCCTTAGGCTCCTGGCTGTCCTGCCCGTCTCCCGCACGCAGAGTAGCTTCACACAGGGAAAGATGAAATCTGAGCTGTACCGTCTGTAGTAGGCTTGGCTTAGCTGCCCCCAAACAAACTGTCTAATAGGATGTCATACACTGCTGAAACTTCAGAATGTCCCACTGTATTCTCTAAACTGTAGATCACATCTGACTGTAGGTTTCAGTATGTATATTTTCTTTTAGTTTAATTAGACCTGTACACTTTAAGTATAATCATTTAATGGTTTTATTGATGTTTTGTCTTTTTTATTTCTTTTCCTTTTACGTAAGTGGCATGGAAAAAGAGGACTGCCAATTGGGACCAATGTCTTGCCAAAAAATGAGAATGGGATGCCCTTGGGGGGCCTTACTGCTTTGTGCCTTTATGCAAAAACCCTACATAACTCTTTAAATCATGTGACACAGAAAGTCTGGATGGACGCTTTCACACCACACATTTTTGGGAATTTCCTAATATCTTCAGGAACTTTTAAAGACTTCAAATCATATAAATACACTGAGATGCATTGCAAGGAAAAGAGAATCATGTTTTATCACAATGAATTATGACTGTGTTCTATTGTCAAAATGTCATCCCATGGCACAAACTAAAAACAGTCTGGTCCTGTATCATTATGCTTGTTACAATGTTTGATTTGTTTGCAGTTTTATTTAGATGAATGGATCTTTATGTAAACAATTCTCCCAGAAGGCCCTCCTCATGAAGGAAGCGTTCATATATATTTGACTAAAATAAACAAATAAAATCATTGAAAGGCAGCAGTGTTTTACATTTGAATTTCTGCTCAATTCAAAGAGAGAATATTTAAGGATGTCCACAAGATGGCAGTGTACACTTTTCATAGTTTGGCGAGTATCAGGGTAAGTACTGATTCATCCCTTTGAAGTTTCTTTTTTCTTTAAGCTTTTTGTCCTGAGACTCTAGATGATTTGTTATGCTTTGTAGAAGATCATTTAATTGTAGGAACATTCATTTATTCACTCTCAATTAAGTTAGTGTGTGTAATGGATTCATTAGTGGTTGATTCTTTTTTTTCTTCTCTTCCCTACAACATCTAGAGAGCAGGGTGACTGATGCTGATGCATGCAAAATACAATAGCACGTTAATGGCAAGTGATGCACAAATTGTTGAAATAAAATGACACTTTATTTTATTTTTTTGTGCACATTAAACTTATGAGTCTTTCTCAAATCAGTTGATTAGATGGCCATTAATATAAAATTAAAATGGATTTGTCATGCTACACTAATGAAATTTGTTAATGTTACAACATTATGGTGGGTGTAACAGCTGATGTCATTGGCTGGCTTCATGTGTTACTTTATTGTTTAGTCTTCAATTATTTTAGTTCCTTGTTTTAACTGATTTAGTCTTATTTATGCATACTGTTTATAGCTTTGATTGATTATTGGATACCCTCCCCCCCCACCCCCCTCAGAAAAAAACTAAAAGAGAAAAATCACCACTGTTGTAACATACTTCTGCCAGTGTCCTCTAACCATTAACTACCTTTAACTCAGTGGGAGAGTAATGTTTTCACTTTTTAATGCATTTTTACAGAGTTCAGCTTTCACAAGTAGCATGGCCCTGTAGCCGGTGGATAATTTGCCGCCATTCTTTAACCCTTGGTTCATAGACTGCAGATCCATCATAAAATATGGTTTTTGGGAGTTGTCATCTCGAGAGTCTTGAGACGATGACAGATCCCATTTCCATGCAACCTTGGACCTATGATTCACCCTTGGGGGCTAGAGCCTTTGACATTTAGGGGGTTCCTGGTGAGAGCGGCAGTAGATGGGGTTGGAAAGCAGACAAAAATAAACTCTTAACAAGGACAACACCACAGTAATTACAACTACAAATCATCAAGGCCTGCTTTATTACTTTTCTAGGGCAGATGCATCTGTGACTTGACCAGTAAGAGGAAAATTTAGGTAGCGGTTCTGAAATCCATGAAGACTATTCCAAAGAATGTATGTACTTTTCTTTCTTTGCTCCTTAGGGTAGCATTACTAGGTTTCAGCCGACAGCTTAACTGGCTTAAGTTTGTCTCAAGACAAATGTGTGATTTTTTTTTATTTTTTTTTTTTTAAAGGATCACAATTTAATCAAAGCATTTTGTAAAAATGCATTTATACTCACTCTGTTGTTAAATGTGTTGTCAAAAGTGTGGTTAGATAATATTGTGCAATGTCTATCTGTCCTCAAAACAATTAAATGTTTGATCAGTTCCCAAAGGATTTTTTATGTTGCGTTTGATAGTGTGCTGACAAGCCAAGTCCTTGTCCGTCTTTCATCGGCCAATGCATTTCGCATACCACATGGTTTTGAACTTCTCCCCATTTTCCACAAGCAATAAATTATTATTTGTGAGATCTGCTGGCCAGATTTGAATGAATTTATTGTGATATTCATTGTTCTCAAATACAGATACAAGTGCAACATTTAGACATTTCTCTTTCATATCTTCAGAAACCCTTAAATGTTCATTAAGGACAGGAGTTGCAACATCAGTCAGGTGAGTTTGTATGTTTTCCTTCAAGCTGCAAAACAGGCCTCCTATTGTCAGTTAATACTGTAGATCTCATGACCTTTGCATAGGTAACATTTTTAGATTATTTCAAACTTTGAAACAATGAAGATCTAGCCTATCTTTAAGGACTGAATTCTTGTTCTTTTTGTTAGCCTTTTCCAGGCTTATAACATGAGCCTTAAAACCCCTGGAGCCATTAGCTGCAGCTGAAATGCCAAGATACGTTTCCTCTTGTGTACTGCTATCTGGGACTAGTACATATCCTTTCTCTTTCCTCCAAAAGCACTCAGTCTGAATGTTGTTTCACTTTGTGTGTTCAACTGGAGCATCCTCTCCTCTGATCACACTGTAGAGGGCTCATGTATTCTCTGTCTGTAGGCAGAAACAAGCTGCCCTCTCCCTCCTCTCAGAACAAGGGTCTGATTGTGTCTGCTCAGCCCGGTGTGAAAGAACTATCTCTTCGTGTTACCTCTGCTCATCCACAGAGCAAACGGATCCGTCTCCTCTGTCGGCTGGGCAGCACAGCAGCACTGTTTGCAGACAGGATTATGTTGGAGTCCTGCGGTCTTCAAGCTCTGAGACTCTCCTACCATCAGCTTTTGTCATAACCATTTTAATTCTTTATTCTAAGTTCTATGTTGTCTGTAACCTTATAATCTGTTCTAAAATCATGCAGTTGTACTCTTTCAAATGGCTGAATAAAAAGTGTTATATATTTCATCCCTCTCTGTTTGATTGTATTATATCGCCTGCTAATCTCCTGGCCAAACTGAAAATTGCCCTAATTGAACTCCTGAGCTTGTTTCCTGCTGGAAGTCAAGGCTGGGCCATGCCATAGGACCTGTGGCGGTGCATAATCATGTCCATGCACAGCATGGTTTTAACTATACTCCTGAGAGAGAGAGACAGAGGGCTTAACAGGATTTTATTTCAAGGTTTCCGTGCCGGCAATCCCTAGCGAAAATCTCAAAACCACTAACAAATAATGCATTTGGTTTGAGTTATTCTAATGTCAAATATGTTGGTCAGATCCGGAAACATTTGAATTTTTTTTCCCATGTACTCTATATGTAAATCTAGATCTTAACATCAGATCTCTCATATATTTAACACCATGGATTAACCTGTGAGTTTTGAAGAAATTTTACAGTTAAAACTGAACCTGAGTACATTGGAAGTGAAATGGGCATATCTTGGACAGATTAATATGGCTATTAGAATTCTTGAAATAACTGCTTTTTGGCTTTCTAAATCAAGAGTATTAGGAATGTGTGTCACAGATTAATTTGCTTATGAGAGTTTGAGGTCTGAGTGCCTGCCGATATGAATAATGCCCTGCTGTATGAGTGAAGGGCAAGTAGGATTATTTTGTGATTAGGTTACCGCTCAGGTAGCCTTTTCTCTGGACTACTTTGCTTTCAGATCGTAGCGTCTATAGTTCTTATAACAGACCCTGGTACTCTGGTTTATTTTTGCTTTAATCCTACAGAAGGCTATTGAACAAAAACAGATGTGTCCGTACAGTTTATCTATTGTTCTACTTGTTACCACTTTCTGCCCTGTTAATCTCCACCGCCTTAGAAGATCAGGGTTTATCTAGACCCAAACTTTTGCCAAGTCTATGCTCTTGCCACCTAGAAAGCTTACTTCATTCTCTCATTGATTCAAATTCTCTTAATCTTCAGAAACCGAAATACAAACTCTGCAAGTCACATGACAGGCTATTGCCTTGTTCACACAGCAGCAGAATGCAGTGTCAGTCAAGAATTGAAGTGCTTAATATAATTACATTTATGCATGAATTTCCAAGAGTTGGCAAATCTTCGACATCTATTTTCAAGTGAAGCAACGCTGTTTGTAATGTTGCAAGACTTAGATCAATTAGCAGGAAAGAGGCCCTATCAGCTAGGCATTTCTGAACCCCTGATGTGTGAATGGCAATATGGAATAATAATAGTTGTCACACCATAAAATTCAATAGCCACTTGCTGCATGCATGCCTTGTGTGTAATGACTATTTTTATGTATGGATTTATTTATTTTATTTATTTATTTTTGGCCAACTTGCACAGACTGAGATATGATCTGTGTTATCTAGGTTTTAGATGCAGTCAGATTGATCCTGCTTCCATCAGTTTTGTGGTCATGCAGTGACTCAAATGCGCTTCACTCAGGTATAAAAGCTCATGGGTTAATGAGATTTTAAGAGGAATCGTGTCGATTGGACTTTGACACTGTAACTATGGTCACAGTATTATCAAATCAAGGCCAGCATACGAACAAAAAGGAATTTACATTGGGTCTTCCATTCATACCGGAGTGATTGAATGCATGTACACAGTTGCGGGAATGGGCCAGTTCAGAGGAAGGATCGAGGACTGTGTGGTAGCTCTAATCTGTGTGTTTCTGTCTCATTGTGTTGTAGTTTTGAGCATTTTATACAGTTTTTTCGCGCTATATTTGAAATATTTTTATATATTTTACTTGCGGGCTGTGTGTAATTAAGAGAGAAGAATCTCAGTTTCAAGGTTTTATATATATATCTATTTTTTTTTTTCTGGGACGCGTTGAAATAACAACTTGTTGGATGTGTGGTCAGACCATTTAGCATGACACAAATGCAAGAATGTAAGTAAACCCTGCTCATGTTTATCATCATCACTTCGTCTTTCTGCTCTTTCCTGGTGGCCTCTGTCAACCAATCAGGCTTATAGAAGAATCCAATATTCCTGGCAATAACCAGTCACACTTGATGTTAAATAGTTGTCAAGCCCAACACTGTCTGTGTCAACAGCTATAATAGATACTCCTGACCGTTTATTCTAAAATATATGTGCTATTTTATAGATGTATGTGATGTCCTGTTATTATTATTGTGTAGTGGTTTGAGGCCAACTGTATTCCTCTGGCACTAGTGTTGCACAGTGGCTTTTGATCTAGCTTAGGAGTGCTGTAACAGCATGTATTCCAGTCCGCCTACTGATACATTTCTGATGACAGTGGTTATATCTCATCTGTATAAACCTCTATAACCCACCCACTTTTGTTGATGAGCAGCTTCTTTTGATCTTGTTTTGAGCAGAAAATGCTCTTACCACAAGTACGTCTCTTCTGACCGATAAAGTCGCTGTGATACTGATTTTATCTCATCTGTATCGCCTGTCCCAGCATTCTCCTTGGCAGATGGGTAAAAGCTTTGATCTTGTACTGAGGGAAAAATAACGCTCACTCAAATGTGGACAGGACAACATGGACACACACAAACGATGCCTGTAAGGCCTTTCATGCCCCTGCTGTTTGTAGCCGTAGTTTAATTCTCCTTCCATGTTTCATGCTGGCTTGTGAACAAGTGTTCATTGTTCCTCCCCTTCACATCCTTGTCTTTCCCACCTATTTTATCATTTACAAGTGGAGAGATCAAACCCCACACAGCTACAACACTGCAGTGACAAGCCATGGAGTTGAACAATTATAGAATTTGCTTTCATGAAAGGTCTACCTCTGCTTGTAGCAAGTTTTGTCAGTTTCCAAATCAGTTTGCATATAACCATATCTGAGGGACTTCTCTTGAAGTAGCAAATGTTACCAGACTTCAATAGAAAAAAACAAACGGGTGCATGTTCCCCATACAGTGAGACAAGTCACTTGTGTTTTTGAAAGTACGTCCCATCTGGTACATGAAAGGGGCCATCGCCTTCAAAGAGGGGAGAGAGGGCCTGTCCTAAACAAATGGCCCCTTTCTGAAGAACAGGTCCAAATTCTCTAAACAGTCTGAATCGGACGCTGAACGTTTTCTCTCCGAGTTCTCCTGCTGAGTGTGACTGTCTGAGTGTTTTTACAGCAAAAAGCAGGCAACACACAAACCCAGACGCCAAAGCATGTTCTGCACTTTTTGTGCTCTGAAAGCATGGAATTTAAAATATTTTAATTTTGACAAGTTTCTGCATATAATAGGAAACTTAATTGTTGGGGGAAAGCGGGGAGCGGTTTTTAAGTTCACATTCTTGATGTTTAGTGTATGTAAACTTCCTAAAATGTTCTCCTAAACAGTCATTTGTTTATATTTTAGCCATTTGATCTTTAGCACCATGCTTGCAATAGAAACAAAACCTCAAGATACTGGCATGCCGACATAAGCTGTTTGTCAGGTCTCTCTTCATTCAGCCTATTAAGTCATGATTTGTTTTTATGAGATTGCCTAATTAAAACAGGTTTCAAAAGAACAACCAAAACAAAGCTTCTCCCACCTTAGCTTAAATAAACTGGCTGGACACAGTGCTGCAGCCAAAATGATGCATTTCCTCTTAGTTTAAACAGCCAGTCAACGACAGGCTCTCCATCACGGCGTAGCAGACAGCACCAAACAGACGCTGCCGCCTTTCTTGTGTCTCAAACAAATGGATTCTGTATTTGTCGGAGACACAGAGCTGCTGAACAATGTTTCAAATCAACATTGTAGCTGTGTTCTGTTTGTACTGTGTAGATGTTTTGCCTCAAATGGGTAACGATTCCCACCATTCATTGCTGGCACCATGTAATCATGCAGAGCAATGTGTCTCACTTTTTCTATTACAAGTTTGACTTTGTCTGAAAGTCAATATATATATTGCTTACTGGAACAAAAAGTTAGGGTAAATTCTATTATTTAATTGTTTAAGCTGTCTACAAGCAGATTATCTACATGTTGATACTTTTGCAGTAATATAGATATTTTTTATATGTAATGTGTATGTGTGTGTGTGTGTGTGTGTGTGTATATATGAATTAAAATATAAGAATTGTGTGTTATATATATTAGCCTTTAAAATTACAATGGTTGGTGTATTATATCAATAGATATTTTTCGTATATTTAGGTCATATATGTATTAATTGTATATATAATTTAAAGAATGTGTGTGTGTATTCATATTTATTATGATTATAATTATAATTATACACACACTGTAAAACAAATTCCGTAACATTTACGGTAAAAAACCGGCAGCTGTAGTTGCCGGAATTTTACCGTAAAAAGTATGGTAGCAACATTTTAGGTTTTACGGTTTTATCGTAAATTTACAGTTAAATACCGTAATTTTATCAACTGATATAATGTTAATATACCAACACATTGAAGTACTGAAATCTGTTTTGTAACTTTTTTAATACACTGATAACCACCAAATGCAGGTGGTGATGAGAAAGTCACATGATGAACCAAAGCCAATCACAAGCAGCTTTTAGATAATAACATATATAGAATGTGCACAGTGTCATTCACACTAACACTAAACCCCATCACGGTGACACTAATGAAACTGAAATAATGCAATAAACATTCATTAACAAAATTAGGTGTAAACACAACCTCAATATACAAAATGATCAATAAGAAAATAATAAGAAGAAACATGTTATTTCAACAAAAAACATCAAATTTTAAATGTAACACAGGGAATTCTGGGAATGTAAATTTACGGTTATTCACTGTAAATTATACAGTCTTTCACTTCCAAAAACGGTATACTACTGTAAAATTAATGTCCAATACAGTTTTTCACTGTATATAGTAGGGGAATTTACCGTTAACCTTTTAACAGGTTTTTACTGTTTTTTTTTTATGCGCATTTTACAGTCTTACGTTAAATTCACAGGTCATTTTTTACAGCTGCACAAATACTGTATATATTAGATTATAAATACTACATATTATTTGGAAGATCAATTGTAGAGCACTCAAATTAATTCAAAACAAAAGATGAAAACGATTGAAGGAAGTTCATAGTTTTTCAATAGAAATACATGTTTAGTATTAAATATAAATTAATGAGTATTGATGAGATTTTAGTATAGAATACTGTCATGAAACAATAAAATTTCATCACTGCTGATGACAATATTCAGGCGGGGTTTTTTTTAACTAATAGGCATTAGGACAGATTTATTTTGTCTTTGATTGAAGTTTATTTGTTCTTGTAACTTTGCATTCTTAGTGATACATATCAGGAGTGTGATGTGCAGCTCAGATGCAGCCGTGCAGTTCTAGCTCTGTGCCACTGACAGTCACTGAGACACGAGACAGCTTTGAGCAGGGCAGAGACTCGAGACGTCAGGAGACGGGGGCACTGTGTCTCTGCACTCCTTCAACATGCTCAGAATGAATGATCTGAATATGTGTCAGGGTAAATGGTGCTATGTGTCTGATGATGTCTCAGATAGAAGACAAATAGTGTGGACCAGTTGCTGCCTCAAATGATTCATTATGAAAACGTTAAATCATTAGTCTCAGTAATGGCATTAAACTTCACACATGGATAGCCACCACAAAATGTCGAAAATTGCTTAATCGAGTTAACGTTTCAAACACAAAATGTAAAAAAAATAAAAAAAGACATTTTCTTATTCAAAGCACATGTGTTTTTCTGCCCCATGTATAATTTCAGTTATATAAACTGAAGTAGCTTCCGTGCCCTCTATGAACCACCCTAAGGCTATGTAAGACTCTCAATGCTGGTAGAAGATGGCTGAAAGATCAAAGTGGCTGTGGTGTTGATCCTGGTATGAGGAGGAATTGAGAGCCTGCGTGTTAAAACCTCTAACACAGACACACTAGAGAGGTCACGGCTCTTTTGGTCAGTCTTCAGTCCCGTTTGACCTGATATTAAGAGTTCATGCCCATTCACATCTCACTGCTACTAGATGCTTTTCACATCCCTCATAAAATGGCTGTAAGACTTTTTCCATAAACATGCTTCACATTGCATGGAAATTAGCTGTCTGAAAGATGTGAATGTATATTTTGTTTACTTCTTATAACAGATCATAAATACGTTTTTTTTAACATTAAAAGAAGACCCATTTATTGATGCTTCCATCTGTCCACAATGTTCAGCATGCGTTGAATCTAAAAAAAAAAAAAGGTCTGTGGTTTTTATTCATGTCCAAAGTCTATTATCTCCAGCACATCTCCCTAAGCTTGGCTAATTCCCATTCCCACATATTTAAATAATTTGCTGTAGGCAGATGTGTTTAGCGAAATAACGCATATATTTGCTTTCCCATCGCTTTGGGTCGAGATTAGAGCTCCACGGGCATTTCTTGTTATATTGAGCTGAAATGGCGCAGCTTGGCAGCGAATGGAAATGTCATGCTTCGGCAATTGTCGGTGGTACCTCTTAAGAGTATCAGATTCGCTCTAAATATACACGCTGCCCTCTTTTCTGTTTTTCACTGCTTTGGTTTCAGCTGTGAGAGAAGGATTAGTTTATAAGATTATTTCTTAAATCAATTAAACTAAAATAGTCGTGCCTACAGTTTCCAATATCATGCCCCTCTTGCAGGCCTCTTTGGAGTGAATGATTTAAGTCTGTGTGGCATTTTGTCTTCTTGACACCCCTCAGTATGTTTTATTATGCAACAGAACGTGAAAGGAAAGGCATTCGGTGGGTCAATCAAGGTTATAGTGGTTGATTTACTGCACATAAGTAAATACAGTTCAAGATAATAAGTAGCGCCTGGCATTTACTCATACACACGCAAGGCCTTGAACAAACGGGATCTGTGCAGTTCGATTCAACTTAATAGCGAGAAACATCCATCGGGTTTCTTTTTCTTTTGATATTGTGGAGCGTCAGAGAATAACCTCATTCAAACATTTGCATGTGTTATGAAGAAATATGTAGATGGTAGGAAAAAGTGCATTATTTAAGAACAAAGCAGACTTTTATTGCTCATTTACTGGAAATGATCTGCTTTGACCTTACTATTGTGACACTGTATTGTACTTTACATGCACTTTACTGAAATTTGTCCAAAATTTCATGTACATTTTTTTAAATGCATTGTATGGACCTTTTTAATTTTGCACTTTAGCTTTGATGTTTTTTTACTTTCTTGCTCTTTTGTTTCAAACTAATACACACCTACTTTTACACACTTAACCACAAAATCAGTGGAATTGCCTGTTTTATTTAAAACAGTAGATACTGTTAACAGTGGAAAAAGTCTTAATGATTGTATTTTAATTGCGTCGTTATTTGAAAATTGGCTTGTGTGGTGTGTTTTACAGGGGAAACTTGTGTGAGTGTTACAGAATTCACTGCAGGAGGCGTTTTTGGACCAGAGAGCCAGGTTAACAAGAGAAGCATATGGCCAGAGAACATCTTGACTTTTATTGCACCATAGACACTATTAAAATGACAGTTACCTTAGATGATTAAAATATTAACTTGGCCATTCTGTGTGGTGCAATCTGTAATTAATGGGCACTCGTACTGGCCTATTTTTTATTCTAACAATATTTTCTCAACACATTTATATTTATTATTAGCAATTTGTAATGATAATGAATCCTTTAATGGACTCTTTTATACTTCTCGATAGACCAAAAACAACAAGAGAATTTAATAGCTCATTTTTATAAATTAGGAAATATCTTTACTCAGATGTGGACTTCAATGGGCTACTGGGAGTATTTCTAGAGGTTAAATCATTTATTGTGTGAAATGTAGAAGAGGCTTTGTCATATAGTGACTAATATGAAACATGCATCAGGACACATTCATCACGTTGAAATCATTATTAGCGTGCTTGGAAAATTGCCTTGTTTTTGGAGTGGCCAATATGGGCCGTTAACAGGACTGCAAACGGCACGAGTGTGGAAACTCTGGCATACAGCCGCATAGCCTACTTAATTTTATGGACCATGCAAACACTAGAATTGCAATATTTCCAACTTTGTTGCGAATTCTGTGATTTTATTTCCTGAAATTGACGCTCCCACGATTTCTCACTAATTTCACCTCCCATGGACAGTGCTGAAAATTAGGGTGTCTGTTCCATTTGGTGCTTTTAAAATATATTACTAGCCTACTATGGCATGAGTTTATTACTACCTATCTAGTAGTTTATTAGATAGGGAATTTAATACTGATATTTCAACAAATATCCACTCCAAAAATCACTACTGTAGAAAATAATGGCGACAGAGTGGACTATTTAAAATCATGCCCTAACATAAAGTGCTAATAATCTCACCTTTATCCTTGAGTTCACATCTTAAAAGAATGACGATGTCATTATGTAGCCTATTAATGGAACTGTAAATCATTTTAATAAAGCATAGTTATGAACAACTGTCTTTATTCTAATCTAAAGTTATAGAAAGAATAAATATAAATATATTTTCCACTGAACTGTGTTTTGGAATAGCTGGAAAAGGAAATTAAAAAATAAAATAAAATAAATCAAATCATTGCCTACAATATCACATAATAAGAGTTGGTTTTAGCTTTTCAAACTCATCGTTTACACACATAGGCTATTCATGAGGAACACAAACCGTACCTTTTTCGATGACTGACCCATAATGAAAATAGCCTTGGAAAAAAAATAATAACGTTGATATTCCGTGTCAAAAGTAGCGAGATGTCAGAGTGTCACAGGTCATATTTTCAGCGTTTTCTTTGGCTTGGAAACCTTAACCACTTTGTTATGCTAATGGTCCCTGACATCAGCGCGAGATCAAAGTGGCGCGCGGGCTCATATAGTCTCGAGCTCCGTCTGCACCTTCAGTCCAGCAGATTCCAGCGCGCGAGCAGCACAGCACCGCAAAATCAACACACATCTCTTTATCAGTGGACAGTTGCATGATGCGTTCTCATTCGGACTTCACAAAAACGGATTAACCCACATTTAGACCTTTGGCTAGAGAATTTGGGCTGGATTTAAATAAAACACACTTTTGGATTACTTTGCACAAGGGGCATTTTTGGGGGGGCGTCAATCTCCGTTTGATAAAGGTGAGGATAAAAGTGCTTTCCCATTTATTGTGCGCAAAGTTTCTTAACTTAGTAGGCTACGCTTAATTGCGTCTCTTAACTTATTTACAAAGATGTTTTAGCTTTTAAACATCATCCCTGATGCAATTTCAAGTCAATTGACTGGGCAATAATCTGCAATAGAGCCTACATTGTAGACCACCTAGAGGGGTTATATTGAGTGAACTAATTACATTGAAAGTTTACCTCGTTTCACCCCAAGGCGAAAAAACAAGCGATTAAAGATAAAGTGCAAACTTAGAGAAAGCAAGAGTGAAGAAGCCGTTTTATTGCTTTTGCACAGGCTATATATACACACAATAAAAGACGATCGCTAATATCTTTAAATAGCCGTTATTTATATCTCATATGAGATTTGTTTAATTACATATGTTATATAAGAGCTCTGAAGAAATATTAAACTCTTTGGATTCGTATAGCTGGCCATGCTAATGGTATATAGACTAAAGATAATGCATAGGGTATAAACTACACTGCATTTTGTATTTATTTCTTTATATTTAGTACACTTAAAAATAACACAAACTGAAAATCAGAAAATTGCTGCCTCAAATGTGTTAGTAAAATCAATGTGGTGTCAAAGTTACAATCTGCACTTTGCATTTTGTTATTGATAAAAAATAAAACTGAAAATAAATAAAATAAAATAGTAGAAATACATTTTTGATGCAATAGCTACGTTAATAATTGTAATTGCACTTTTAATTTATAGTTTTCTGGGTGTAGGTCTATAGCCAGAAGGGGGGGGGGGGGCTCTCTGGCAGTGCTAGAATGATCACTGTCTGTATGTGAAAGCATCATGCCTGAGGCCAGACAGCCTGTCCATTGGGAGCTGGTGTCTGTTGATTGCCCTCCTATTCCAGCAGATGGAATAATCCGAGGACATTTGATAACATTCCAAAAACTGCCACACCTATATTTCAGAAATTTGCATGCAGAGTGTTAAAACTCTGAAAAATGTGAACATATTATTTAGAAAAAAACAGCTTTGCTTTTGAATCATTTATCTTTTTAATTAGCTTTTTTTCAGCATCTCCTTGTCACAAGGAGATGCAAAACCCAGTAAACTAAATACACATTTTTAATGTAAATTATATAAAATGAAAGTGATACAGTAATACAATAGAATAACATAATTACAATACAGAACTTAAATACAAAATTACCATTTGGAGCAAAAGCAAAGCTAGTTATAAAGGTTTCTTTTTATATTTTAAAAAATCTTCAAAGTATGTCTGGTGCACATTAGTAGTAATCATCAAAGTAGAACATGAACCTAGGGCTTGCTGCATGTGATCTATATAATCTGAATCAGATTTTTTTTTCCCAAGCAGGAGAGGGACAGAAATAAGGAATAAGTGCCATGGCTTTTGGCTTTTAATTATAACTGTGTCAAGAAGCAGTGGGGTCAGCGAACACCTGCATCAGTGTCTTCAGATTGAGCTGGATCTTATTGTACAGCATGAAGCGAACCTTCCCTTCACTCCCGCTCTGTCTCCTCACATTCCTGCTCATGTCTCAGCAGTGCACAGGAATCAGATGGCTGTGAGTTGCTCTTTTCTCTTTATATAATGTATACTGAAACTGTTTCAACGCATTCAAGATGTTTGTCAAGCTGACTGATTTGTCAAATCATGTGCAACATGGGAAAAAAATTACGTTTGGAACGTAGGAAAAGATGTTTTTGTGGTAGTGAAATAATGGATTTGGAAGTGTTAGGAATAAATCTAAACAGAATTTTATCTTAATTCTATTAAATCAGAGGTAAATCCAGTTCAACACTAATTTCCTTGCAACTTGTGATTTCTGCAGAATGTTTTGTTTTCACATAATCATACTGTTGATAAATTGCGATAGAAAACATGATGGTAGAGATATTGGGTCGTGAAGAAGCCATTTTGCATGCACAAGATGCTGATAGAGGTTTCCACAGTCTTGATATTGCATGGCAAGAAATGCCAAACAGATGTTGCCATAAACACCTGTGTTCCCTGGATAACAAAGACGGAGGGTGTATATGTGTGCGGAGGTTAAGACAGGGGTCTGTCAGTCACAGCATATCATGGAACATAAAGTAGCGGCCCCTAATCTGAAACAGACAAAGGTAGAGCGGGCATTAGTTGGTTCTCACGAATAGTGATACATGTGTGCGTTTTAGTAAAAGAGAAACGTAAACCAATGCTTGAATTCAACAGGCTTCACTACAAAGTCTTACTGAAATTAATATTGTTTTTCTTGAAAGTTAAATGGGAGATCATTTCTAAGATAAAATGCATGATTTGCATTTTCTACTATGACTTAAGCTTGCAAAAATTCTTCTGGCATTGTCTGACAGCAGCTTTACCACAGAACATTCACTAAACTTTTAACAATAACTGAATCATCTCGCTGATAAACAACATTTTTTCAATTGGCAATTGCTTTTTGGTGCCTTTCATGCTTCCAAGCGATGCAGAAATAATCTTCATCCATTTTGGTCTAATCTTGATTGATTATCTCTGGGAATGGGTTGTTGTTTGCATGCCTTTGCGAGCGAGACACTGAACAATTTTAGCCCGCAGCCTAAATGCGTGCGAGAACACTTTCTGAAATGTATTTCAACCATTGTTGTTACTCCTAATATTTTACAATTGGTGTTAACCATGTTTATTTAACTATTCTTCATTCAGTCACTTTAAATTCAAGACTTGCCACAAATATTTTGATCACTTTTCACGCCACCAAACATGTTAATGACTTTTCAAGTGTCTGTTTAACTTGTAAATATAAAATTTGATTCAATTTCTACAACTCAAAAGACATTTATATCAATGTACACAGTTCACAGACATCCAGTGTTCATTAAAACATATGCGTTTCCTCATCCAGGGCGCTATCGCAGACCACACAACACATCAACAAGACCCAGCACTGCAAGACGTTGCCAGGCCTCGTCTCCTCTCAGGCTCAGCTCTGTAGGAGTAACCTGGAACTCATGCAAACCATCATCCAAGCAGCACGGGAGGTTAAAAAGGTCTGCCAAAAGACCTTCGCAGACATGCGCTGGAACTGTTCCTCTATTGATGCTTCAAAATTCCTCCCGGACCTGGAAAGAGGTGAGATACAGAGGAAAATCATGTCCAAAGAGGATTTATTTCCAATTGAAGAGCGTTTCTGAAATCTATCCACAGACGTTCTGTTTAGACACAGCAAGCCCTAAATTAGCGAAAGGGCCGCTGTCCGTCCATTGCCAGCCCCTTCAAGGCAACCACACACCTCTCTTTATACCCAAGCGTGGTTTCCATTCAGGCCTTAATAGGTCTGAGGAACCCATCTAACTGTTGAAGGAAAACTTTATGAGGGCAATGGTTTAAAAAGCAGCCTACAGTGATCTTTAAACATCTCGCTCCGGGTAACGCAGACTATGCCAGTTAAATGCTGCAATTCGGCCTAAGTGCCTCGCTGCATGATAAAAGAAATCATACCCCTGCCCACCCAGAAACCTCCGACCCACAGAATTCTTGCGCATCGCTCTTCTTTCTCATGCTCCGTTTGGTGAGAGGCTTCACGGAGGAGCAGCATTTACTGTGAGGATAAACAATAGGATCCATTCAATTCAATGAGAGATGCTATTGAGCGAGTTAGTCAGTAATGGACAGAGAATTGCCTTTTTTCCTAGTTTCACAGTCATTTAAAGCCTACGGTTTTACCCTGTGTACGACCCCTGCAGCACAGCAGTCAACCAACTAAAGAAATATGAAATCAATTAAATTAAATAGTCACAAAAGGGATAGTCAACTTGGTTTTCTGTGGATTAATGATGCAGCATCACATCTTGAATTTCCTCACAGTAGTGACACTTGCATGCTACGCTTTGACGGGTGGTTTAATCGTCCTCCCTATTTATTTATTACGAGCTTTTAGCGTGATCCAAATGCCGGAGATGGTCAGACTAAATCTTGTTGAAGTTCTAGAGAACTGTATGACGTCCTTGCCCGCAGACCGTTTGCATTTGTCAAGAGTTAAAGCACTCCTGCCTCTCGTAAGTGCACCGCTAAGGAGACAGCCTTTGATGTACCTTGTATGGGGTCAAGTTGAGCCTCTCCTTTTTCTACACCTATTATCTTGTCATGACATATGTGCACTGTTAGAACAGTTCCATAATCTCTGCCATTATCCTTTCATACTGCATGCTGACGGGTTTCTCATGTTGCTCTGTTTTGCTTTTTTTTTCTAAGGGAGAAAAAGTCCAAATTCATGTTTTCTTTTTTTATATAAGAAACTAATTTGAATCACTTTTTATTTTTTGACGTCTTTCAGGAACGAGGGAATCTGCATTTTTACATGCGCTCTCCGCAGCCGCTATAAGTCACACTATAGCACGGGCGTGCACCTCCGGAGACCTGAGGTTGTGCTCGTGTGGTCCGATTCCAGGTGAAATACCCGAGCCTGGGTACAGGTGGGGTGGCTGTGCTGATAACCTGCATTATGGCCTCCTCATGGGCTCCAAGTTTTCGGATGCCCCCATGAAGATGAAGAAGAAGTCTGGCTCGAATGCCAACAAGCTGATGCATCTTCACAACAGCGAAGTGGGCAGACAGGTAAGCAGTGCCTCACAGAAACCATGTGGCATCAATGATTCACTACAAAAGCCAGTCACATGACTTAATCTGCCAGTCAACCGGGCATGGAGTTCGATAGGAATAATAAACCTGATTCAAACCACATTTAGAATTAAAATGGGTTATTGCAAATCTAATTGTATTTCAAAGTAGTTTTTTTTATACATGAGCAAAAGCTGTCCAAATTCATTAATATGTTGCATTCCCTGTTTAGACTGTCTAAATGTAATTGTATTATTATTTTTCATTATTTTATTAGTTCATCTGAATCCAACCCACTTTTTCCCCCTACGCAGGCTTTGCGAGACGCTCTGGTCATGAAGTGCAAATGCCACGGTGTTTCTGGTTCTTGCTCCATTCGGACATGCTGGAGAGGCTTACAGGATCTGAAGGACGTCGCCATGGACCTAAAGACCAAGTACTTGTCAGCCACTAAGGTGGTTCATCGGCCCATGGGCACACGCAAGCAACTCGTCCCCAAAGACATCGACATCCGGCCAGTCCAAGAGAATGAGCTGGTTTATCTGCAGAGTTCACCGGATTATTGCACAAAGAATGACAAGTTTGGCTCCTTCGGTACTCAGGACAGGTGAGACTAACTAATTAACAAATTACATACTTCACTGCTCAACAATAAGGACTCATTTTTTTCTTCTTTTTTTTTTTTTTGCTAGCCCATTCAGGTCAGGTTTATAAATTCCCTGACAATATTTTCACAGGCCCTAATGCAAAAATATATTTATTTCATTTATTTTTTCTTAAATATTCCCTTTATGTCCATTCATACCAATCATTTGTAGTAGGAACAGACACAGTACTTGGCGGTAATGATTGATCATGAAAACACAGCTTAACTTGTAAACATTTTACACCAACTTAAGTCCAGAAAAGCTGATATAACCAGAATCAAATTTAACTTACTTTAAAAGTCTTGTTTTTAACTTTATGATTTGTTGCTGATCAGAAAAGCAAACTATTCCACATTTTAAAAACTATTCTAACTTAACAGGTTGTCTCTAAACACAATGTGCATGTCTTGAAATGTTAGTCTTTATGGGTTATTCATTGTCACTTCATAAGATGTCTCTTGAAAAGCCCTGATAAAGCCGGACTGTGTGTGTGTGTACACGCGTGTCTCTGACACGTCCAAAGTGACTGTGTCCTCTTTCTCAGTCTGTCTGTGAGTAATGCTGCTATTCATAGAGCTAAGGGCTCTCAGCTGATAGCAGCTCTGCACACACAGATTAGCACGACAATGAATTCTTCCTGCTTATTTCCTATTGCTTTATTAGTAGAGACAGAGGTGTGGATTTAGGTAAGAATGGAATAACCTCAGCTTCCTCGCTTTTGTTATATTTGTGTTTAAATGTGCTCTGTGTCACTTTTTTAACTAAGCTCTGTGGATGACATTCATATGACATGAATTTTCAGCAATCCGCAGTATTAACTACAGCTCCAAAAATGGTGGCAGCAACAATAAAAGACCTTAATGTCTTTAAAATAATAATAATAATTGTATTTCTAATATTTTTTTTATTTGTTTATTATTTTAATACTAATATAAACATTTCTGTAAATGATATTTTTCTGTAGTGTTTTTTTTGCAATTGGATCTAGAGACTTAAACATTCATCACTACTGCGGGTTTCACAGTTGATTGTTGATTTGTCGACAAGATGGTCACCGAGTAAAATTTGGGACTTCGGTGAGAGTTACACATGTCTTTGAATGCGGCTCATTCAGTCAAATTGTAGAGTCAGTACTATAACTTTTAAAATTCTTAAAATATTTTCAGCTGAACATTGTAAGCATTTAGGCTTTTATAGGTATTATAGGTCAGTGCACTGATAACCTAGATACATGCTATATGTCAGGTGCACTCAACACACAGTATACATCCTAAGCCTTAGTGCTGATAACAGTACTCACACGTGCTCTCTGTTCATATATTTAGTGCTTGGCACTTGGTCACAAGACTCTGGTGTGTTTTGTAATCAAGAGAGAACGTCAACAGGGAACTGTGTGTGTCGCACATGTCAGTTCCATGGTGGTCTCTGTTATGTAGGGGGTTCAGCATCACCCCATACCTGTCTCTAAAACATGTGACTACATCACCTGTTGTCCTCGCATTTAATTGCGTTGTGTTTTGTTGTCAGTTTTACAGAAGGTCAGTTATTATAATTATACCATACAACGAGGGTGACTCTCATGAACCCTGTGAAGAAATCCAGGCCATATTTTACACCAAAATCAGCAGAAAGAAAAATATATGTTCTGCCTGAAAATAATTTTTACATTGTGACAACTAAGCACACTTCCCATTAGAAAAAGTCCATTCTTAGTGGCTGTATGCCAGTATGACGTGAATATACATAGAATGGGAAATATTACTATTGTAGTTCTGATAAAATTCCATAAAAATTACACATGCAATGACCCATGTCTTTATGAAAGGCATTATTTTATATTATTTTACGAATATATATTTTATAAAAATATATTCTTAATATTGAATCAATATATATATTTCTATAAATTGTGGTCTCTTACCTAATTGTGTGTGTTCTTTTCCCCACAACTAATATCATTGTAATTTTTATATATAATAAGATTTTGGGAAGGGGGAATGTCTTATTTTAATTAAATAAGCAATAATATTATATATAATTGCTATGTCTACACATGCAAGAGTAAGCACATTAAAAAACATAGAACTAAATTTTTTATCATTAAATATTATTGTAAATGTAAACATTTCTTTCTATTTTTTTTATTTTATTTAATGTTGTAGTGAAATGTGACCTGGGCTTTTTTTTCCGTGAGATTCAGCCATGAAGTCAGGAAGCTGCTATCATTGCACATCCTCTCTTTGTGATTTAAAGGGTCTTAAGAGAATGAGCCATGAGTGTTACCCTAACTAGACCTGCAGAGATGGCTTCTCTAATCTGATTTGGTGGTGAGAGATGGGGAGAGACCAAATGACAAGCTTAGAGAAGCCCGGAACGTATCTCATCTGTCTCATCTGAAGTTACATTACTCTGCATGTTCCTCATGCTGCTTTGTGGGCCACAAGACTGCTATTAATGAAATTGGTGCATGAGAAGTTCAGACAGAACAACATCCCAGAGGCTTAGGGATGATTGGTATCACTAAAGAAACAAGAAACAATCTCTGAGTGACTGAGCGCTGTTTAAAAGATGTGTTTTAAAATGTGTTTTCACTTTGAGTTAAAGTTCTGCTCACAGCTGTTAAATTGTTAAACCGATGATAAAACCAGATCACTTTCGAGATGTTAGGAGTTTTTTGGTGAACAAAACCTCTAATTAGACTTCTTTTTCTTTCTAGGCTCATTTTGTTGAAAGGTCTCGGCAGATTATAACGTTTGACTATATATCTCCACACTGGTGCAGGTCAGCATTGAACATATGCTACTCATTGAGTCCTAAAGCATGTTTACTTGCCTTTTTCTACCACCTATCAGCCTCTGATCCTTGAGAAACTTTACTTTAGTTTCTATAACAGCATCGTCACCGCGTCTCTCGTTCTCTAGCCTTCCCCTCTTGTCTGTCTCTCAGCACCCTGAGCATTAATACCACACAATTATAAACAAGCACTTATGTGGAGAGGGCTTACACCATGGCCGACCCCTAGTGTAGATGCAGTGATTTAGACAGGGCACATTCATTGACTTCAAGATGCCCCGGCTATCATACCTGTCTGCAGGATCCACTTAAATGCAAGAGAACATGTTCCTTGGGTATGAATGACAACTAGCTCTAAAACTATCTATAAGACACACTTCAACGTGCGGTTGTTACATAGATTGTGGAGCAAATTTTTTATACCTCTGTGTTTGCAAAGAAGCTATGTGTAGCAATTTCTCCATGAGTCACCCCAGAGAAATGGTTGTCGCTCAAGTTGTGTGAATGTATTGTTTGAAGTCATTTTCCTACGTTCCAGGACAATAAACGTTTAGAATGGTTAGGAGAGTAGTCGGCTAACGCGAATAACTATCACGTTATCACATGTCGTGTGGATTTCAACAGTACGTAAATACAGCAACTCAAGATTGACAGTGTCTGGAGATAATAATTTTTTGTGTGAATGGATGAAAAGGGTGGTATATTTTTTAATAAAAAAAAATTCGTAATAGATACACTATACAATATTTCTCCAATATTCAATAAAAATGGATCATGCTAACCCACACAATAAAAGGTGCAAATAGGAAAAATTAGAAAATTATTCCACAGATTTTGTCTATTAGGAGTCAAATCGCTATAAACAATTACATCTCCTCAAACTTGAAAATTGTTAACTTAGAATGGCCTTTTATTAAAAAAGAGAAATATATTTTGATAAAACATCAAATATAATTTTAAAAACACTAATGAAAATATACAATTGATAGAAAAAATCTATTTCTATTCGAAACATCATCCTCAGTGCACTGCTGATAAAAAATAATCTCATATAATTAACATTTTACTTTAATAAAAATATAAAATAATAGAAAAGCTATTTATAAAAAATTTATATTTTACCCAAATTTGTGTGTGCTTTGTTGCACTAAAAGCATTGTTTTGAAGAAAATCTATAAAAAAAAAAAAAATTTAAATCCCATAAGAAAAGCATTCCTTATGACCGATTATTGTTGTCAACCCACTGACAACAATAACGTTTTTTATAATGTTTCTGAGTTTGTTAGTGGTACAGCATGTACTATAAAGTTCTTTTTGTCTGTTTCTTCTGCAGGCAGTGCAATAAAACCTCCAGCGGAAGTGACAGCTGTGATCTGATGTGCTGTGGCAGAGGCTACAACCCGTACTCAGAGAGAGTGGTGGAGCGATGCCACTGCAAATACCACTGGTGCTGCTACGTCACGTGCAAGAAGTGTGAGAGGACTGTGGAGAAATATGTGTGCAAATGAGTTGGCTCTCCATCTCTGCAGTCATCTCCAACAATTGTCCCGATCCCCGTCACACATACCTATTCTCAGCTAAACTAATCTAAAGGAGATCTGGAATGCGCTCTACTCATTGTAACAGAACTGGACAGAATTCTCATTCGAATTCCCAGACTTTGTGGTTGAACGAGCTGAAAATTTCAAGACTTGATTCTATTCTTGATATATTCAGCCTGGGTGTGGAGCATAACCTTTGTCTACCTGACTTACTTGGCCACAAATAACCAAAGCATGTTACCAACAAGGCTTTCTTTTGTCTTCTGCTTTTCCAGCTTATATGCTTTTGAGAAGACATGGTTTATTTTTGGCTTTATGAACTTTTATAAAGAAACTCAGAAGCTGGACTTTATTTTTTTACTGCACAAATGAACATGGTTTTTGTTAAAAACACCCAGCTCACCGTCCTCAAGAGGATTTTTACTCCTCATCTGTTTCTTAAAAATAAAAACATATACACCTTTATCCAGATCTTAAAAGTCTATTTTCTTACACAATACCTGGGTCCGTATTTTTTTTTAAAGGTACATTTTCCCAGTTTTTGGCAAAGCATTGATTTTCAGCACTCTTCTTAGAACCTTCAGAATTGCTTGACGTTCCAGAGGATTCCACATTCCAAGTTCTAAGGGATTAAGACCTCAGAACTCAGATGGTACTTTATTTTCACCACAAGACTGTTTAATAGACTGACGAGATAAAGAAAGTGTGGCTTTTGAATGAGGAACTTTGCAATGGCTTCCATCTGTTGGTTGGTTACTTCAGTTCTAGAGGGAGAATACCTGTATTTATTCCACGTATATCAACAAGGACATTGGACTATATGTGTTGTGCCTTGTTATATTTTTACCCAACATAAAAAAACGCTGACATTCAAATGCCAAACCTCTGAGCATGTGAACAGAATATGTGGGTCACCCATTATGTGGGCCTTCGTGAACCACTTATCTGTGGATGTACATACTGTCATTTTTGTATGCTGAATTAAAAAATAAATATTTATGAACTAATTAAAAATCTTTACCGTTTAAACCCGAGACTCCCTTTTTTCTTTTAATTCAAATGGACTTTCATGAGATGTTGAGCAAGACAGATTGCAAAAACATAGTTGTCATTAATTTAAGTTCCTTGTCTTGAGCAAATAACAATTTAGCACAATTACACATGACACTTCTATAAATCATCTCACACTTGTTATTGTTCTGATTAAAAGCACACAAGAACAGGTCTCTCAAACTCAAAAATCCTGGGAAAGTGTTTGTTTGGACACCATATAGCCTAATAAATAGCAACGTGCTAGTGCTAGCAAAACCTCATGCTTGGCACAATGAGCTCAACTCTTTCCAGCATTTAATTGTCCATTACTCAGGGGCCTGTAAGTACGACTGTTGTTTTATTCAGGTTTTACAACAACAGAAGAGATGACGTAGATGGAGTGAAACGTTACATGAAAACAATTCAGGCTCAATTCTTTATTACGTTCAAATTTCTTGGATAATTGCTTCTCATGGTATGACCAGAGCGGAAAGGGATTTTCAAGAGGTTTGAGTTAAGACGAGCCTCTTGGCTTTAGCTATGTTTAACACTTTGAGGTCATGAGCACCACCAAGGAAGCACTTGTTCTCCATGTTGACAGAGATTGTAAGAGGACAAGCTCGGCCAGAAAAGCAGACAATGCAATACTAGCCAGGGAGGCCGGTTAAACATTGGCGATATACAGAGTTTTGTTAGTTTGTGGTAGTCAAGAAATCAGTGGGGGTGATTAGCATGTATTCTGAAAGGATTTTAATGATGAAAGTGCACCATTCGTATACAGAACAGTTTCGCCTTGTTAGCCAGCCAAACTGTTGTCATGGACTCATAAGGGTTTTTCATGCTGAGACTGCTCTCGGGCCAAGAACAACGCTGGTGTTTTCATACATGCCGAGGAAAATCCTGTAACAGAAAATCATTTGTAAAGAGGGACTGCAGAGAAGGAAGCAACGTGCTTGTACATCACATTTCAAGTCCATTATAACCCAAATACAATTGCAGATAGTAAGCAAGCTCATTACATCCTGTTCACCGTATCAGTGTTGAACCAGACTTTCAATGCAGATTAGGGCTATTATCTCAATAACATGAGTTTAAGCTATATCTTGAGGCTCCAAAAACATTGGCATATCCAGTCTGTTCGCTCACCATTTTGTGAAAATCACAAGCTCCAATCACATGAAGCTCTGACTGCAATGTAAATACAGTTTCTAGTTGACAGAATTGTATTAGTCTACTGGGAAACAAAATCAGTTTATACTACAATTAAAAAAACGGGGTAGAAAAATGTTTTCACGCAGAAAGGGGGAGCGGAAAATTACACAATACAAGAAACAGAACGCGTTAGGGTTACGGGAGAAATTATCCGATTTTGGGTTTTTTACAGGACAACCAATGTTTTCAACAAGGGTCCACAAGTTGTCATACTTGATTCTTTAGGGCTGACAGGAAAGGCGAGTAACAAAGGTTGGTTGAATTTCTCTAGGGGGCCAGTGTAAAAACAAATTTTTTACCCTGTAAAAAACAGCTCTTTTCAGAGAAAGCCGTTTTGTAGCATTTTCCTTTAAATGTTAATGAGCTTTGCTGACCCCACCCCTCTCTTCTGAGCCCCGCTCTCTGAACGACTGTTTACTTTAGCTGCATTACAACGAGAAACTTCTGCTAATTAGCAACAGTGACAACGCGATTTGGCATTAGACATTCAGGACAAAAAACTTATACCACCCACGGACTGCGGATAGGTGTAATGCTGGAGCACCAAATGATTCGGCGTGAACATAGACGCATTTAGGTGTCGCTCGGGGTGCGCATTCCCCTGTCAAAAACAAGACGGTCCTCTGCGTCCTGCACGGCGCAGATGTCGGAAGTAAATGATGCGAAGGTTTATGACTCATTAATGATACAGCCAACAACAAACCTCTAGTCGCGATAGAGTCAGTCGGGCGACATCTGCGCCGCCGTTGAAACAATGGCGGATTGACAGCGTCACGCCGCTGGGTACGAAGTAATAGGGCAGCTGTGGCCTGTGCACTGAAACGCTACTGTCGAAGCAACTATTAGTGGTGGGGGGAACAGGGCCGGTTGTTTGTGAGGTCGAGATCGTCTCGAGGTGAGAAATGGGGTAAAGAACTTCTTAGTATTTTGACAAAAACACTGGGTGGCTGACTTTTTCATCATTATAGGTGGTTGACCGTCATCACACAGCTGTGTGAGGGCCCACACACATTTTGCAGGTTCAACATTACTTGTCAAAGTCATGAGGCTTCCATGACCCCTTTACTTCAGGGAGTCATCTTCTTGCAAAAATGCATTGTTCTGCAATCCAGTCCTCTTACTGTGACAATAAAACAAACATATTATAGCATCATGGATAAACCCCCAACTCCTTAGAACAAAAGATCTTGATAACAGAACATAGCAGCAACTACGTGGTATCGATGCATTTCTACGTTGCACCTTGCATACACTACGTACAGTAACGGCCCAATATGATTAGCATTGACTGGTAAGGCAAACTATAAGAATCGGAGAGCGCCCTGCCCGGAGATGCAAGTATAGTCAACATCAGAGGTAGCTTAGACTTTTAAAGGGATACAGAAAAGTTGACCACAGTACTAACATTTATGGTAGTGGTTTCGGTCATTGTTTATCGCACAGAAGCCATTCATAACTGCAGCACCGGTATGTTTAGCGCATCTCATTTTTTTCCATAACAGATATTATAATCTCTCATCTGTCTATTTCGGAGTTCTTGTCCTCAATATAGGCTGACCAAACTGGCACCCATGACATTAAGTCAACTATAAATTCACAGGCCCACATCAAAAGACACAGATGCGTTACCATGACAAAGTCATCATGGCGTATGAGTGGCAATGCAGGTCTACTTTATTGTGACGTTCTTACAAGTGGGTTGGAGCCTGTTTTGAGGGGGTTCAGTAGGGCACAGAGGAATACCTTCTTGTGGCTGTATGCGGAGGGTCCCTCAGCACCCACAGCTCGCTTCTGCCGACACGCACTCAGAATGTCTTTGTCAGTTGTGTGCCTACCTGGCAGCTGGAGCTGGGGTACTTGGTTGTTTATCCCCCGGTCCTCTCTCTGGCAAGAGCCTGGCTAGCCCAACACTAGGCTCTCAACTGATGATGAGAAGCTACATGATGGGTGCCCCTTAAAAGAGGAACAGCAAACATGGCGAGGCCACACCCTGCCTGAGAATGTTGAGGTCTCCCGCCAATCTTTCGCTCACACTTACTCTTCTTTTGGCCAGTAACCAAACCTGTCACACACACCTTTTAAAGAGGTGCCCTAGGTCATCCTGCACTCATGACGCCAGGTAGTGATGTGTGATTACGGAATCATAGACTAACACAGTACAATCGAAACCAAACGGAATAGACATGTTGGCGACTCCTAAGATAGTGCCATAGTGATTTATCAGGCTGGTGTCACCTAACACACTTGATTAGTAATAATATCTATATGTTGGGAGCGTGGTGCGAAAGCAACATCACTTTTATTAGTGCTCCAACTTACTACATACTTGTTAAAGTGGAAACTTTGGTTGTGGGCAGATGTCAAACATACTCAAGCCTCTAGGCAACACTCGAATACCACTAAATCACCATACAGAACAAGGATGGCAACAATAAAGAGACACCAGTCAACATTTGTTCAATGGAGGGTGTGAGCGGGGGTCGAAAAATGTTACAGCGAAGTGACAGGCAGGGTATCGTCTTAGGTAGAAACAAGAGAAGGGGACACACTGGGAGGCCGAAACACTGAAGGACGTGATATTACCCGGATAAATAATACAGCAAGAAAGGACCAACGTATATGAATAATCAGAATGTTGGTGTGGGGCGTGGAAGAGCAGCGGGCGCAGTGCGGTAAGAGTTACGTTGATGTACATTCCAGGAGGTTAGAATGTTATTCTCCGTCGTGGCCGGATCCCCGGGAAAAGGGGGTAGCCAAAGCCACATGGTATTAGAGGTTTTTTAAGTGAGTATAATTATGGTTACTAATTTGGCGTTTCACCGCGATCCGGGAAGGTTTGTCCCGGCCGTGCACACGGAAAGGTAAAACTGGGGCGTCGTGCATGATAATGTTGTAACTCAAGGGAGACGAATGGGTCAGGGGCCAAAACGCTAAAACAGGAAGGAAGCGAAACCAGTGGAGACGGGAAGGACAGTGGATCGGATTCGGAAGATGGTACAGGGGGGAAGTGCCAAGCGCGGCAAGGTGGCGCGGTCCTAAGAGCTGGAACCAAAACCCTCAAGGGTGTGGTGGTCCGCGGCACGTGCGACGGCACAATCCCCAGCATCATGTCCTGTGTGTATGCTCTGAGGATTGACCTTATTTTGACCCCTGTAAAAGCAGGATTAGACTGGGATGGGAGCATAATGCGTGCAGCTCAAACACACAGGGAGATTTCTCCCATCGCTGTGTCCTGACTCAAAGCCAGGCTGAAACGGAAGCAGGACTATGAGCTAATGTGAGACGAACGGCTCCGAAGGCCGGGACCCCTTTGTTACGGCAGCTAATGTCTCCTTAACAGCAGAATCCTTTTGGTGCTCAGCAAAAGGCAGATTGTTCCGCCATACAGAGGAACTAATTATTGTTAAAGGCAAGTTGCCTCATCTCTTGCTCTCCGATTGCTTCACACTCGAAATGACCCATGTGACAGAGGAAGAAAGGGAGAAGTTTAATGGTGTTATAGAGAACAGAAAGAGCAGTTTAATGGAGAGGAGCCGAAATCTGTTGAGTTAATGTCAGCGGAGACCATAAACTGCCGGCCGCCCTTTTGTGTGTGGCATGGGCTAGATACTTATTATCATTGGGGGGGAAACAAAGAATTTGACTGGAATTGTAAAGGTATTGAGATGTACTGACCCGTACTGTAAATGGACTTTTGTGAAGCTGCTCTATCCCCTCCCTCCAGCCCTTTTGTAAATAGCCGGAGCAGTGTGCTCGGTTAAATACTGTTTTGTCATCATTGTGACCCCCAGACATTTCAGGACAGGCTTCAGGCATGTTGCCATGGAGAGGGTTGATGCAAGCATTCCCGTCCTTCCCCATTCTCTCTGCTAGAGAGGCTGGGCCATCAAAAGTGGCCACGGATTTGCAAGGAAGGAACAGCCTGGTTGGATCCTATAGATCAAGTCTGAGAATGTATTAAAGTTCTAGAAGTTCTGCTGTAGTCTGCACCTCTCAAATGAGTCTGTTGAAAGAAGTGGTTTGATTGTTTATTGAATGTAGTTATACATTTACAAGGTTTTCTCATGAAGACATTTTTTTGGAACTGGTTGTTTGAGTTATGCACTTGAGTTAGCTACGGCAAATAAGTTTTATGGGTAAGTGAGGGATAAATATACCCCCTTTAAAACAGCATAGGTTTTTCTGCCTCAGAATATATATACATATATATATTATCTATATATATAATATCTATATATATAGTATATTATATATATATATATTACCATAAGTAAAATCATATATAGGTGCATCTCATAAATTAGAATGTCGTGGAAAAGTTAATTAATTTCAGTAATTCAACTCAAATCGTGAACCTTGTGTATTAAATAAAATTCAATGCACACAGACTGAATAGTTAATCTTTGGTTATTTAATTGTGATGATTTTGACTCACACTTAACAAAAACCCACCAATTAACTATATCAACAAATTAGAATACTTCATAAAAAAAAAACATTTTTAGTGAATAGTTGGCCATCTGGAAAGTATGTTCATTTACTGTAAATGTACTCAATACTTGGTAGGGGCTCCTTTTGCCTTAATTACTGCCTCAATTCGGCGTGGCATGGAGGTGATCATTTTGTGGCACTGTTGAGGTGGTATGGAAGCCCATGTTTCTTTGACAGTTGCCTTCAGCTCATCTGTATTTTTTGGTCTCTTGTTTCTCATTTTCCTCTTGACAATGCCCCATAGATTCTCTATTGGGTTCAGGTCTGGTGAGTTTGCTGGCCAGTCAAGCACACCAACACCATGGTCATTTAACCAACTTTTGGTGTTTTTGGCAGTGTGGGCAGGTGCCAAATCCAGCTGGAAAATTAAAACAGCATCTTCAAAAAGCTGGTCAGCAGAAGGAAGGAAGCATGAAGTGCTCCAAAATTCTTGGTAAATGAGTGCAGTGACGTTGGGTTTCAAAAAACACAATGGACCAACACCAGCATGTGACATTGCACCCCAAATCATCACAGACTGTGGAAACTTAACACTGTGACTTCAAGCAACTTGGGCTATGAGCTTCTCCACCTTTCCTCCAGACTCTAGGACCTTGGTTTCCAAATTAAATGCAAAACTTGCTCTCTTCTGAAAAGAGGACTTTGGAGCACTGGGCAACAGTCCAGTTCTTCTTCTCCTTAGCCCAGGTCCTTTGATGTTGTCTGTGGTTCAGGAGTGGTTTAATAAGAGGAATACGACAACTGTATCCAAATTCCTTGGCACGTCTGTGTGTGGTGGCTCTTGATGCCTTGACCCCAGCTCAGTCCATTCCTTGTGAAGTTCACAAAAATTCTTGAATCGATTTTGCTTGACAAGCCTCATAAAGCTGCGGTTCTCTTGGTTGGTTGTGCATCTTTTTCTTCCACACCTTTTCTTTCCACTCAACTTTCTGTTAACATGCTTGGATACAGCACTCTGTGAACAGCCAGCTTATTTGGCAATGAATGTTTGTGGCTTACCCTCCTTGTGAAGGGTGTCAATGATTGTCTTCTGGACAACTGTCAATCAGCAGTCTTCCCCATGATTGTGTAGCCTAGTGAACCAAACTGAGAGACCATTTTGAAGGCTCAGGAAACCTTTGCAGGTGTTTTGAGTTGATTAGCAGATTGGCATGTCACCATATTTCTAATTTGTTGAGATAGTGAATTTGTTGGTTTTTTGTTAAATGTGAGCCAAAATCATCACAATTAAAATAACCAAAGACTTAAATTACTTCAGTCTGTGTGCATTGAATTTATTTAATACACGAGTTTCACAATTTGAGTTTTACTGAAATAAATGAACTTTTCCATTATATTCTAATTTATTGAGATGCACCTTTATATATATTCAAACAGTGTTTTGTGTGTGTGTGTGTGTGCGCGCACGTATTAATAATATATTAAATTAATTGAACTTAAATTCAATTACATTACTGCATATAATTTATCAGTCAATTTAAAATAATCAAAAGTTATCACACACGCGCACGCACGCACGCACAGCTAAAAAAAAGGTATATATCTACAAGCACAACCAAAACATCATTTTTTTTCATTAAAACAATAAAATAAACATTACACTAATTTACAAACTAAATTTAATTTAATTACTGTAGGGTATATTATTTTTCAATCAAAATTTAAAAAATAATTAAAAATATTTATACATTAATAATTGTACATATATTCAAACACATCCTAATCAAAACAGACAAACACAATATTACTAAACAATATTAAAAACAAACAAAACATCGCTTTGATTAATTCAGCCCTGTAACAAAACAAGTAATGTTTCAAGTAATGAACTATTACAATGATGTGTCCCAGCTCAAAATAGCTCCTAAATGGGAAAACACTGACCTGAGGAGGTTTACAGTAATGGAATTCTGTTTCTACAGTACAAAAACAGGAGTTAAGCACTTTGGGAAAAGTCAACACGAGTCTGTGTAATTGCTGCAAATCTGAACGGCTGAGGTGAGAGCAAAAGGTTTTTACTCGAAATAATGGAGTCAACAAACACCAGCACAATCACTGTGAAGGGTATTAGTGGCTGAGGCTGGTGAAAGGGAGACGACCCTGGGAGCGTTTTAAATGGGCACTGTTTGACTGGGGCCTCTGCCAACCCCAGCTAGGGTTCCATATGTGTGCCTTTATTAGAATGGGATTGAACTTAATCACGTTTGGCTTATGTTGCACCCTGTGATTGCCGAGAGTAATTTTCAGGGCCAGCTGCTCCTAGAGACTCCCCACATTCCCTACATCCTCTGCTCTTAAAAAGTTTCAAACCAATGAATTATTTTGCTTATCACGTTATGGCCGCTGTCCATTATGAACAAACATGCTTAACACACTGTTGCTAGCCAATGTAAACTAGTCTGGTCAACCGCTCTGGAGCAAATGCGGAGGCCACGGTTCGGTCAGGCCAGAGATCAGTGCCGATAATCCGATGAGATGGATGAACTGGGGCTTGAATCAGACCTCAGTTGAGAGGGAGTGCGGTCAGCTGTACATCTTCTCATGTCAGCGCAGCATGTGATGAATTTGTGCTGTTTTCTTTAATCTAATAAACAGCCGGGCATGCTCTGATAATCTGGCAAAGGAAGGCTCTTGTAAATGTGCCATATTAAATTCCTCAGCCGTTCGCTCTACTGTAGCATTTTGTTCCCATCTCCCAATTTCCGGAGGATGACTTTGGATTCAAATAATTTGGCTGGAGTGCAAAGTCCAGCTTGATTTGTGTCACCTAGTAAATACTAAACTAGCAATTGCCTTAATTGAGTAATTCAATTCAATAATTTAGATTTGCAACAAATTTACACATTCATTAATTTACAAAACCATTCGTTTTTCAGTATGGACAATGCATTTGTAGCTAATGAAAATAAAGCAAGGCCTAGTCACATGGGTCATTTAATTCACTCATATTTCATTGTGCCATTACCATCTGACAGAAATACAAGTCTTCGGCTCACAGACATTACCTTATAAACTTAATACGGTAAAATTATAACCGTGAAACTTTCAGCAATGCACCTGCAAATGGAGAAACCATAAAAATGAGATTTTAATTCAAGTACAGGAAGTATGGCACTGTGAAGTAAATACATCATACGGCCTTTGAATCTCGATCCATTTTTTATGTTTTTGCAAGGCAAGGAACACATCAGATTCCATTTGATTAGGGCAAAATTAAAAAGTACACAAATGTACGTTTGCATCAATCTATCTTCAGCCTCTCAAAGCACAAGTGATTGTGAGAGGTAGCTCTGTCGTTAATTACTTCCATATATTTCGGCCCGGATGAGGTAATTCCATGTATTTAGAGTTGACTGAGAGCAAATGGCAGCAGTCAAACTCATTACAACTGATTATGAGTGCTTACAGGAGAGTATTGGCCGAAGTGCTCAAGAACGGTCTGATTATTGCTCTCCATTGGGAATCAGGGTGGATTCTTCCCCGCTAGCAAAAAATATTTTGACATATCATTAAACAGTCATATACTTACCGTTTCATACTATAATTAAGAGACTCGCCATCCCCCTACTCATCTATCATGGTAAATTATTATTGTAGGTGATGGTCCCTGCGTGTACTTTGATTTATACATTAGCGGATCCATCGTTCTTCTGTTCATTTGAGCGGAGCTGGGTTTTGACAGCAAGAGCAGTCTATCACATCTCGGGCAGCTGACCCCATTCATAGGCAGCATATATCATACCCAGACTTGACAAAAACCTGATTTACTGTCTTTTATTATAGTGCAGTAATGTGTTAAACCTCCACCTGGGCTGCTAAAACAACTCTGTGGCTAAATCTGGAGGGAGAACTAACTCTAGACTCAGAGCTGTGAACTGGCTCTTACTAAGCACAGATTGTAGCCCAGTAAACCCTTGAGAGGACTGAACTGTATTAGCCGAATATGAGCAGGAAGTCAATCTAATGCTCTGAGAAAACCCTCAAAATCCTTTGACCACCTCGATTTCACCCTACGGCTCACCCAAACATTCCTCTCTTCTGCTTGGACTGTAATAATCATTATTTACATTCCTGTTCAGTATCCGTCTATATTTGGAGACACTGTAAGCAGTCGATGGTAAAGTAAGGACTGAGCTGAGTGTTTGGAAATGAAACCAAAACACACCATTCAGCATGAAAGAAAGCACTCACTTTTGCTCCTCAACTTACACTACCCAGTCAAACATGTAGACATACATCATTTTTTAAAGTATCCAATTAAAAGTAAAATAAAATTAAAATAAAAAAAATAAAATTGATGAAATTGATGTTAATTTAAGAAAAATAAAAAAAATAAAAATCTCACACTCAAGTCCTCAAATCTATGAAATAACACAAATGGAAGTATAGGAATTACAGTATGTCGTTACCAAGAATGAAAACAAACATTTTTTACGTTTTTCACACTTTTTGCCTGGATTACAGTTAAATCAGCGTCATCTGATGCATCCTGGTATACATTTTAAACAGTATTAAATGAGTTTGAAAGTTTGCTGTGAAGATATTCCCTGCTTTCTCTTCACTATATGGTCCAAATCATCTAATTAAGTTCATGAGAAACATAAATTCAGACACTAAATGCTAAATCTTACAAAACTGGAAAAAATTTAAATCATGGGAGAACATCTTTATTTGGCTGGATATGAATAAATATATAAGCAGTTGTGCTTTCAGAACTATGACAACATCTCAACCCATGACAGAAGATAATTGAAAACCAGTTGGGCTTTTGAGGTACCCAAAATGATGTGCAATTTTGAAGTATTAATCTTTATTTTCACCAGGATGACAGCTGTAACAGATGACAAATATGGTGATCCATCTTAATTTCACTTGGGACTGTGTGGCAGAGAAAAGGTGTGTGTGTGTTTGGGGGGGTTAGAGAATATCCATCTTGCTCTAGCTTGGGCATAGTGAAGAGATGAAAGAATGTCAGAGAAACAGAGCAGCTGTTCTGAAAGTTTAAGAAGAGAGAGGAATCAGATGTTTGTTGCAGGTTGAGAGTTTCATGTCTACAGTGTTAAATCACGATTGAAGCCAGACTGAAGACATGAAGATCATCTCTCACATGGAATCCATTCGGGTCCAGCCTTTCATTATAGCAACATGGTCATTCTATGAAACGGTGGTCTTTTCCAGTTTAATCAAGTCTTTTTTTGTGAAATTTTAAACATTCTATTAGACAAGAATGTATTAATGAATTCACTGTCATTACATGTTTTAATTATGCTGGGATATAACAAAGCCTTTAGAAAGTTTTTGATTGTCAACATTTATATTGATATTATATCAATTTGTGACGATCATTTGTATGCTGGACAAAATATGCATATATTTGTTAAGGTATTCAAATAGATATACATATTCAAGTTTTAGAAAGAAAAAAACCCTCCACATTCACGTACCTCTATGCATGTCACAATGTTTCCTGCTCATTTTGCATCGCGTGTCCTAATATTTACTCTTGGTTTCAAGCCCGGGCACAGTGTGTGCTTTTGCCATCAGCACTCTAACCGATACTGTCATTAATTTTAGGCTTCTCGAAGGACAGTAGGACAAAGATTTGCCTTTTCTCTGTACTGCTATGCGCCGTGTGGAGCTGTGTGGACTGACAGCAGCTTTTATTTCACTTCAATGCAGGCGATTAAGTAATCCAACCTCTGAATGGTTATATAGAACAAAAACAAGCAGGGAAAAAATAATAATAATCTCTCTAGTGTGACAATGCATTCAGTAAATATAGGCGGGTTGGAACTAGAGTGGGAATTCATATGCCTACACATGTACCTTTTGAGTCGTCAGTCATTGACCGAAAGTATGTGGATGCTTATAAAACAGCAAATTGAAAAGAAACGAATGGGAATGTTTGTGCAAACAAATGTAATAACATCATTCATCACAACGCAATCGGCGAATGATGAATAGATATTAAATAAATATGGAAACAACATCTGCGCAGATCAGACTAAAGAAAAGATGACTGTGTCTGTCTATGCAGCCAGCAGGAGTGTATACAGGTCTGACTGTCGTTACTCTAAGTAGATTGATGTCGTCTAAACTCTGCCTTTTCTAGGGGTTCAAGAGTTCCATCCAAGTGCAATTACTCTCTGATGTAGAGCGAGACAAATGATGAATCGTTTTCATTCTCTCTCTCACTCTCTCTTTATTACTCCTCTCATTAATCTATTTTTCAATAGTGCTTTTCATGTAATGTCCACCGGCTGCCTTGCCAAATAGAGATTAGCACTACAGGCAAATCCCCTGCCCAGCCGTCCTTAAAATGGCTCACTTCTGGCAGAAGCATTCCACGGCCGGTCACATGCTCCCCACTGGAGTAGAGTATTTCAGCAAAAGGGTTCCGACAATGTCAAGTGCAAGCATTCCTGCACTGTCCACACATTTTGTTGAAGGGATTTCCATTGCTCATCACCAGCGACTCTTGTGACAGGTTTTCGGTATATCATACATGTGGACGAAGTCTTCACAACTTGATTTTTGGGATCAGAATGGTGTAATTATGATACCTACCAGCAGGCGGCTAATGCTAGTCTATGTTCATCAGACAAACCCAGGCCCCTTGGGCCTGACATAGTGAAATTATCTTGCGAGTTTTGGTCGGGGCTACCTGTTTAGCTCAATAATGGAACACACAAAGTGAAGTGAGATTTTGTTTTAGTGCGGAATTGCTTATAACCTTACATGAGCACAGCCTAGCATGGAAGCTTGTTTCCACCACAGCAAAAAAGTAATTAAAAAAATTAAAAGATAATTGTGACTCTTTATCTTACAATTCTCACTTTTTTCTCAGAATTGCAAGATATAACTCACATTTTCCAGTTATGAATGGTGATATTGCTGGATAGAAAACCTCCGTCTCACATTTTGTTCGAATCCTATACTGCGCAGATATAGCATGATATAAACTCACAACGCAAGGATAAAAAATATTTTTTTATTCAGTGGCGGAAACAAGATTCCATAGCCTGTAACTCCATTCACGATACAACCACTGCAATCTTTCCATCCCAGTCCTACAGAAAGCACATATAGCGAGAGAAAAAAAAGGCCAGTCCAAAATATTTATTTTTTTATATACGCTAAATATATGTTGAAAACAGAGCAGCTTAAAAAATACATTTTCAAAAATTATATCAAAGAAAATATATTTTAATGAAAACTTTCAAATGCCAAAATATATTCACAAATATGTTTGTGATGTTGTATATATAACCTATAAGAGATCATAATCTATATATATATATATATATATATATTATCACTATTTTAAAAATAGCAATATATTTAGACATTTTTTTCTATTTTAAAATATTTGAAAAACACATTTGAAAACTTTTTTTTATGGGAGGAACCAGAAGCATAAGACTGCAAAGAGATTACATAAATCTTTGGCAGAGGCTTTGAAACATAGATCTCTGTCGAAAACAAACAGTGATTTTATTTAGCAGGGATTAAGAACTGCACGTTCACAGCACAAGGTTCAACTAGAGACATTAGGTGATATGTAATGGACTTAAGCATAGTTGTGGGTTGACTGGACCGAGCCTTTACAACAAGGAAATGAGACCATGTTTGGAGAAGTCTACATCAACAGAGTCAACCTGGACAATAAGTCAGTGGAGCTTGTCCAGCTTTACCTTGGCATGAAGTCAGAACCAATTATACATCTCACAGTAAGACTGAGTAATGATTGGTGCACCGTCGCAGCTGTTTCTTCTCCATCTACGCTAACAAGACGAGAGAAGTTCTGGCGAAGCTGAAAGACTCATTTATTAAAACATCAAGAGGAAAATTTATATGAATCACTTTGCTATGGCTCTCCAATGCTGGAATGAACATGAAATAGAGCGATTATGAAACATGTTTTGTCCTGTAGCCTAGCGTGATAAGCAAATGTTAGCGAAAAATTTGAACAACTTAAAATGGGGCTGAAAGATAGACCTGAACCCTTAGACCTGAGACAAAATAGAAACACATATTCCTTTCAGATTTCTCCAAGGAAATCAGAATCCCACGCAAAATAAGTTCCATGCTGAGGATAATTCTAGGAATTCTAAACTAGTGGAGCAAAACAGACCATGTGAGTTATTAGCCGATTGATCAATTCTGGGGATTCTAGGACCACAGCTTGGATGGATTTGAATAATTCTTCCAATTATTATGTTAAGTTACACAGGTTTTATCGTGGTTTTTAGATGTGGAATCATGTCATGTTTTTGAACATGTACCATGTGTGTTGGATATGCATTACGGTAACACCATGATATTATGTGATATCATATTTGACCTTTGGCTACCATATAAATACTATTGTGTATGAATATACTGTAGAAACCATTCAGTACCATGGTATATCTAAAATACTTTGGAATTACCATCTCATACGTTTTGTATTTTAGTTATTTTATTCTGCAAACATTTTAGGTATTCTGTTGTGACTACAGTTTATATGGTTGCAGATCAGTGAAGCCCAGGTGTATTTTGGTGCCTTGGAGAGCATTAGCTGGTCCAAGAACACCGCAGAGAAAACAGGCTCAGGATGAGGAAATGAGGATGATGCTGCTGGCAACAGTCTGAGTCGGTGCCATCCTCGGCAGGAGCAAAGTATGCCTGAGAGCTGATGGGGGCCATGATAGCTCCCACATGGTGATATCTTCCGCGACAGGAATGCTCCTTCTGAAGTCCTGTCTGTGTTTATATTTTGATAACACGTGTTTGTTTGTGCATTTTCGTTTGTTTTTATGCTGATTTTGATAGTTCTGTTTGCTTTCCCGTTCACTTCACTCTGATACATTTAGGATGTTTGTGAAGTGGATCTGTAAAGACATTTATTTAAGCCTTTTGCCGAGCGCAACAGCATTGATTTCTACGTAAACAATGAGAGGAGTAATCAACAATCATAATTATCTCCTGTTGTGGTATGATAACAAACACTTTGCACTTTAAAATAAATTATAATCAGACTTTGATCAAAAATCAAAGGGATATTTCTTTCTAGACATTACTACAAATAACGTGTGAATTCTTTCAAGCTGAGAGATATAGGGAATGATGTAAATAATGTCTAAATGCAAGAAATAAATACTCTTAACATGACGTGCAAGAGTAAATCAGTGTTTAGCGATCCAAAGTTTGTGTGGTCACAAATGTAAGCAAGTCGGGAGAGATTTTTCTTTCGCATCTAAACTTAAACAACCAAACAATTCAGGCCGAGCACCATTAGTGGGCTGATTAATGCTATTGCTCCAACAGATGCCGAGTCGGTGGGTTGTCTTAACATCGTTTGGGACCAATACTCTCCTAGGAGACAAAACTTGCCCAGAAACACTATTTTACTTTGGTAAGCTCAAATTTGTGTTCCTTTTTTACAAGCAAATAACCCTTTATGGGTTCAGTATTCAAAAGACATAGCAAAAAAGGATGGAATCAATTTCACTTCTTTTTGTTTTTCCACAGTTCCTGTATGTTTGGGTTAGATCTGCCATGTTTTCATGAACACACAGGCCTCCCTCTGGTTGGCTTTGTGTCAGTGTTCTCGTCCTCATTGCTCTACTGACTTCGCAGTGTCTTCCAAGCGCAGTGGCGCTGCATAGGGTGTGGTGTGCTGGCGTAGCAACAGCTGCAGGGTGGAAATTGCTGCATGCTGTCGTTTAATGCGTGTTCTGTGATATCATCTGCACTGGCCCGCTCTCACCTTCTTTCTGCCTTACCGTGCCTCTACAATCCAGATCATGTATCCGGCAACAGGCATGCCGAGATTTGGACAATCACTTCATGCACCACGCTGCTGTGTGCGCGACTTTTAATTGGTATCAAAACATATCTGCTTTCTCTTTGTGGAAGCCCATTTACACCACATGAAAAAAAAAAAGTGAAATTATTACATAAAATGTTGAAATCACGAGACAAAGCAAATATGACAAAAGTCGAAATGATCACAAATGAGATAAAAAGTTGGCATTATGACATAAAAGGTCATAATTATCAAAAAATGTGATGTACCAAAAATTATGACATACTAAATCATAATTATGTCACAAAAAGTCAATATCATTAGATAAAGTCACTATGATAAAAGTTAAATTTATAAGAATAAAAAGTTGACATTGTAACATAAAAGATCATAATGAGATAAAGCATCACACATAAATATGAGATAAAAAAAAGTCTAAATTATGACACAAAAAGTCAAAATCTTGAGGTCAAAATTGACAAATTAGATTAAAAGTTGACTAAATAAAATTTCAAAATTATTATAAACATGAAATAAAAGGTTGAAATTATGACACAAAAAATCATGAAAATAAATTGTGAGATAGAAATATTTATAACAATTTCACTTTTTACGTCATAATTATCACTTAGTATCTCATAATAGTGACTTTTTAATCTCATTATTTTAATGTCATAATTACTTTTTATGATTTACCAAAGAACATTTTTCAGCATATTTTTAATTGATTAATTATCACTATTGCCCAGAGTCGAAAATTAATACTTGCCTAGCACTAAATGTGAGAAAGAAAGTAGTTGTG
Source organism: Sinocyclocheilus anophthalmus (assembly GCA_018155175.1). Classification (NCBI taxonomy): domain Eukaryota; kingdom Metazoa; phylum Chordata; class Actinopteri; order Cypriniformes; family Cyprinidae; genus Sinocyclocheilus; species Sinocyclocheilus anophthalmus. The sequence continues at coordinate 200,083 of JADLZN010001352.1, read as the reverse complement.
TGAATAACTGTTGTGGTGCCTTTTTCCACTTTTTTTCCACACATTATTATACTATAAAAGTAAAATAACATGATCAGTCATCCCTAAAAAAAAAAAAATTCACATTTTCTCACTGTGCTGGTCGACAACAATCACAGTTTCATATGTTCCAGTTCAGTGTGCCTTAAAGATTTAATTAATGAATAATAGCCAAAATGCAACATTAGTAAATTCAGTTTGATATTGGCCCTCACTAATACATCAACATGGATGAAAAGTTTGGTAAACATGACATGCAGGTTTTTGATGCAATATTTGTCAGGAAGCCTCTGTCCTGAAACTACAGAGCTCAGAGTTCAAATCAGTTTAATTCTGTGTGTAAACATGGATCTGTATAGCTTTACATGCCTGTTTAACCGCTGTGTTCCACTTAATCTCAACAGGATACAATGCCCATTTAAATCCAGCACAGAAATCCCTCCCCAGCGGGATTACAGCTGAAAAAAGAGCTACAGCTGAAAAAATGCATATATTGTTTAATTATTTCTCACGATTTTTGTGTGTCACCAATTAGCAGTTTCTGAACACAGCATCCTAAAGCAAACAAATGCAAACTTGATTTGTACAGTCTAGCTGAGAACTATGTTATGATTTGCACATACAAGTGTGCAATATTCAAACCCATGAGACACCTTCATATGAGGGCAGAAACTTCCATCTGAATTGTGAGCCGAATTGTAATCGTGCCTGACATAGCAATGCCACATCCGTTGCCTCTGCCCTCCCTCCCTGCATGCAGTGTGCAGCCAGACAGCAGCAGTGAGTAACAGCTGATTTATCGATGGGTTAATGTGGAGCAGAACTCTGCGAGGGGGCCCTGAGATGGAAAGCCATGCACAAACACACTCACAGGCATGCACATTTGAGCACTCATACATATACTAATGCACATACACTACCGCTCAAATGTTTGGACACACTTGACTGAATTTATTTTTTCATTATCTTAACGGGGTCATATGATTCTGCTAAAAGGAACCTATTTTGTGTTATTTGGTGTAATGAAATGTGTTTATGCTGTTTAAAGTAAAAAAACACATTATTTTTCAACATACTGTACATTATTGTTCTCCTCTATCCCGCCTTTCTGAAACGCATCGATTTAAACAAAGCTCATCGTTCTGAAAAGCGAGGTTGTGATTGGCCAGCTATCCAGTGCACTGTGATCGGCCGAATACCTCAAGTGTGTGACGGAAAGGTTACGCCGTCTCTTACCATACTGTGATGCCGTGTCCAGCCGGAGCGACTAGACAAAACCAATAAAACCCATTATATTGGGCATTTGTTGCATCCAGTGGGGACTAATTACGGATTATAATGACTTATACACTGTCTTTTACTCGTTGCGCACTTGCCCCACTCATGAGCGTAACATAAAACCTCTTCATTTGGTGATCGCGAGAACTGAAAACAACACGTACTTACTCCACACTTCAGGGGTCCGCTCGCCCAAAACTCACGTTTGAATCATCAGTGGCAAATGTAACCGAAAACTACTTATCAGATCAGTAAACAGTCCTCCATAAATTGTGCCGGCGATCCACAGCACTAAGTTGAAGTATCCCTCAGCGACCAGCACGGATCAGCTCTAATCCTGACTAAGGGATATTGTCCCCCTGTTGTAAGTACCAACAAAGTAGTTTCGCTTTGTCCAACTCTAAAAATACAGTCGGCCTAGTGGGGAGCGAAAGCCCCGCTTCGCGTAGCGAATCCGGGCGCAAGAGTGAGCTGATGCGGCGGGTCGAGAACGGGCATTCCCCGGCGAAGGAGCGGTGAAAACGGGTGAAAGCCGATCCGGCGATCCACAGCACTAAGTTGTATTTCCTCAGCGACCAGCACAGATAAGCTCTAGACATGACGAGTGGATATCGTCCTCTTTTGGAAGACCAAACAAAGTAGTTTCGCTTTCACAATGAAAGACAGCGCCTTCACGACATGGCGGCGGCGGCAACAACATTACCTCACAGCGGGAATAAAGTTACGCCTTCTTTCTTTGGCGTGAAATTTGAGGCGGCGTTATGCAAATCTTCCCACATAGTGAGGTAGACATGTGGGGGCGTTTTTAAACGAGGCGTTTTAGGAGGGTGTTGATGAGTCTTAACTTTTATAAAGAATGTATTTTTGGGTTTGAGACTTTAGTCTTTGCAAATGTACAGATCTTCTTTATGCACCAAAAGAATGTAACACTCCAAAGAGAAAGGAAAAAAAAAAATAGCATCATATGACCCCTTTCACCTATTATGATATAAATGCTTATACTAATCACCTCATGAAGTGAGGGCAGGCTCAAATGTGCATAACTGTTAGTGTTACATAACAGAAAATCACCATCCACTGATCTGACACCAGTTCGTCCAATTATAGTTTATATAATGTTATATATATATTATTTATATATATATATAATCATTGAAATCCAGAATTTTTATTAAATTTGCATCTGTACAATGGACTGGCATATTAAAAGTCATTGTGTGTGTGTGTAAATATTATATAGATATAATATATATATATATCCTATATTTTTGATTATCTGTCATACTTATTGAGTTTATGTCATCATTATCACAATTATTCAACTCCTTTTCAAATTTCTGTTTTAGGTCCTTATTTGTATGGTCATGGACAAAATTGTGTCACAACACAACTGAGCCTTAGAACTAATAACAAAACAGAACTGAGCTGTTACACAATAAATTTAGCATGTGCTTTAGCATGTGCTAAAGTTTAGGTCAAAAGGCTTCACAAAACATAAAGGAAGAGTATAATAGAGAACAGTTTTCATTACATCGAAAGTCCTCAGGCTCGATTTGTCGCAATATGCGAAAAGTTCCCTACAGACACAGCTAGTCAGACGTATCATATGTTTAAAAATGTGCTATACCAGAAAACCTTTCAGGCATTTAAGAAAAAGCACAATCTCACACATATTTTTATCAGAGAGCTGAGAAAATCCCTCATTTACTGCCAAGACTTGCAATATGACCTATGAAAGGAGGGTGGGGGGTGGGGGCGGGGGGGGGCATTTCAAGTGCAGATTATAAGAAGAAGGGTAGACAGCATGGCCCTTCATGTTGGGGTCAAAAAACCTTGCGCAAAGTAACCGACGCCTGCTCGTGGCCCAAACGAACATAAAAGAAATCTGACTTAAATATGCTCAATGAATTTCAATAACCTGTGGAGTTCTGGAAAAGTTGTATGGAGTAATCAGGACCAACGGAACTTTTTTGGACCCAGAGATATCGTTATTCTGTTGAAGAAAAAAAAAGGCAAGGCTTGGAGCGAAGAACACCATCCCCACGGTCAAACATGTGCTGGTATACTACTTATATCATGATATATATATAATAAGTATAAACTATATATATATAAATCTATCTATATATATAATATATATATATAATAGAATTTTTGTTGAAACTTTTACCCATGGTACCACAGTAGAATGTCCAGTGTTCCAGAAATCCACGTACGCATTATGAACGCATGGCTCCAATACCTGTACTATGGTATTTTTCTGTTAATGTACTTTCCAGTAAAGCATTTTACTGGAAAAGCAACAGAGTCTGTAGCAACAGTATAAATATATTTAAAGTTATCTGCAGTTAACCTCTAAATATTTACATACCAATTAAATTCAGTTCATGTCACAAGGCCTGTTTAGAGAATTAAATTGAATCTCATAGTAAAAACACCCTCGCCCGACGTCATCCATCTGCTCTGACAGGTGGATTTAACTGCAAACAAAGACACCGCAAATTTTACATTCCTTCATTGTTCCTCGGATTCTCTTCCACCTCCCTCATCCTTCATTTTCTCCTCTCTTTTAACCCTGTCTTCAAATACTCCTTTACCCAGGTCATCTGGCGTAATCGTCCTAACACACTCTCCCTGGTGTTCGTATACGATTCCAACTTGGTTCTATTTAAAAGTGTTTTATACTGTTAAAAAACAAATGTAGCTTTTGATTAAACACAGCTTTCATCACCTTAATGAGGTTAGTTAGATATACTTTAATCTCTCTCTCCAAAGTACACATAAAAATACACAAATTATTTATCCTTTTTTGCAGGTGCAAGTCAGTGTATATACCACATATCCCCATCCGAATAATTAATAGTGTGGTCATTCCTGTCCCATTTTTCATACAGTGACCTCCAAAAGTATTTAAACTATTATGCAACACTTAAGAATGTCATTGCATTATACAGCAAAATACCAAACCAAGTGCAAAAAAAAACAGTACAAGCATTTTCAAGTAATCCTTTCACAAAAAGACATATACAGTCAAAATATGAAAAAGTATTCAGATTTCTGGTTGTCAAACATAAGTGAGACATGTCCATCCATAGCTAACGTAATGAATAACACCTGCAGGACACCTGTGTGAACTTGAGGAAAACTGACTTCTTACAGACACTAAAAATCACCTTGGGAATAGTCGGTTTAAAAAATAGCAAAAATGTCTCAGAAAAGTGAATTCCTAGCATAATTCGTTTGCAAATGCAGCTTGGTTTGATCATTTGCATGTAATGCAATGACAGATTTTTAAGTGTTACTTTACTGCATATGGACACATAGTCAAGGACCGAGAAGGCTGAGTCTGTCTTTACAGAGTCCGACCATCTGCCCGACACACCTTCTTGAATGAGAACTCAAGGGACACTCATTCACCCTCCCTCTCTTCATTTCACTCTTTCCTGGCTATACCGGGCCATTGGAAGCACAACTATGTATAGGCTAAACACCCATCTGTTTCTGTAACAACTGAAATCAATGCAGCTCTAGTGCTCTTTTCTCATTATTTAGAGTTCCCCATGTGGCATCATTACACAGAAAAAGCCAAAGAGAAATAGAGATATGGACAGAGACAACGAGAGTTGCTTTCCTAGTCATAACAGACGTCCCTCATCTGCAACCTGCGATCTAACCTTGGGTTCTCCTCTGTTCTCGAGCCTAATAGATCACGTCTGTATTTGGTACTTTTACAAACCTCACAGGAAACTCACTAAGTCACAAACTATTACATTACAGACCCAAGCTGTCTGAATTAGGTGGATGTTTTCGACATTAAAGGAAAAGTTAACCAAAAAATGCAATTCTGTCACATGTACTCACCATCAAGTCGTTTCAAACCCATATGAGCGCGGAATGGAAAAGGTGAGTTGAAGATGACTGTACTACAGAGTCCCGCGCAAGACATGCTTAAAATAAATACACAGCACACTTCGTTTCCTAGATTTAGTTCAAATGTAGCTTTTTTAAAAGTTTACTCTAGTCAAAATTTCTAAAAGCTCCAAAACAAGAGATACACCACTGACAGTATCATAATTCCAACTCGTTTGCTAAATTGGCTTTCTAAAGTACCGACAGCTTCGTGTGACGATTTTTTTTTAAAACTTAAAATCTAGTTTAAGTAAAATATCTGATTTGTTTCATTCTTTTGCCTCGGATCATTTTAATGATTCGGTTTATTCACTTCATAAAACAGGTCTAAATGATTTGATCACTGATCCGGTTCTTAACTTCAACTCTATGATCTGGTCTGTTCATCACACAAAGGTATAAAATTGATCACACGAGTCATATGGACCACTTTTAGGATGCTTAATGGTGCTTTTGCAGCTTGAGAGCTGCAAACTGATTGTAAAAAGCCAGAAGGATATTACTAAAAATTCTTCCTTTCTGTTCTACAGAAGAAAGAAAGTAATGTGGGGTTTGAAATGACGCAAGGGTGAGTAAATAGTGGATATGCATTTTTGTTTAGACTATCCCTTTAATCACATCATGCTCCGCTAATACTCTAACTCTTGTGTATGAACAGTTTCTTTACATAGCTTGCAAAATGATGAGACAAGGGCAACCGGTAAGCATACACAAGGGTATTGTATTCCCTTTAGAAGCAGTTTGCTATACAGCGGTCACAGCAACAACAAAAGAGTTTATTAGTCTCTCCCTGTAGAACTGTCAGCATTAGTTTTATTGTTATAGATGGATGTGCGAGAAATGGACACATCCTGTTGTCCTATAGAAGGTTTACTGGAATCATGGGTGTCCTGTGAGCTGGGGAATTACAGCAAAAGGTCAAGCCCTGCAATCTAGCCCAGTAGGGGGAGACATATGGGGGATTATTGTCCCCAGGTTGGGAGGTAATAAGCTATATCTCATGCTCCAGATCAAAGTAAAGCCACATCATTGGAGCTGTCCGTGGCACACAGCAGGCCATGGGCAGGGTCAGAGCAATGTGGCCAAAATAAACATGAACTGAGCCTGTCGCCTTCACACCACTGCAACAACTTCACTTAAAAGTAACAGCATGTGTTTGCTTTTGTCTCACTTTCAGTGGGAGCCTTTGGTTTGGTTTCTCTGAACCAGATTTTGACCATCATGCCACAGGCAATGAGGCAATTAGTTTAGAGGATAGCCACTATTTGCAGAAATGTTTTACCAAAACTGTATATAAACATAGACAAACAAAAGTAGATCTGCGGACTGCAGAGCACCACATGTTTTCCTTTTGTTTTGTCATGCTCCAAGTTCTGGACATATTGAATACACAGCACTCCTTCTTGAGATAATTATTTGCTTCTTGAGGATCAATTATTTGTTGTGTATCAAGAATTTATGTAAACTGTGCATGGATGGGATTATTTATATCTGTTATACGAAAAAAAAAAAAAAAGAAGTCCTAACTCAACATTTCTCATGCTCTTTCATATTTCCTACCGGTTTTGGATCTACTGAAACAGTATGAATATTATGGAAAAGGAAACATCTGTGCTGGACATTCAAAATGTTATTTAGCCCTGGAAATAAACAAAGTTTTAGGATTTTGATGAATTTAAGACAAACAAATGTTCTGATGGAAAAAATGAATAACAACTGTTTTAAATTTCTAGGTCACTAATCTAATAAGCTAATTTTTGACATTGAGTACGTGGACCTCAGATGCTGTTTTGATCATTCTCAGATCGTGCTTGTGGTTTTACACATACTTGTGAAGTTCATGCAGATCTAGTGCTGTTAACACTCAAGCAAAAGGAACACAAACCAAACACTTTCTGAACTAGTAAATGTCCATTTTTCAATTCAGTTTAAATAAATCAAAAAACTTTTATGCTGATACAAGTTGTAATGAAAAATGCCTTAGTGGAGAGTCTGGTGTATGTCTGTCAGATTAACATGTCTTACTACTCTGCAGACTGAACCACATTAGGGTTTCATCTGCTATTGTTTGTGTGGCTATAATGAGTCAAACTACCACCTCATAAAAGAATGCATGACCACAGAGTCCATGCTTTCATGTTCAACACCAGCGTTGGCCTGAGACCATGTGCAACCATCTGTCAGATCTCAAACCTTAACCAAATGCTAAACTATGTAATATTTCTCTTTATGAAGACAGTTTGAAGTAAAATTCTGTTTATCCATTGTTATAGTAAGGCCGTAGTTGTTAGCTAAACTTTGCAAAGACATTTTAAGGTATCATCATAGCCAAATCTATGGGTCCCCCCCCCCCCCCCCCCCCCTGACGGTATGGTATAAATTAAATTATCTCCATACATCCAACTACGGAATGAAAATAACAAAAAGCTTTCCCCAACATGGCAAGCATACAGATTTTTCACAAGGTTTGGAAAGGAACTTTGGAACCACAACCTGAATGATATCATTTTACTGTTAACCGGTATGACGTTTGTTTGACCGAGTGCAATTCATGGGGAACCATTTTTCAGAATGGGCTCCTTTTAAAAGGTGTTTGTGGGTGAGAGCTTCTTTTAGAATGACAGAAAGAGAACATTGTTAGTAATAAAAACTGTTAGCAGAGAAGAGGGGTTTCCATTTTGTGTGAATGTTTAAACTCTATTTATGCAAACTCTATTTATATTATGCAAATAGACCCTAAAAAAATCCAAATGAAGTTTGTGACTTTTAGACCATAAGCGTTAGCTTTGAGGCTAATATATATGTCTGTATATATATATATATATAGATATATTATATATTATATAATAAACATCAGCGTTGGAAAACTCACTTTTTTAAACTGATTTAAAAAAAAATTGTGGGACAAGATAAATTACTAAGCTCATTTTCATTTCACAGATTTTTGTCCAGTCAATTTCCTCCAAAATAAGAATGTCCCTCCCGCCAATATTACCTGCAACTGACTACCAAGCAAAAGATTCATAACTGTAAATCAACTAAAGCCTATTTAAAGTCACAGTAACAGTAGGGAAAGATATTTTCTTCTGTATTATGACATACATCTCAATAAAAATAAAAAATATAGGATGAAGACTTTTATTCACTGGCAGTTGATTGGATGGAGGCAGATATAAATGGAGCTTGCAGTCACTTGTAATAAAGGGCCGGGATTTAAGTGGGCTACATGATTAAAGAGGTCATCAGATTTTTCACTGAAAGATCGAATTTAAAAACTAAATTCAACATAAATAAAAAAATTGTTCTCAAGAAGTTTAATAACAAGCATTTAGAAAATAGATATACGCAAATTTCCATTTCATGCTGAAAAAAATGTCCAACCCAAAACTTCCTGTTTTAATAGGAAATACAACTACACATGATATAAAACTTTCCTTTAGACTTAATACCAACCAGTGATGATGTGAATGGATAAAACGGAGACATTCCTTTCATATTGATTCTCCATATGGGGCTGCGTGTCTTTAGGATATATATTTCTGTACATACTACGCTCCGCCTGGTACTGTAGGTTTCAGTAACATGAGTCTTCACAAACACTGACAGATCTGAGAGCAAATGTACAGAAGTAGCAAAATAAAGCATCTAAGGTCATGGCCCCAAAGCAAATGTCATTTCTCAGAGACTTTGAGAGCCAACTAGGAGCCGCTGATGTGTGTGTTTCTATTTGCTCCAAGAGGAAATATTCTCACTCCATTTTTCAAAACACACCAAAAACTATGCTTTTTTTCATGTCCAATTCATCTGCTCTACATTTTCCAGAAACTCATTAAGCGTGTTGTGTCAGTGCTGAATGGTTTCAATAATCCAGGGCAGGTGGTTATGGCTCTACAGAGGCCCTGAAGTGTCCAGTCAACTTCAGCATTCGAACTGTAGGCACTAAGTCAAGACTCTTTGCCATTCCCTGGCTTTTCTTTCAGGTCAGAATTTGGACACATGCACCCAGGAGCTGAAACAAAACCCCGCCCACCCTGAGAGCTTCAAGTCAAAGGTCACAGACATCAAGGCAACCCAACCATTGACCCCTGGGACAGCTTCATTCTACTTTGTGCCTTTGTCACTGCAGCCAGTCTAGAAGAACGGCATTGATTCGCTTCACCTCAGTCAATGAACAGTCCATGCTGCCGAGGGAGGTATCGTCATCTCTTCCCACCCAGGGACTTTATCTCGCCAACTACCGCTGACCCTCAGCCTCCTGGGGCCCACGGGAGCTTTGAAGCCCCTGAGGCTCAGCTCCTAAGCCTGGTTTTATTGCAGGGGAACGGGACAGGTCAGGTGCCTGCAGAGACCTGTTGAGTCATTCTTATCTCTATGAGCCTAATCTACACAGCAGCTACTGTGGATTAAATCTCAAGTGCCACTCTTTGCTGCTGAGGTTCATGTGTGACCATTTCCTCCGTCTGGAGTCTAAGAGGAGGGCAAGGCGAGTGTGTCGGGGAGGCCCGGAGATTGGATTGAATTATGCAGAGTCCTGAGGCTGTTGGGCTGCATTTTGTGCTTTCCTGCAATTCATAACTCAATGTGTAAGTGATCAGTTGAGGCAAAGTGGCCTTACAATTGCCATTTAGAAGTGATTGCTTTTAAACAAAATGCCGGCACTTCAGGGAATTTCACTGGGAACATTTGAAACATATTTGGACGGTTCTTACGGTAGAGGAGCAGAAAGATCACAGCTTGAGATACTTGTTTGTTTAGGTCCGGTTCAAAAGGTCATATTTTACACTTACGTTTTCCATTAAAGCCAAATAAGACGTTTGTTGTCCACCTCTAAACTGAATTTATTCCAAGATCAATCTGGAACAAAAGAAAAGCTGTCCAGAAAAGAAACTGTGGCTGCATATTACGAAACATCCCACGTGTCCCATGTTCTGCGTACTGTTTTTTTCTCCCCCAAACAGGCGGGCATTCATGCTTTGCTACGACCTCAAGATGAAACCTCTTTGTTCTCACTTAGCTTTACACAAATCTTCCTCATCATTGAGCTCCTTCAGCTCCCTCAGCCTGTTAATCATTCAAAGAGAGCCGAAATAAATCACCAAAGCAAGAATGCGCCGCTATGAAACCATAGTGCTCTTTGATGGGCTAGATAGGGGCATCGAATTTCACAAACATGCCAGTTTTGAATTTTTATAGAAGTTTATTGAATTAATTTCTAAATTGTATTGGGGATTTTTGCAAGAGCATGCAACCATTCAGAGAACGCTTGAATGATGAAGGCCCACAGGAACAAAACAAGTATAAAACCTATGAAAGAAAATGGATATATAACCAGAAAGAAAAAATGTGACAAAAGAAATGCAGTGCTTTTAATTGTTAAAATTAAAATGGTTTACATCAGTCTTTATTTATTTATTTTGAGTCAGGACGTTCAGGCTGAAATGGTTGCACTGGAGCAATGATTTAATGCACAGTGTCACAATATTTTATTAAAGTAGAAACCTACTATACACACACACACACACACACACACACACAAACATTATTTTATTGTTCCTGTGACTTACTCCAACCTGCCCATTTCCCTTATAAACTTCTCTTCTTATGGAAACCTTCCAGCTGCACTTTTTACTGTGACTGCTTGCAGTCTACATCTCCAGAGTGAAAGACGTGCTTCCTGACTCCATTTGCATGTGCACACATATTTTTCCTGCACTTTATTTTAAATGTTCTTGATGTTACAATATGACACAAATCTCACTCTCAACTTGTTCCTAATCACTCCAAAACCACTTACTGACAAGAAAACCATCAGTCAGGAGAGCCTGTACAATAAAAGTCTTGGAACCTGGCAAGTTTATATTCATCAAACCACAGAAATGTCACAGCATACGAGAATGAAGGCTTTCAATTCAGAAAATGAGTGTGTAACATTAAGTTGATGACATAAAGCTCAGGCTTGAACATCCAATTAGTCATTGACTATGAAGTAATGCATTTAGAGCTACTGTACTTCCTGTCTGAAAAACATGTCATAATTTCCTGATAAGCCCTGAAAGCTTTCACAGCGCCGTCGGGAATGGAAACTGCCCCGTTAGAGAGGCCATCAAAACAATGTTCACGAGAACACAAATGACAAAGACTCAAACATACTGGCCACAAGTGGTTTGAATTTGATAAAATAAAATAAAAGAAGGCTCTGCCTTTATCTAATTGCCCAGTATTGCCGTCATTTCATTTTCACTATGTGGTTGAACTCTTTGAACATTTATTTAGTTTTTATGGAAATCTGTGGAATGAATTAAGCTTATGATGAACAGATTTTTCTGTATATTTCAAAACATGATTATGATTTGAGATTAGGCCTTTTGTTAGAAAAGCAGCTATAAAGTAAAATTATATGGTCAATTTTTGCAAAGTTGTTTTGCAAAACACCTGATTTGAATGACACTGCCATACAATTCACTCTTTTACAGTCACTGTAATTATCTTTACAATGTAATTCAATGAGCCTTTTTTTCCGTTTCAGCATGTTTTTTGTGTGCTTTAATATAAGTGACTATTTTATTGATTCATATTGTAGGTGTTAAAGATACAATGTATAGCGGACACACTTTCCCTTTTTTTCAGCCACATGGAACATTTGTATGTTGTTAAAAATATAAAGTTATAAAACCACAATCTTATCACTGCGTTACAACTCAAATATAAGAAAAAAAGAATGCCTATGTAATTAGATTTTTTTCCACATTTGTTATTTGTTATATGCTTATGCAACATGAAATACAGACCCCCCTCCCCCCACAAAAAATGTGTTTCCTTAACAAATAAATCAGTTTAATGTTTAATAAAAAAAGCAATGTTTAAGTTTGTATGATCATAACCTAATAAGACATATGCAAACAAAAAATCAAATATGAAAAGGAAACAATATTTCATTTTGCATAAGCATAAACGAATACAAAAATAAGACATTTAAATATGAAAAACAATTATTCATATGAAATAATTCATAAAAATGTTATTTGATTTTGTTCCCCATATTTCGGACTATTTAAATGCTTACGCAAAATCAACTTTTTCCACATTTAATACTTATGTAAAATTAAATATTGATTTTCCCCCCTTTTTTCTGAACTAAATAACTCGTTAAAATATTTAAAGTTTTACGCCAATTAGCGACTAGAAATCATCATGACAATGGTAATTTAACACAGATGGTACCGGCGTACCGCAAACATGTGCTCATCTTGTTTTTCTGCCGTCCAACCTCAGAGCAATCACACTGATGACATCAGTTCCTCATATCTCTCCTCAGATTGGCTGCACCTCACACCCTGTAACACGACAGTAATGCTATATATGTTTTAAAGACCTGTCTGCTGTGATGGAATTCACAATGCCCTGGGATCTGCCAGATCAGGCAAAGGCCGTGGTAGTTTTACATTGTCTGTGTACAGCTGAGGGAATGTGAGATGGTTGCCCCCTCTGACCTCACAGTGTAGTTACAGTTTTACAGATATAAGAACTAAAGCTTTGAGGAGACCAGATCCCTTTTTATGCATCCAGTAAAGACACACAGCGGCATCATTGTGCAGGTGGTTCAGGCCCACTCACTCACACACTCACACACATACACAAACACAGAAAGTGCTCCACCTTTTGTCAATTGTCTGGACTGCTGAGAAACTGCCGTCCCTATGGAGTTCACACGGATATGTTGGGCAGACTTACAGAATAGATAAAAATACATGCAATACTGTCTCCTCTGACCTTTCCTAAAACCGGCCCTGTTTTTTCTTCTGCGCAGAATAAATGTTTAAATTCTACTGCACTCACCTTCTCATTGAAATTGAAATGAACAGCCTTCAGTAAACAGGTCGGTATTTAAATAGGGAACAACCTCTGGCTTCGATTGAAAAAAAATGAGGAATGTTATTTGTTTGCCCAGAAACCAATGCAGATCATCATGGAGCCAAGACTTATGACAGACTCAAAAGGAGGTGGATGGTTTTAAATAAATCAACCTCATGTTTTGCTAGAAGGATCCAAAAGTAGATGCAGAAAATTGCAAGAAAAACTTTGTTAACTCTGGTAATATGTGTCTACGTTTATTTGCACACACAAGCTCTGTTCCAAAGACAACTTTCATAATATCAATGCATTTATCGGTACACTATCATTAAGTGTATTGACTTATATGTGTAAATAATTCTAAACAATATATAAAATGGACCTGAGAAACCTTTGATAGATTCTATTGATCTTAAACTAAGGTTCGAAAAACTGTGATATTATTAAAGGAAAAACATGAAGGAGAAACGGAAAACTAAACAGGATGATGAAAGCATGAAGCTGTTTGGTTATTTTGATTAGTGCACTAAATATTTCCCTCTTTCGGTGCTGTAGCTGGTGGTCTGTTTCTTCTACATTATTTATGGCTGGGATGGAGCTCTTGTAGGGTAATTAATAACGACTTAATTCATCCCATTCCAAGAGTTCTGGAGCCTGCGGGAGGGAAACGGGGAGGCTTGACCTGATCCTCCAGGATGATTTAAATCCCAACTGCCCCTCTCCCTCCTGTGTCCTCTCAGAATCTCCACTGAGTGAATTGCCAGACTCATAAGATCCATACAACCATAGAATAAATTAATTTGATCAGAGAATGCATATCCAGACTCACTTATTATTTTGTCGAATGAAAAATACAATTAAAAGGAATCAGATAACATATACTGAAATGTACTGTTTTTCTGTGCAGACGGAAAGCATCATCATTTTTTTGGTCTGCAAGAGAAGGAAATTACTTTCTCCTTCTTCGTCCCTAACAGGTCTGGATTGTCTCAGCATCTCTGCGAGGTCAGAATCTAAAGAGCATGTGACCTCCTCTCTTTCCTGTAGCTGACTCTGCAAAGGCAATGTCAGGTGTTAGCTGATACCTCTTTTCTGCAGAGGAAAATAGGGATGTAAAAATTAGGCGGGAAAGTAAAAAGAGGGCATTTTAACAAGCCATATTAAAAGCAGGGTTGCATTAGTGTGGAAAATGTTCAGTTCTGAGCAAGGGTCAAAGGTCAACCTTTAAGTGACGACAAAAAGTGCTGCATCTCTATCACTTTTTGTGTTTTTAAAGGAGTGTGTCAGGGTGGCTCGGGTAACAAACAGCCCCAATAACATCACAGCTTGTATATATAACTCTCAGGAGAGAAGACAGAGAGTGGCTGTGTAAAAGAGGCTAGGAATGAAAGAGAGAGAGAGGAAGAGAAAGGAGGGGGATTGACTTTTGGGACTTGCCTGTCTAATATGTTTTCTGTGTTGGGGCCTCTCGGCTCGCAAGCAGAAATACTCATGGGGGATATAGAGACGGCCTGAACGCCACTCATACAAGCCACCTGAAAGACACATCCCAGCACAGTATGGCCATTTCCTCTGGAAGAAAAACCCAGAAACCCTTGCAAACCAGTCAGTGCCTTCACATACCTCCGCACAACAGTCTTTCCAGAAATGTGCTTTGAAGTCGGACATCATCATCAGCTTTACCAACAAAACAAATGTCCTCCAGTACATAGCAGAGATCTGATTTTATTTATTTTATTTAATATTTCTTCTTTTAAATACAATAATACTGAAAACGTTTTGGGGTTAAAATACTACTGTTTATGTACCCAAGCATGCATTTAATGATTCAGAGGTAATAAAGTCTGGACAGTTGTGTTGCAATTTCATTGAACTTTGTAATAATCAGACACAGAATCCTTAAAAAAAATTTATTACAGTTTTCACAACATAGTAAGGCCCCACAATGGTGTTTTAACATTGATGCCAATAAGAAAATTAATCTTGTGTCCAAAATCAGCTATTAAAATGATTTATGAAGGACTCATGTGACCACTGAAGATGAAATAAGGCTGTCTCAAACACACCCGCTTGCCATTTCAAGGAGTAAATGGATTTTTAAATATTCAAATAGAAACAATTATACCAGCCTATGCAAATGTAACTGTAAAAGTAAAAATAATGACATTAAAGGGGTCATATGATGCGATTCAATTTTTCCTTTCTCTTTGGAGCGTTACAAACTGTGTGGAGTGTAGTCAACCACGCCTACCCAAAAACGGCTCGTTCTAACACGCCCCCCCATGTCTACGTCACGATGTGGGAAGATTAGCATAACGCCGCCCAAATGTTCCGCAAGAAAGGCCGGCGTAACTTTTATTCTCGCTGTAGTATTGTTGTTGCCGCCACCGCCATGTCGTGAAGGCGCTGTGTGATTCATTGTGAAAGCGAAACTACTTTGTTTGGCCTTCCAAAAGAGGACGCTATCTGCTTTGTCATGCCTGGAGCTGATCCGTGCTGGTCGCTGAGGAAATTCATCAAATTCGCGCTGTGGATCGCCAGATCGGCTTTCACCGTGGATCAAGCGGAGTCCAGCCCGGGGTCGTCACATGTGGTTGCTGCAAGCCCGCCATGGAAGGATCCTTTGTCGAATCCGCCGACCGCGCCGTTCTCAAGCCCGCCCGCCGGCCACCGCTCACTCTAGCCCGCTCTATCATTAAAAACTATAATAATGATAAAGAATTTCTAAAATAATAAAACGTTTTACTAAAACAACATTCATCTAGATACTTTACTTAATTCTAATTATTTTTTATTCAAACATTTGACATTTTTATTTCATAACTGCCATTGCAACCTCACAGCAGGATCAAATCTTGCATGTTAGCTCCCAGCCGCAGCATCTGTCATTTGTGTTAACTTTGAACTAACAGCCTACAGAAAAAAAAGATATAAGTTTAGATTCAAAGACATGAAAATTGAGACAAATTAGGTTACTTGTAGAGACTTTGGAGAGACAGAACATGAGCACAGCTATGAAAGAAACAGGTTTCCTGGATGATCATTGCCATGAACGTAACTATGTATTACTTCATTATACTCCAATACGTAAAATAGTCCAATTTTACAAATTGCAAACTAGAGATTAAAAACATAACAGCGATATTGCAGCTGAAAGGCTCTGGTGATAGCGTATTGTGCTGTAGCAGTTGAAATTGCTTGGCCGAGTCAGAACCTTGAGTTTGGTGGATCGGTTTACTGTCGTGTCCCTGACGCATGGTAAAATGTGAGATTCATGAACGAAGGCATGTTGAAGAAGTGTCTGGCAACAGTTTGGGATCAAAGAGTTATTACTTTCCCTCAGTTTAATTGTCACGAGGGACTCGAAGAATTCTGGTAACGCCAGCTATGATTTAAACCAGCGACCGAGCATCTCCCTCTCTCCTCTGAAGCAATCGGAAGAGTTTTACCTATGCCTTGTTGTCTGTCGTCTTGCGGTTTTCTCGTGTCATTCGAAAAGAAGAATTCGATGGTGCTGGAAACATTTTGGCTGGTATTATTTTCCCATGATACCATGCTGAGATTGTTTCCACTTGAGGACAATTGTGTTTATCCTCCGAGGAAGTTTATTCTGGGTAATGACAAGCATTTCTCATCTCATAAGCCTGTGTCTGACAGGAACCAATAGCGAATCTTCACTGTGCTCCAGAGGCCTCTTCTGAATTTCGCAGTTTTGAGGTGAGAACGAAATCTCGGGGTTCAAAGACTGTACTGTTTGCTCCGAGGAAACATTAAAAATCCCACACTCGTGCATTCCACCATCACTCTTTTTCCTCAGCTTGCCGTGTGTGTCCGGGAGCAGCCAGGCCTCTCTGATAAGCGTGTGCTACAGGCTCAAGCACTGACCATGTAAACATGACCTTGAGGTATACAGACCCATGTGGTTACAGGTTACTAACACATGCAGTGTGTGTGTGGTGAGAGGCTGTGGGGTCATAATGTGTCAGCATGCGTCTCCAAGCACTCACTGACTCCTTACCTGACCATGTAAACAACTCTGGACACACAGCGGAGTTTATGAGCGGTGCGCACACACAGGGCTTTGGCTGGGATTTTGTATGCCGAACTATTCAAGCAAACGCCCTTGGCACATAAAAATACAAGGCTATTTGTGTTTACCAGCAGTACAAGGGAAGTGAGGTTTGGATCGCAGCACAACGGTGGTTCTAAGGGATCGCTTTTCCCTAACCTCATTTCAGCTTGTGAAGTCAGTGTTCCAGTAAAACCCAGAACGTGTTGTCTACAACGCTCTGCTCAAGGGGGTTGCAAACAGACTTCTTTCAGGGTGACAAGAGTGCAAAGGTAGCAACCAAACGTAGGTGTTACGATACACAGAATACAGAAATGACTTTCTGAGGGAACAAAATCAAAGGTGTTAAATGGTGACAGAATGTTCAATTTTGGGTGACAGAATTTTTCATTTTTGGGTGAACTATCCTTACATCAGAACAGAGTTGTGGCATCCATGTGGATGATGCAAGTTTGAATAGGCTATGACTTCCAACATTTTCTAGTCTCGTTCCCCCTCCTCTCCTCATTTTATATCCTCTCTCTCTACTCTACAAATTTAATTTCTCTCTAAAATTAGAAAAAGATATTGCAGGACATTTCATGGAGTTCTCAGTTAGGTTGTCTTAAATGTTTCATCAAGTTACTATGCAAACATTGCAAGAATTTGATGACTGAAAACCCAGACTTTTTATTACAGACTGTGGTACCTAATCAAATCCGAGCACAGTTTGAGATACCTTTGAGATCTCTTCGGATGTTCTAGAGACACGTGTGAAATTAATATTTATACTATTTATGTGAAAATAGTTTTTATAAGAATAGTCTTTTTTTTTATAATAGTTCAATAGTCTATTTTTAAGAAGAAAAAATAGAGAAGCTGGGGATTTAAAGGGATAGTTGCCTATAAACAATATCTGTCATTTGTTTACTAAGTATACATGGTTTACTCACCCTCATGTCATGTCAATGACATTTTGAAAAAATGTGGATTTCAAGCTTAAAAAAGAACCAGAAAAGTATCATAATTAGGTCATATTTGATTAATTATACAGGACAAGGTTTGGTGGGAATGTTCCTTTAAAAAGGTGCATTTTGCTCAAAACACAATATAATTGTTTAGGAGAAACAACCAAAAATTTTAAAGAGCTTATTTTGTAATGGCAAAATGCTGAAAAGAGAATGAAACAGCACCTCTGTTCTAGAACAAAATAAGACAAACAACAAAACCAAAACCACAAATCAGACCATAAAAGTTTCATTAAAATGGTCAATATGCCAAGTCACTGAAGACAGAATCCTTTTTGGGTGAATTATTCTTTTTTTAAAAAGCGGCATTTATAGTCAACATTTGAAGTGGATCAAAAAAGTTCATCAAAGTTGTCCCAAGACAAGAACAGGTATTGTTTTGGTTTTAGGACAACTTTGATGAAAATTTTTTTGATCCACTTTAAATGTTGACTAAGTTTAAAATGTATGGTCACGTTTTATTTTAAGGTCCAATTCTTGCTATTACCAAACCATTAACTACGACTTTTGCCTCAATAAACTCCTAATTTTCTGCTTATTAATAGTAAGTAAGGTAGTTTTTAAGTTTAGGTATTGGGATTAGGGATGTAGAATATGGTCATGCAGAATATGTGACAATACAGACAATATGTTAATAATAGTGAGAATTGATCCCTATGCTATAGTGTTGCCAAATTTATTGTAATTTGAGACAACTGAGATATTAAAGAGATCTTAGATATAATGGCAAAAAAAATATGGCAAATGGCAAAAAAACTAAACAAAAGTATCATAAAAATGGTCAGTATTGTCACTTTAATTTAAAAATGAAAGAATAGTAAATTGAAACTCATTTGAGCCAATTGAGATATTACAGAGCTTTTAGATGCAATGGCAAAAATGCTGAAAGTGGAAAAAAACGGCACCACTGTTTCAAAAAACAAACAAACAGCAAAACGAAACGAAATGAAAAATTACAAAAAACACAAATCTCATTGCTATCAACTCAGCCGAGGCCTCTAGTTGACTCCATTGTTGTAATCTAGCATGTCATTTCTAGATGGGCCTGTCAGTGTGCTTCCTTCCTAAAGCGCTGATGGATAATGCCCTTGATGGATAATCAGCTCCTCTGCGCAATGCCTGCTCTCACTCACGCTTACACATGTATGACATGATCAGAGGGCTCTGCAGAGGTCACTGAAAGCTGAAACAGGGTGGCGGGCTCCATGTTTTGGGACAGCTTGGAACATTTATAAAAGAACTACACCAATGACTACAGGAGAGGAAATACCAGGGAGGTAGAAACAGCCTCACCAGACAAATACTTCACAACCGTCACATGGGATCATTAATTCACTGATTCTGGAGCAGATGACAGTGTTTTTATTTATAGAGGATGAGGGTAGAGAGACTCATTCAACAGCTGCTCTCCACCTGGGACAAATGCTAAAATCTGTCTTAGGCCACATGGTCACCTTCAAAAGAAGTGCAAGAGTGTAATGAGAGAAAAACAGAGAGAATCCATGAGCATTCAGTGGGGCATGACGGGCATGCTCTCTCACACTCGTCACATTTATTGTGAAAGCAGACAGGCATCTCCAAAGCTTTGAACATTACAGACATGCAAACCCCTGTATTAAAGGCTGCTCCAGTTGAATTAATCATACAGCACTAGAAATTTCCCAGAGTTTTTGCTCTACACAGACACATTCACATCATAGCCTCCTTTCTCACGCAACGTGTGGATGGCTATTACTACACGGGAGGGTTAAGACACACAGTCTTCCTGTCATTTTCCTCTCATTTTATATAATGTTTTTGTATTTGTTCTGCATAAATGTTTTTTTGTTTTTTTTTTAATCAGACTGGCATCCCCCATCAAAACATTTCATTTCACTCAACATGTAAAGATGAACAGTGAACAGATATGTGCTTCTATAAATAATAATAACAGCTGCAAAGAGTAATGAATTTTGGTGACTATAGTTTTGAGTCATTCCATTCTGTTTTTTTTTTTGTTTTTTTCCTGATATGTTGGTGTTATATCTTTCACTTGGATGTTATAAGTTGCACTGAGTAAATACAGCAGGATAAAACAAAAACTGTGTCTGTCTTCATTTCAGGCTGCAGAGCAACAATATGTGATTCTTTTAAAGGGGGAGTGATTCATTTATCTTGAGGTGGCACTATTTCATTTATTAGCATTTAAAACCTTACAGAAATCACCTCTCTAAAATGAAAAAGAACTACTGTACATCTCACATACTCACAAAAAGCCATATAAACTGTCAAAATGCACAAAACTGGAGGCTGAGATGAAGGATGTAGGTGAAGATAATGACAACATCTGTTCCTAAACGGAATTAAATACATTTTAAAAATGCAATCCCCATACCTCTCCATCAGCAACATTATTAGTGCAGAACAGATTAAGAAACAGCCCTTCTCCTCCAGCCATCTGAGAGTATTCAGTCTAAGCAAGGCGATTAAATCAAAATGAGCAACAGGTCCCATATCGACGGCCTTAGCAACACAACAATTCATCTCCTCTCAGTCATAAACCTGTGTTCAGACAGAGGGAGCAAGCGAGGCCCCCGATCTCTCGAAACGTTCCCATGACGACATCAGGTCTTCATCAGAACAGAAGAGACACTTTGTCATAAACCTGTTGATTTGTAAGAGAATAATGTTTCTTCTGCTCTGCCGCTGTTAGATTACAACGCTGTGGAGGAAACTATACGTAACATAAGATACTCCAGGTGAACAGTAACTTGAAACTGTAACCATGAGGCTGAAACATGAAAAATAACACCTCCATGATTGTGGGTTCGTAGGGGTTTTAGAAAAAGTAACTTAAAAGGAGTTAAACCACAAAAACCAAAACCAGTAAGACTTTTTAATGTTTTAAAAGAAAAGAAGTCTCATTAAGGCTGCATTTATTTGATCAAAAGTACAGTAAAAATAGTAACATTGTGAAATATTTGGTAATGTGCTTTGTAATGCAATTTATTCCTGTGAATAGAAAAGCTGAATTTTCAGCAGTCATTACTCCAGTCTTCAGTCTCACATCATTCCAATATGCTGATTTGATGCTCAAGAACTATTCCTTATTATTAGCAATGCTGAAAACAGTTGTGTTTCTTGGTATATTTTTGTAGAAACCTTGATGCATTTTTTTCAGGATTCTTTGATAAAAAGTTCAAATGAATTTATTTTAAGCTAATTGAAATCTTTTGTAACATTACAAATGTCTTTATTTCAAAAGTAATAAAACAGAAGTACTAATTGACTCCAAACTTCTGAATGGTGGTGTATATAAAAAATAAAATAAAAATGATTACAATGTTATGATTACAATGAAAGTAATTAATAAAATATAAATATTAATAATAATGTATTGGACACAATGAAAGTGTGCCGACTGCATAGCTAAAGCTAACCGAAATGTAATATATTCAAATATTAAAAATATTTTGATTGTTAAAGGAATGATATAATTTTTTTGTGTGTGGCCACTTTTTTGCCACGAGGTCCTGAATCAGTGACTGAAATCTGCTCTCTTCCAGATATAGCGCGAATTATCACTCCTGAAGCACTTAAAGTTGTATTGCACACTGAATTAGTGCAACACCACTGGTCAGTGAAGTTTGTGTGCGGTACACATTAAAAAGAGATGTTTTAAAGTTTTGGAGCTTAGTTATGGCATAAACAGGGTTGTGTGTGGCCACATGCGTATGCATGGAGTGTTATTAATGCCTTTTTGGCTGGAATCCTCTGCCACTGTCACAGCATTCATTCCTAAGCATTCACCTTGTTGACAAGCCTCCACTCAAACTCTAATACAGCTGGCCTACTCTCTCTCTCTCTCTCTCTCTCTCTCGTTTTGACAATTCTGACTGTCATACAACACACTCAAAAAACGGGACTTCCTTTTTTCACCCTCGGGACGAGTGCTCCTGTGCAGAGGATATCCGTCTTCTCCTTTTACCTGCCCCCCTCACTCTAACACAAAACGTACAAAAACATACTCGTATATACATACAAGCACAAGCACACACGCACACATGCTAGAACTGATGTCCGTTTTCACTTACAATAGTTCCTGCAGGTGAATCATCATCTTTGTGTAGCCTCATATCGTGACAGAGTGTGTTATGGGGAGGAAGACGCTATTATGACCTTCCTACAATGACATAAATCTAAAAATATCACGATGTGCATCAAACATGCTTAATTTCAGAATATTAAATATTTTTAAACAAATATATTTAATATAAATGAATAATTCAGCAATTTATGTAATTAAAAGTAATATATTTTACATTCTTAAGAAATACATTTTTTCATAATAATAAATAGGTTTTAAATTATAAGTCAGTCAAGTCAAGTCACCTTTATTTATATAGCGCTTTTAACAATACAAATTGTGACAAAGCAACTGAACAGCATAAATTAGGAAAATAGTGTCAATAATGCAAAATGAAAAATTTTTTATTTTTTTTAGGGGGTAAACACTAATTTTTCAGTTTAAAGACAGTTCATCATTGAATTCAGTGATGTCAACCTCCAGCTCAGTTTAAATAATATCTTTACAATCATGTCAACGATAACGCTGGAAAAAAAGTGTCCCCAACTAAGCAAGCCAAAAATGACAGTGGCAAGGAACCAAAACTCCAACGGTGAAAGAATGGAGAAAAAAACCTTGGGAGAAACCAGCGTCAGTCGGGGGGGGCCAGTTCTCCTCTGACCATGTTATATGTTATAAATTACATGTTATATTAACATGTTATATACTATTATACTTACATTTAATAGATTATTTATAATCAATAAAACAAGTACTATTAATCAATATAATACACAGTATTATTTATTTCATTATTAATTAGCATTTATTAATGATAAATTATTAAAGAGAACAAGTATTATAATATGTATTTATTATATATAGTATTATTTATTTTATAAATTATAAATAATATTATATATATTTATATATTGTGTTATATGTGCTATTAATTTATATTATATATTATATTAGTATTTATTTATTATATTATTAATTATATGTTTAATCTATCATGTTATAATAGTATATACTGTTCATAGGCATACAGACATATACAGATTATTCACAATTACAATTAAGTGTATATAATATTGTTTAATTTGGAAATATTACACGGCACACTTATCGTGTATATTATACATTAATATTATTATTATATACTTTTACCAAACAACAATACTGTATGAATTAATAATTATGACTAATGTAAAGCAACAGTATTAGATTTATATTTATATTCTATAGAATATTAGTTTATTAAGTATTGATAACATTCATCTATTATCTAGCTATCTATCTATCTAATCTATCTAATAGTAATTACCTTATAATAGCATATATTGCACATATACATACATAAACAAACATAATCTGAATCATTTAAATATAAAAACTCATTATCTAGTATCAATATATTATTCACAATTTTAAAAATAATTACTATAATTAATAAATCTACTTATTATTTGATTAAATTTATTAATGGTATTGTATATATTCGTTCTTATATTATAATATATCATATTCTACACACACTCATTTATAATATATATTACTCATTATGAATAATTTAAATATAATGTAGCAATATCTCAAGGTATTGTGGGGTCAATGTAATTTCTGCTCATATAGTGAGATTTATCCCTCAGGTTTAAACTGAAACACATGTCATTTTCTTCCCACTGAACGACGGCCCAAAATCACACGGGATCATTTTCACATCCGCTCACAGACAGCGACGGCACCTCTTCACCACTTCAGCCTGATAAGGCTTACAGCTCTAACTCAGAACACCCTGACAGGTACAGTTAAACAGATATGACGGCATCGGTTTCACACAGGCTGCTTTTTCGATAGCTCACCCTGCAAACGTAAACCATATTATCCAGTATGTCATTGAGGTTGAGAATGACTCCGAGGGCTAAGCTAGTCTAAGGTTTCTCTTTGATAATATGCTTCAAGTGCTCATTGGGTGTTACACATGCCAAACAAAAGGACAGAGATCACAGCAAGGATGTACACGGAATTCCCACCTTTCCCAAAATAGCGTTCGCTCTGATTCAGCTGAGTATCAGATGTTATTTTTAGGTCAATCTAGGGGAGTTTTGATTGTTGTAAGGCGGTTTCTGCTTTCTTTGGCTGCAGGGTAGCAGCGTCTAAAATGAATGCCCCCCTGAGACGGATCAGCTTTTGGTACTCAACAACTCATCTACATATAAACAGTCACAAAAAAAGCAGCGAAGGGACATTTTTGGGGTTATATATCAGACTCTCCACACAAACTGAATGGAAACAGTGTGTAGAAATTCCAGGCTAAGCATGATAAGCTCCGGACAGGATACGGAGCTCCTTTAGAAGCGTGAAACCGCCCACACTTAGCTGCAAAATTACATGCTATTACGAAAAGCTGTGCCCTACAGCGGTCCATACGCTTTGCTCAATGACCTTTGGGGTCAGAGATGCAGCGATAAGGGAGACAGACGGATGTTGTGGCTAGACGGAAATAAACGAGTTTGAAGTTCGTCCGAAATCACCCTGAAACAAGCCACAAAGTCCACTATATCCGTCTTCAAAACAGCCATGCTAATGTACAGGACTACAGAAACGCTCACATGTGATTCCAATAAGATTGTATCCGAGATGGGATGAGGAGAGTCAAAGTTCAAGCCCCTAAAACTAACAAAACATCAGAGGATATGCGAATAAATCAGGCCAAGGGCAATGCTCAGGTGATAAAAGGTGAATCAAAACTCTCAACCTGGCTCCTCTTACCGACATATCAGACTTTAATCCCATTCGTCTCTTTTGGCCCGATCACGACTCGCCTCTGATCGCATCCCAGTAGTTTCCACAGGAATCCGCACACCTCCCGGAGCCAGCATCCCAGAATCACATCCCACATCCGTCTCTTTTTCGGCAGACAGTGAATCTCTTCCAACGAAACAAAACACAATTAGTCACATCTCAGTTCAGCAGAATGTTCAAACGTATATTACACAAACAGTCAATCAAAATATCGCCTTACTGAAAGCAGCGCAAAGTACTGGTGTGATCTGTATTAGAAAATGGCAAGCCCAATCTTTTATTTTATGTCCCGTGTGTTATTTTATATTGCTGTTTTATGGCTTGGATTTGTTTTGAAAGGGAAAGCCTTTATCTTCCAACGATGCAAAAAATCTAGATATTCTGCATAGGGTTTAGCTGCTAGAGTTAGCGTACATTGATTAAAAAACATCTGATGACAAAGGGCAGGACATAGATATAAATATTAAAGGACATCAAAAAGAGGACGAAATGTTTGGTGATGCATAAATCATTGGGGTATATGAACTGAAAGCCTCTGTAATTAATTTATTCCAGGCTGCAAATAAAAAGCCAGTAAACATGCAGATCATAATGAATGCCTCCTACTAAAGTCCATCGGATTGCATTACATTAGATTTATCTGATTTTATGAGTAGTTATGATGTTCTGCAGAAACTTTCGCTCATGACAGAAAATATATTCACTAATCATGTGTAATACTACACATCCACATGGCCAGATGGAGCCAAGGTCTCTTGATGGCAGTTCACTCGTATTTTAGGGATGCCTTCTGCAGCTAGTCACACATATGCAACTGTACTTGAACGGCAAAACACAGAGATCTCCAAACTATTTGTCAAGATTATACTTCAATAATATGATCAGGAGTAAAATCTGGAAAATGACAAAAGACAATGTAAATTGTCCAAAAGGCCAAAGTTGTAATCTGATATATGTTCGAAGACCAAAAAATTAAAATGCAATACAATAAAACTACAAAAATTAATTAAATGAAATTAATAAAACTTTATGCTAGTACTGCGTGTTTTAATGAATAAATAAATAAATAAAATACACTACTGGTCAAAAGTTTGGAACCATTAAGATTTTTAAATTATTTTTAAGAGTCTCTTATGCTCATATTGTGTAATATAATGAAATATTATTACAATTTAAAAAAATGATTTTCTATTTGAGTATATTTTAAAAAAAAAAAAAAAAAAAGGTAATTATTCCTCTGATGGTAAAGCTGCATTTTCTGATGTTTAAAAAAAATGCTGCTTAATTTTTTGTGTGGAAACACATTTTTTCAGGATTATTTGATGAAAATAAAGTTCAAAAGAACAGCATGAATATTTGAAATAGAATCATTTTGTAACATTATAAAAGTGCCTTTACCATCACGTTTGAGTCATTTTAATTGCATTGTCATGAATAAGTATTATTTATATTTTATCTATTCTAGCAGCAGACATGGAATGTAGATTTATCAGCGTTTCCACAAAAATAGCCTAGACACAAACTGTTTAAATAAAAGAAATGTTGCTTGAGGTCGGCCAGTCAGGGCATAATAAATGCTTTCTGAGGATCCTGTGACTGAGACCTGAGTAATCGCTGCTGAATATTCAGGTTTGCCATAAATCGCTTAAATGCTGTTTTAAAATATTATTTCACAACAAAGAATGGTTATTTATATTGTAATAATATTTTCACATATTACTGTTTTTATTTTCAATAAATAATCATATACATGCAGCACTGGTGAGGATGAGAGACTATTTCAAATACATACAAAATAATTATAATACAACTTATTATTATTTCAAACTTTTGACTGGTATTGTATATGTTGAAAAATGTTCACACATTGTAACATATCTGCAACAAAGAAGTCCAATATCTCTCAAAATCCCCAAAGGAGATCAAGAACGAATGAAATTTATGCTTCTGAGTCAGGTTGGAATCCATCAGGTAGCTCATGGACAGCTACCACAAATGAAATATTACAACCTCTGCATTCAAGGCTCTCCAGAGCGAGGCTTTGAAGTGAGTTTGAGAAGCGTACAATATTAAAGACATCAGCCATGGGAGGGTTTGATTAAGTCCATCAATCACAATGTAGACGCCCAAGTGGCGGGTCGTGCTCCACAGAGTACACACAGTAAATAAAATACAACTCCCCCCTACCAGGATTTAAGAGCACATTTATCCAGCTTCTTCTAAAATGAGTCCTGACGCTGTGCAGAAAAAGGAACGGTTTGGATTTAGCACATGTTCTGTGCCAGCGGGGTTCCCGAATCTAGAGCGATGGCGATGTGGAGCGGATCTCTAAGGCCGCGCTGCATCTTAACGCAGACCAGGCCATGGCCGAACGGGGCCCATCCATTTATTGCCCTATCTGTCTATTTCATTTCGTGCGGCTCCTGGAAAACAGAACAAAAAGGCAGGTGTGGAGGCGAGGAAGGGAAGGAAAAGACAGACAGCATTCTGAATTCAGTTAGATGGAGGTGCCCATTGTTCAATCTAAAGTGGAAAGGTGGAAGCACTTTGCGGTGACCTAGTCACAACTCACAGTTTCTGATGGGGCTCAGTTCACTGAGAGACCACCTGGGATGTTGTAAATAATTATTCAACTCACACTCCACAGACAGATGTGCGCTACTGTTGAGGTGAATGTGTAACCTGACAGTCTCTTTAGAGATTGACCATGTTTTTGCATCCAGAGAGATGAACGCGGATCCCACTGCTGCCCCCATTGGCCTGTCCTATGAAAAAAAAACTCTTTACAGTTTTTCTTTACAACGTTTATACATTTTAAAAATATTCTAAAACATTTAAGTACTTATGCTATTACAACATGACATCATGTAATAGCATAAGTAACACAACTGCAGTCTAGTGAACGGTCTTTCTCACACACACACACACACACACGTGTATATATACGCATTACATTATCCTTCATTCATCATTCTAATATGCTGATTTGAGTCTGCAGATAATGTTATTATCTGCATGATTATTGTTATTATTATTATTATTGTTGTTGTGAAAAACAGTTTTCTCGCTTCCATTTTTGTGGAATCTCATAATATATTACAAAGTTTGGGGTAAGTAAGTATTTAAATAATTTCTAATTATAAAAATTATAATTGTATATGGATATTAATTGGCAAGTAATAATAATAATTATTATACTTATAAACAAATAATTATATTTAACAACAAAAAGAAACATAAAATATTTATTTTTTATTATTTTCCTTTTTTCCCATATTTTTGTTTGATGCATTTTTTAAATCATTTTGAAGCATCTTATTATTCTTATATTCCTGTATTTAACTTATAAATAGTAAAACTATTGAAGCATTGTTAAAAACCAAAAATACACAGCTGAACAGTCTAAAATACCATTATTATAGTATTGAATCATGCTTGTTTAGTTTAAGCATAAACAACTAAAAATTGTAAAATTGCCAAAGGGGCGCAAATTTAAGATTTGTTCTCTGAAAATAGGTCTCAACACGAATAAATGTATCATGTTTTAGTAAGAATTATGTTTTACTGGAAAACAAGATATTTTTACTGGAAAACCTGTGTGTGTGTGAGAAAGTCTAGAAGTGTCTAGAACTAGAGGAGCCAGAAACCAGAGATCAGGAGCTCTGATTGTGTAAACAACAGCAGGGATAAATCTACAAAGCATGAACACCTTTCACAACCTTTACCTTTGACCCTTTAACCTCTATCTGTATGAAACACGAGCTATTTACAGTGTCTGCGATGCATTTCCTCTGCACACACACATCTGTGACAGCTTAAGAAAAGGTGAATAGACTAAAATGACTGATGGAAATCAAGCCCAGTGAATGACCTTATGTACATACATGAACTACGTACACTTTATGTTGCACTGAAGGCTTTAATCATATTTCTGGCCCTTCCGCTGTGTTTGCTGTAGTTAATCAGACTGTTGTGAGTGAATCAACAAACACTTTGGTTTAACTACTCAAATTCTTTCTGACAGCCTTCAAGAATCTGTTTATGGAAAAGATGAGTGATAGATTGAAGAAGACTTGACCTGTCAGTTACAAACAGCAGTAATGGCTTTTGACAAGACCATTTGCTGAAAGAATTTGTATTCGGTCCAGCTGCAGCTCAAGGCTTTTTTGGCCAAATTAGTCTCATTTAGAATGTTCTGCTTGGATGTGGCTGTGATTATAACTGCATAATATGATTAAAGCTCCAAAACCTAGTGCACTGCCCCGCTGTTTCCTGTCTACATAGTCAGCTGTCTTCTAAGGCTGCACCCGGTTTTGCTTTTAAAACACGTATACAATTTCTAAAGGATCATGTGACACTGAAAACTGGAGGAATGGCTGCTGAAAATTCAACTTTGCCATCAGATAAATAAATTACTTTTTAAAATGGAATAGAAAAAGTCATTTTAAATTGTAATAATATTTCATATTATTAGTTTTACCGTATTTTTCATCAAATAAATTCTAATAAAACCTAGTGGGGTGGGGGGGCTGGGACTAACTACTTTCAAAAACAATAATAAATCTTTTATATATATTTACATTTGTATATATTTAATAGGTACTGTACACTGTAATAAATACAGTTGCAAATCTGGTGAAAAGCTCTATTTAATTTGATAGACTAGGCTACTAGGATCATAGTGTCACACAAATCTTTGCATTTGCATTATTATGAAAGTTGACTGGTCATAATGAAAACACACAGTTAATGTTAATATAGGCAGAAGGACGGTGCATTAGGAGCGTTTGAAAGTGGATTTCTCATATCCCATTTCCCTAAAGTCTGGAATAGCCCCATTACACTTACTGCTATTACCACTTTTACGGAGAAACATGACACGCTATGAAAGTGTGTGTGTTCGTGTGTATGTCCAAACCTTGCCATGAAGCTAGAGATGAGAGCTTCATTTTCCTTTGGTCAGAGGTGATTATTGTTGTTATTATCAACAAAGATGGCAGCACTGGCTACTTTCATCTGCAAAAATGCTGAAAATCCCTTATAATGAAGGTGTTTATTCATAACGTTAGCTAAATGTGTTTTTTTTTTGTGCTAATATCGGGTATCTTTGCAGAAGAAGTTATTTCCAAGTCAGGTAGCGTAGCGAGAGGCTTCAGTCCTCACATGATAATTATCTTCAGGAGCACAAGCTATCCTATTTCATATCTTGACTTTGGATTAAAAGGTCATGTCCATTGCAAAGTATGTATAATAAGCACAAATAAGAGCATTACTTAATACAGATGGACAGGCTGAAAATTCGTTTGCTGGTAAACGGTTTAACACAAATATTCTGAAAACAGCTACACTGAGAAAAGCTTTTTCCGTTTAACATAACTTAAAATATGAAACTAGCAAGCACTAATGTAGCTTTTAATAGAGGAAACTACTTAATTGAATGTATAATTTGTATGTATTATTAAGATATTCTAAGGCAAATACATGCATAAATACAGATACAAATATAAATACAGGCATTTTCAGTAAATATTTAATAAAAAATACACAATTGTGTGTGTGTGCACATTATATAAATTATGTATAACTTATTAGGCTGTAATATTTCTCTTAATCAAAATATATATACAGTGGAGTACGGCAAAGTATTCCGTACCCTCCGAAACAAAGCGCCCTTATATTTTTCACTTTTTGTTATATTGCAGCCTTTTGCTAAAATCATTTGTTAATTTTTTCCCCTCATTAATGTACATACAGCTTCCCATATTGACAGAAAAACACAGAATGTTTGACTTTTTTGCAGATTTATTAAAAAAAAAACTGAAATATCACATGGTCCTAGTATTCAGACCCTTTGCTGTGACACTCATATATTTAACTCAGGTGCTGTCCATTTCTTCTGATCATCCTTGAGATGGTTCTACACCTTCCTTTGAGTACAGCTGTGTTTGATTATACCGATTGGACTTGATTAGGAAAGCCACACACCCATCTATATAAGACCTTACAGCTCCGTGAGGCATTCATGAAGTCAAAGGAGAATGCATAGAGGTCAAAGGAACTGTCTGAAGAGCTCAGAGACAGAATTGTGCTAAGGCACAGATCTGGCCAAGGTTACAAAAAAAATTTCTTCTGCACTTAAGGTTCCTAAGAGCACTGTGGCCTCCATAATCCTTAAATGGAATACATTTGGGACGACCAGAACCCTTCCTATAGCTAGCCGTCCGGCCAAACTGAGCTATCAGAGGAGAAAAGCCTTGGTGAGAGAGGTAAAGAAACCTCCAACTCACTTGGCTTCTCCAGAGTATGCAAGCTCGGAGTATGGGATAAAGTTGTAGACAGTCAACGGGCATCACGCGCAGACCCTCCACAGTTCGGGGGCTTTATGGCGAGAGTGGCCACGGAAGTCCTGGCGTCTCCAGTGCAATGACACTAAGTTCCCGGGCAGTTGGAGTTTGCTAAAAACACCTTAGGACTCCTAGAGGTGAGAAATAATATTCTCATGGTCTGGGATGAGAGCAATATAAACTTTTGGGCCTTAATTCTAAGCGGTATGTGTGGAAAAACCAGGCACTGCTCATCACCTGTACAATATAGTCCCAACAGTGAAGCATGGTGGTTGCAGCATCATGCTGTGGGGGTGTTTTCAGCTGCAGAGACAGGACGACAGGTTGCAATCGAGGGAAAGATGAATGCGGCCGCAAAGTTACCGGGGATAGTCCATGTTACGAAACCCTTCTCCAGAGTGCTTCAGGACCTCCTGCAAGACTGGGCCGAAGGTCTTACGTCTTCCCAGGACCCTAAGGCACACAGCTAAATAACGAAGGAGTGGCTTCACAAACAACTCTGTGACTGTTCTTGAATGGCGCTGCCAGAGCCCTGACTTAAACCCAATTTGGAGAGACCTAAAAATGGCTGTCCACTAATGTTTACCATCCAACCTGACAGAACGGGAGAGGAGCTGCAAGGAGGAATGGCAGAGGAACCCCAAATCCAGGTGTGAAAAACTTGAAATCTTTCCCAAAAAGACTCATGGCTCTATTAGATCAAAAGGGTGCTTCTACTAAAAACTGTGCTAAGGTCTGAATAGCTTAGGACGCATGTATATTTATAGTTGTTTCTTGTTTTACATAAATCTGCAAAAAGCAACACTTTGTGTTTTTCTGTCTATATGGGGTGCTGTGTGTACATTAATGAGAAGAAAAATTAACTTAAATTATTTTAGCAAATTGCTGCAATATAACAAAGCGTGAAAAATTTAAGGGGGTCTGATTATTTTCCGTACCCACTGTATATATATACTATATATATATATATATATATTCGATATATATTAAGTATTGGATATATATATATATACTATTCATCTACTTTAAAGGGTCCAAAATAATTTTATATCAACAACAAAAAATAATACAAAAATAATAATTATATATAACACTATTATAATTATGTATCTTAACCTTGGTCTATAGTCATGAATTATGAAAACATTATCTAGATTTTTATGATTCTTTTATTACTTTAAATGATGCTAAAATAGAAATTTAGGGGGTGCTGAGGGGTCACTCGGCCACGTCCTCGTTCACACTGTGGGGCCGGCCTTCCCAATCCCTCTGGCCGTTCCGCCGGAGTGGACGCCCTGATTTTAGTCGGAGGGGGTGAGGCAAGGTACTGCCCTGGGAAGTTCTCCCAGGCTGTTAAATACACAGATTTAAAGCTAAATGTTTTCATTTCGGTTCATTCTTAGCAAAAACATTTTTTTTTTGTTCAGGTTATGCAGAGTGAAATAAGAATGGTGCTGCATTTAGAAATAAGTCTTATTAACTTTGCTATTATTCTTGAATTTTCAAACTGCTAACACTTAGCAGTTTTGAATTATGCCTTTACTGTATGACCAAAAATTATGGAGTAGTCTATTTTATGTTTCAGCTGTTTGATCGCGCCGGCGCCTCACGCGCACACTAAGCTACTGCATTCATTGGAAACAGCCAGCCATTCACCGTGCCGTTCAGGCGTGGGACCCGGTCCACTGTGGTATATTTTTGCTCATTATGATATTTTTAAGTCGATACTGGAACATGTGTGAACTACAAAGCCTATTTTACCTAATAGGGCTAATAGTTTAGCTTCAGCTACATCCCGAATATGGACACGTTTGGATTTGTGCCTGAGAGAAGTAAGCCCAACTTTAACTTACGTTTCTTTATAAATTAATTTGTTTTGGCATGTTTATTGCTAAGCATATATTATTATATACTGCAATTATATTTATCCATTAGAATTATATATTTTAAAATTCTTATTCTGTTCTCTGATACGGTTAAATTTAAATGATTTGTTATAAAGTTAGGGGAACTAAATTATCCTATAGTGTTCATAATGTTGGTACATTACAACATTATTAGGCCTGCCGTTATTATTTCTGAAAATGCAACTTATACGAGACGTATCTTTTTTTTATTTTCCTCAAAAAAAAATTTTTTTATTGTGTTTTTAAAAGCATGCAGCAAACGAAAATATGCGATTAATCTGTTAACATTTGTTACTGTGGGTTAACAAATTTACATTAGTAGGCTATTCTTATGCTTGGCTTCACAGATAGCAACAGAGTCTGGGCCAAATCTGGTTTACATTCACTTCTGGCTTTTTTGTCTTGATTGCAAATGTTTTTTTATGTACGATGGATAATTAAAACAAAAATCAGGCGTGTGTATTTATAACATCAATTACTAGGCCTACATTCTTTTTTTCAGAAATGGAAGTAACTCAAAATGTTGTGTTTGTAATTGTAATATTTTTATCTATAGGCCTATACAGCAAAACTACAGAGCTTCCAGTAGGTTATTTTATGGAGCTGTAAACACGGGAATCTCCGACCGCATGCAATCTTTGACGAACACCCAATTCATATATCAAACTAGGCTATATGTTTTTAAATTGTACATAGGCTATATATCAGATTATTTTATTTACAAGTTTCATGTTTATCCTGTTTTTCCCCCCGTTGCATCTGAAAATTACTTTCAGAAAAAATTTTTTTTTTCAAAAATTGTGCCTGCCCCCTCACTTTGTGCGCTCTGGCGCCGACCCTGCCTGGGGCATTTAGCACATGGCTATGGTGTCATCCATCATGGAGGGGGGGGGGGGGGGGAAGTTCGATCTCTTCATTAAGCAATGAATATTTGGAATGCAAGATAGTAACCACTGTTTCAATATTGCTGTCAATCTACTGACACTGCCCTCAAGTGGTTTGGAGAAAATTACCATGATAAATGAACCCTAAATGGAGTTAAATTAACTGTCCACAAATGTGGACACCATGCATGAAAGGGTTAACAATATTTTATATTATGATAAGCAGGACTATGCTAACCAGCCAAACCTTGACCCATTGGTAACAAGATTAATAGAATCTAAACTAATCAACTCTTACAATGGTTGCAAACAAGAGTTTTCCTATTTTATCTTTCCAGGACCAAAGAGAAAGCAGGACTGAAAATATTTTCAGGCCCCTGGGATCAAAAAGTGCAAACAAACCTTGATGGCATCAAGGTCATATAGCTCTTTACTCTTTTTAAACTGACACAGCAATGCACCACAGCTGCAAACATTCACAGACCAAAGACATGTTTGTTTCTATAATGTGTGTGAGAAAGAAGAGGACAGAAACCAGTGATGAAAAAAAATAAATCATCAAGTATCTCACTAATGCAATGATGGATTTCATAAGAGCTTGAATAACAATTTGCTGAGCCGAGTCCGAGCAGAGACTTGGGCAGAGAAAAAAGGCTGTGCAGGAAGTGAGGAATGGGCTTTTCTTGCCAGGCCAGCCACAGTCCTGGATCCCTCAGCAGGGGTTCTGAAGAGAAGATCTGGCCTGGCATGCTCTTCATCTCCCCAGTGAAAAAATAACGCCATGTGGTCCTCAAAAGAATGCATTCACATCAACCACTCTGACCACATGGAAATTAGACCATAAACACATAACGTCTATGACACAGATAACACGGACCATTGCACAGAAGTCTGTGTGTCCTGATGCCAAGAACGCAAACGTGGTGAGAAGCAATTAACAAACCCTCTAGGTTGATCTTCCATATGTCTCTATATAAATCATATATTATGCGTCCCTCCGATGATGGAAATGAAGGCTCATATTTAATAATAGCTGGTTAATGCAACACATGGGAGAACGCAATCAAAAACAATGATAGCATGGAGAAATAATGCTCATCGACATCCAAACTGCTAGTGAGCCTACACAATGGGTGATTGTGATGGCTCCATTGGGAGCAAAGTGAGGGAAAGAGGAAATGGCTGCCATGTTACTGAAATCTGAAAATAAATGAATGTGGTGGTCTCTACCTCCCTCCGATGTGATCAGTAACGCATTCCATCACAAGCCATGATTCTCGATAATTCAACTGGCAGCTCGCTCTCTTTGGTACCAGAGCATCAATGGTACCATTCTCGCAAAAAAAAGAACAAAAAAAAAAGGCATTTGATGCCTGATAGTTAGAAACTTGAGTAAAAGTCAACATAAAAAAAATCAATAATAATACAAATATTTACAAACATAATTAATCATATTAAAAACGTTTAAGAAAATGTTATAAAATGGATGCAAAATGTAATTTATTCAACACATTATTTGTAATAAATGAAAAAAGTAACATAGTAAAATGTTTTAGCTTACAGAAATCTAGCTCAGCTACTTAAAAAATAAAATAAAAGGTTTTAAGAAAATGCCTGATCAAAAACATTTAAATTATTAAAATGTTATAATTTTGAAATGAATAAATTATATTATTTATAATAAATTAAGAACTGTCATCTTCTGGCAGCTAACCAGCTAATCAAAAATGCTGAAAAAAACATTACATTATTTAATTAATTAAAAAGAATGTTTTTAAGCAAAACAATTTATTCAATAACATTTTTATTAATAAAATAAAAAATATATTTTAATATTCTAACATTGTTTTAGCTTATGGACAACTAAGCACATTAATTAAAAATGCTTTGGGGAAAATTACGTAAAATGTACAGTACATATATATTTTATATAAAGTTTTAATATTTTTTTTGCATATTGACCGGCTAAAAAGTCGTAGTAAATTACTTTGGGGAAAAAATCTTCAAATTATGTTACAGCCTATGTAAGGTGACATATCTATAAATGGTTGGCTTAACTTTCCTAGACACACAAAACCAACTTTTGGGTTTGGCGAGGAGAGAGCGGTCTAATGTTTTAGATATATATGTATATCAATTGGTATTTTCAAGCTGAAACTGTCAAGACAGAACCATCAAATAAATTTAAAATGGTTTGGCTCGAAGTCTCAAAGCTCTAGTCACAGGAGGTTAGAAAAGCCAGTCCCACTGTTTCCACAGTGTTCCTCCACAGATAGTGAAGCGTTTCAGCAGACTGGAAGGAATTCCACTCAGTGTGTGTGTTTAAACAGAAAGAGTGAGAGAAAGAGACCACCACGGAAACCACCCTGAAGCACACACTGTAAAGCACTATAAGGTGAGAGCCATAGGTTTATGAGTGTCAGGCCAACCCAGATAACCCTTGGTGTGTCTGGTGCCAAAGCCTCATTTACCCCCTCTGACCTGAAACATAATATCAAAGTACATCTTTCTTCTTCAACACTCCCTTCTTCTGAGCTTCATCGGTTCTCACATTCATTCGTCATTCCCACACGTTATCCCCACTTTCCTGTCCTCCATCATTCAAAGCGTCCATCTTTTAACCCGCCATCAGAGCTTCAGATGTATTAAGGATGTTAAACTCTGAGGGCCAAATAGATCAGTTTCCAACACAACCAAATCTTCATGTTTCCAATGAATTTAGGGAGGCCTTGGCTTCATAACACTGCCTGTGAGTTAGAGAGGAAAGACAATAGAAAATTAATTCAATGTCTAATTCATTCCTCTAATGGATCACCAGATCGGGAAGGTTATATGGAAAATGTGCAGACAGCAAGCGTTCACTATTATCATAATCCGGGCACATCAGGTATTTTCAGCAATACATCAGACAGGAATTCATTTTTCACAGAATGAAAAACTATATCATATTTTGGATGTCAGGAGGTCCAGTATAAAGAGGACATGAAATGATGGGGAAAATAGGATCAGGAAAATCACTTACCTGCATTAAGACAGCTCACCACCAAAAATGCATTTTTTATACAAAATTTGGGCATTTTTCCCTGTATTTCAAATTAAGGTCTATTCATACGTTTGTCAAAAACATCAAATGAATTTAAATCAAACCTCTAAAATCAAAAACAACTTAATACAACACACTTCTGAGAGAGCAAATATACTGTAGATATCTGACCGCTACAGGTCACTACTAACATTTTATGTTAGAAGTCATTCAAAAGATATGAAACTGGTACTGCTACTGTATATAAGAAAAAGGCTGTCTGAGATAATGGCCAGTTTAACAAAAATATTTGACCCCAGAATGATATGATTGATCAATCAAAATAAAGCATTCTCAAGAACATTTTATTATTAGTAATATTATATCTTATATGCTATTATTATTGCTAATATATAACTTATTATTATTTATTATTATTAATTTCCTAATAAGTTATGGATTATTACATTGCATACTTTTTTCACCTAATCTTGATGTGCATATTTATGCCCCAAAACTCAATTAAATCAGTTTAAATATTCAAATTAATTTATATTCTCAATATGAACAAATACACTATGGCAGGTATAAAGTAACATATTTTTTACATATTAGCTGCTTGTTGAATAACAAAACATTGAAGTCATGGATTATTACATTATATTAATTAGTTTGAAACAAGCTCAAAGTCTCATTGTTTCTGATTTATTTTTATTTTTATTTTTTTAAATGTGCTGTGCATTTTTATGCTCCAATACAGTATAGCAGATATAAAACAAAAACACTTCATATTAGCTGTATGATGAATAACACTCAAATCTCAGTCAATAGCGATATCTGATTGGTCTACAGGTCACTATAGTGTCTGCAGAAATGCTAAACCCATAACTATATAGTCCAAAAATAAAATATACAGTGAATATATACGATTTCAGTTGACTTTTTTCAGATGATTTAAAAAAGACAAATGCATTAATCTGTCTGAACTCAAACTTTAAAAACTGCATGTAAATGTACTAAAACACTGGGATTTGCGCACCAGTGCATCAGACCTACAGTATCCCTAATTCAGAAAGACTGACCTGCAGCCAGCTGGCTGAAAGCAGTAGGTGTTAACAACATCCCTGTGCTAAGTGATGCTGGATCTGTTCAGGCTATCAGCCGAGCTGCACAGTCATTTTGTATCAAAGAAGAGCATTCTCACCTATAACAGCCCCCCATGGCTAGAGAAGAAAGGAGAGAAGCACTGAAATAAGAACACAACAGGAGAAAGGAGATGACAGATGGAGCGGTAGTCACAAATAATGCAGGAAATAGACAAAGAAACATCCATGCATAGTCTAAGATAACATACATCCAAATTTCAAACACAAAGGCATATGCTGCAAACATGATCCGACTTTGCCGTTATGAGAGGGATTACGGTGATTTTGTTACCTATTGTTAAACAAAGGTTAGTCTTTTGCAACTTAGGGAGTTTTCCATGTTGTCCACTCTTACGTCTGGTGTCAGTTGCGTCACTGGCACCTGCTAAAGGTAATTATAGAAAACCACACAGAGCAAAAGTCTTAATTTAACACAAAATGTGAATTCGAGCTCGTCGGGGTGTAGTGAGGTGACGTCAGTCTCAGGCCATCGTGTCCAAAACTCTGGTCATGGAGCAGCGGTCACGGTCACCTGACTGTTATTTTATTTGGAGCTTACATGCCCCAAATCGGTCCAATTTAAATACTGATATTGATCCAATAGTATCCGTTCCACTTAAATGCATTTCAAGATGCCAAACACAAGACTGCGGAGAAACAGGGAGAACAAGCAAAAGCAGTCTCATTATGGCTTTTGAATGAAAACATGATGTGATTTTAAGCAATGAGGCTTAACTGAGCAACACGTCCAGTATGCCAAGAACTTTCGAGAAGTGATTTGTTCTGTCGGGAGCCGTGACAGCGGTGACAGCTGATTGGATGGATTGACCTTAAATAAGACTGGGAGACTCTGAGACACTTCGACTCGAAGTCAAATATAATAAGAGATTGCAGCATTCAGATGTGGAGACAAAAGACTAACAGATGCATCATGGATTTTAAAAATGTGACTCGTATAAAAAGTATTTTCAAAAATCATGATCCATTGCCACCATCATTTTTCAAATCCATTGTATCCGACTTTGTGTTCTTGGTTATTTGGCTTATCTAATGACACAGGAATGACCAACATCATGGGCCACACTGTAAAATGTCTTCTGAAGGGAAAAGCGGTTTGTAAGAAGCAAATCCATCATTAAGGTGCTATTAATGCTTCCTCCACTGAAAAAGTCCATCTCCTGTTGCCCTCTCACATCAAAATCCACCGACATATTTATTTAGGACTGTTTTTGCTTAAGTACAGTGCTTGATTTGTGCAGATTGCTCTCCTGATTCAGGCAAAACAGCTTTATCATCGGAGAAAGCAATATCATGGATAGAAAACTTGTATTTTGGCCAGAAACAACGGTTTGAAGTTAAAAACATCTTGATGGATTTGTTTATTACAAACATGCAGCTTTTCACTTCAGATATTAGCTAAAGATATTAACTGATAATGGATGGTGTGGATTACTTGTGATGTTGTTATCAGCTGTTTGGACTCTCATTCTGACGGCACCCATTCACTGCTTCCATAGGTGAGCAAGCGATGTAATGTTAGATTTCTCCAATCTTTCCAGAAGAACAAACTCATCTACACACTCACATCTACATCACACCGAGGATGAGTACATTTTGATTTGGAGGAGCAAATTTTTGGGTGAACTATTCCTTTAATCTACATTAAAACTCGTATTAGACCAACAATATCAAGCCAAATATTGCAGCATGAAAAAAACAACAACATACAAAACCTTGCTTCAAAAAACAAAATACGAAAGATAAAATAAACTATTAATGATTAAATAAAGTAATATATTTAGTAGTATATTTTAAATAAAAAATATTACTTTTTAGACTTCACGC
The DNA here is from genome assembly GCA_018155175.1 of Sinocyclocheilus anophthalmus. Classification (NCBI taxonomy): domain Eukaryota; kingdom Metazoa; phylum Chordata; class Actinopteri; order Cypriniformes; family Cyprinidae; genus Sinocyclocheilus; species Sinocyclocheilus anophthalmus. The sequence continues at coordinate 159,951 of JADLZN010001352.1, read as the reverse complement.
CAAGTGTCATATAAAACCATATACAAGATTACAATGATAATGAAAATTATTTACTGCTTCGAATTTGCTAGTTGATTTTTGCAGTTAGAACAAGCAAATTCAGCTAAATCAAGTAGCGTTACTGATGATTTGCGAGATACCTAAAAAAAAAAAAAAAACTTTTTTTAACAATTCCCTTTTCACGCCGCACTCAAGTCATAGAGGTGTTATGGGGAGTCTGAAGGGTTATTGTTCAGTTGTAATTCAAATACAGGCTTTTGCAGTATCGCGCACAGGCTGAGCATGCAGTGTGATCTCTGAGGCCATTGGGCGCTGGATGCTTTTGTGAGGTGCTGCTGATGAGGAACAGAAAAGCAGACGCACAAACTGACTGGACTGATTGAACTCCAGCACAGACTGAGCTGAATTAACATCTAGAACGAATTCAAGACGTTCAGTTGCACTGTGTTAATATGGCAGTCTCTAGGGCCTTTCACACCAAATTTGTTGCAACATGTTTTTGAAAGTTTTGTATTCTGATTTTGTGTGAAAAAGTCTGTGCCCATTCTTCATAAACAGAACGTATCATTGCTCAAATAAGAGTCTAACCAGACTCTAGTTTCAGCTGTGCCAAATCAGTGACACTGTTATGACAGCACAAAAAGTTCAAGAAGTTTTCTAATGCAATCTCCCCATCCCATAATAATACATCAGACGCATTCACACATTCCAGCAAATCTGTTGCTATGGCAGTGCCGTCACCTGCTTCTCTGCTGTGTCTAAGATGGGGTGACGTGATTTTCCAGTTAAGCCAACTGCTGGATCTGCCTTCAATCCCAGAATTCCTCACACCTGCAGTGGATTAGCTGTCCAGAAAGACAGCGACGGATCTCAGAGCCTGAAAGAGTCTTCACTCCACAGCTCCTCTGTCTTGGGAGACAGAACGTTGTTTATCTGTGGTTATGAGGCATCTCCGGCAGAGCGATTTGTTTAAGTGGCAGCACTCTGTGAGAACAACAGTACCAAACAATTATATCTGTCACAGAATTACACATAACATATAATTTATAGAGCAAAAGCATGATTAAACAGAATGGGTAAAAAACTGTATTTTTTAATCAACTGACAGACTTGTTTTGGGTGAACTATTCCTTTAATCTACATTAAAACTCGTATTAGACCAACAATATCAAGCCAAATATTGCAGCATGAAAAAAACAACAACATACAAAACCTTGCTTCAAAAAACAAAATACGAAAGATAAAATAAACTATTAATGATTAAATAAAGTAATATATTTAGTAGTATATTTTAAATAAAAAATATTACTTTTTAGACTTCACGCCAAGTGTGGTTATGAGGCATCTCCGGCAGAGCGATTTGTTTAAGTGGCAGCACTCTGTGAGAACAACAGTACCAAACAATTATATCTGTCACAGAATTACACATAACATATAATTTATAGAGCAAAAGCATGATTAAACAGAATGGGTAAAAAACTGTATTTTTTAATCAACTGACAGACCCATACATTTTATAAGTAATTTAATAAAATGTAATGACTTACTTAATATAGAATTTATAGGGCTCACAACTATAGATATAAATAAATGTATATGTGTGTGTATGTATGTATATGTGTGTGTGTGTGTGTGTGTGTATACACACACACACATTTTAAATGTAAAATACTAATATTAATAATTAAAACACAAGACAAGATTAAAGGCCAAAAAAGAGGGTAGAAAAAAAGAGAATGAAAAACTTGAATTGCTCATTTATATCATTAAACTGTGGTCTTTAATATTAAAACACCCTTTATACAAAATTATATGTACAGTGTCACAGAAATTTATGGAAACGCATTTCTTTGTATTTGTCTTAAATACAACGTATCAACAGTCATTCAAGGAAAATCTACAATAGACAGGAAATCAAACAAGGGTTTCAGGCCAGGATGAAAAGATGTAGAAGCCAACCATTACTAGTCCTCCCTGACAACACTCTGTGGTCTTTTCTTAAGACTAATTAATACATTCATGATGTGATTCTTATGAAAGAGGACCTGACAGCAGACTGGAATAAAGAACACCAAAAGAAAAGTGCTGAATACTGCTTGGGAAAAAATGCACATACAAATGGCTTCATTTTTAGAGGACATTACATTGAAGAGCAGTGTGAAACGCAAAAGGACGAGGATTAATGCCATAATGAAGAAGAAAAAAAAAACTGCAGTGAATGCAGAGGAACAGCCATCCTGCTCCTCTTCAACAGTATGCAGTGCACATTATTTGCGTTTTGGTTTTTCTGATATCTGAATAACTGTACACACAGTGGGAAAGTTCATTGACATTAAAGGACCTTCAAGGAAAAAGTTCATTTTGTAATAAAGACGCAGCAACCCTGAAGGTTTTGTTTAAACTTTCTTGAGCCTGTTGTTCATGCACACAGTATTTTACATCTTTTACACCATGTCGACACTGGAAGTGACTGATATCACAAGTTTTCACATTTGCATAAAATTTCATTTTGTACAAGTTATTTTAGAAGATTTTGGTGTAGTGGTCAGAATTAATTAAAATGTAAATGTAAATAAATACATTGCAATCAAATTACGATGATTTGAATAAAATGGTATTTTCGACGGATGGGAAAAATAAAGCCCGAGTGGCTCTACAGTGCTCAAAATAAAGAAACGGGCAAAAAGCCTATTACAAAAAGTTGTATTTAGAGGGAAAAAAACTTGATGAGAACTCAGTGCAAAAATAGAATCGGGCCATCAACAATATGATGTAATGAACCCTTCTTTGTAGCATTTAATAGGAGCTATTGATTTTTGTTACGTGGTGACGTGCCGCTCGCATCCAGTGTTGACACAGCATCAAACTGTGACGCATAGCTGTCAGGATTTTATCATTCTGGGTGAATAAATCAGAAAGAATACAAGGTCTTGCAATGGTCAGGCTGGAAAAAAAAGAGGTTTGCGCAATGTGTGAGCGCATGTTTTTCATCTTCTGGAAGCAGGACTGTGTGTGGACTCATGTGTAGCATGAGAAAGGGCATCATTGGTACACGGACATTCCTCGCCCTTTCTGCCCACCCCAACCAACAGGCATTCTTCCTGGCACAGAGCCTGGTATATATCAGGCTTTCCTATCTGGATGGTCCTGGCACACCAGAGCTCCTGCTGTAATACTGAGCGGCAATTAAAGGAATAGTTGACCCAAAAATTAAAACTGTAATTTCTCACCATCATATCGTTCCAAACCTGTGACTTTCTTCTGTAAAACACAAAAGAAGAAAAGTGGCATTTAGAAAAGTGTCTGTGTTTTTTTTTGTCCTACCATTAAAGTCAGAATAATAAAAAAAAAATCAAAATAAAATTATATACTATATTTATATATACATGAAGAGTTCCTTTGCAAAACCCGATAAACGCCACTTTAAAAAAAAAGAGCTGATTGCAATGCATTATTCTCCACCACATATAGCGTGATTTGAACCCTAAACAAGTTTTGTCAAAAAAAGGCGGTTTTGTCCACTTTCAAGGCATCACAAGTTCACGTTTTACTGCAGAAGCCGACAAGCGCCCTTGTTTTTGAACAGAAGCTGATAAGTCCATTTTAGCGAATCAGCGTGTTGTATTCAGGTCAGGTGACAAGGCTACGTTCACTTTGAAAGACGTGCTAGCTGAGAGGAGTTTCGTCAAAGCTAGCTGACTAAAAGTGATCGAGGATGGGTAATTTCGACGAACTTGATGAACCTGTTATAACCTTGCAACAGCCGCGCGTTACATGGTGAGGGAAGCTCCGTGGTATTGCGTGTATCACATCCATAGCGTTATTATCACATCAACAACAACAACGTTTGTCAGGCATCTACATTTTCATCTGAGGAGATTACAAAGATTAAAAGAGTGTGTTTTTAAACTCTAAAACATGAAATGTGGAGTTATCTGCTTTTGTTATAAAACAAACTTTTAATATGTAAAGAAAAAACATACTTTCAATGAACTTTCAATGATTTTGTAAGTTACCTGTATTTGTTTAAGTTATTATTAATTAATCAAAACAACCCAACTGCATTTGATTGATATTACTTGGAATGCGCAGTTAAAAAACGTTATCGGTTTTTGCAAATGAGCTCTTCATTATATATATATATATATAATATATATATATTATATATACCTACCTACATATATGTTATTTTTATTATAATATTATTTTTTTTTAATCAAAAAAAAAATCTACTTCAGTTACCGTCTTTTAAAATACACAAATTAAACCACAAATAAAGAAAACTTCAAATGTATATAGTATAATCTATGGAACGTTTATAAACAAAAATAAAAATTTAAATATTAATAATTATTATGTTATTTTACAGAACAGCAGTAAAAATTATAACACTATATTTATGGCTGTCTGAATTTCTTTGCTTTCAAACGGGTTTTGGAAAGTAACATGAGAGTGAGTAAATAATGACAGAATTGTCATTTTTTATGGGGTAGAATTATTAAGACTGCACAGCCTACCCCCCAGAAAGACATCCGCAAGCATTCAACCAAACATTATCTTTATTTCATTTTAAAGGATTATAGAAATGCTTCGAGAAGTGCAAATTGGTCAATATTCCAGATTTTTCCTAATGATATTAATAATTATTATAACAATATTAATAATAATATATTTCTTTATGTAATGTCTATACTTGTTGCAGTCAGGATGAAATATTACACAGGCTCAACCGTCACTGACCAACTTAGACACCAGTCACCCTCCGACCCGTTTCTCCAGGCCCATGTCCCATATCCCAGTCATTTTTCTGAGTTCTTCCGGGGCCGTCGGAAACTAGACATGTTTTCTAGTGCATAGATGCGCCGCGAGACCTCCTCGATCCCAGCAGCGTCGAACTCTCCCAAAACCTGTTCGTCACACTCAACCGCAACCGCGTGCTCCACGGGGATACACGGGAAATCATCCAGTCTGGCGCCACCTCCCAATCCCAACCCAAATCCTAGTCCCAATCCCAGCCCTGTGGCTTCAGTGCCCATAATTTCCTCCGCCTGCTCCACGGAGCAGCACAGTTCGGCTGCGCCCGCAACACCCAAACCTATACCCTCGCTGGGCACGACCGAGCCGTTCATGGCTCCTGAGTGCTGAGGGACAGAGTCAGACGGTAATGTACTGGCTATGTCCGTAGGTATTTCCAGAGGCTTTTCCGTATGTGCCTCGGACACAGTCTCTCCATCCCCATGTGTATCCACAGTCTTACCTTCTTCAATGCTCGCAATCTCTGTGGATGGCACTGATGGGACTTCCGGAGTGGTCATGGGATCAGGCTCAGTCATGGCTGTGTTGTAACTAGGTGGAGGGGTTTGGCATTTCTGTTTATCCGCATCTGAGCTGGCCCACTTCTGGACGTCCCGTTCAGGGGAGCTGGAAAGGGTCGGAAACCCCACTTCGGATGCGGTGGAAACGCTGAAATGAGACTTCAGTGGGACGGGGATGGACATGGAGACATGGTGCCTGTCACTGAGAGAGAAAAACAAAAACAGAGGCACATGGTTATGGTTTTCCATCACCTTCAACTTGCTTCAGAATCGAGAGAGCAAGAAGTCGAGAGATGGGAAAGAAATTCAAGAGTGTGAAGATGCTGATGTCAGTGGAGCTCTTTGTTGCTGATGGATCATCTCATAATTCATTTACACACATCGAGAGCCTGGGAGAGCTCTGCCAGAGCCTCTGATCCTCAACCACACACGCACTCAAACAAATACACTCGCACCCCCCTAAAACACACACAGCTGTTGGACTACATACATCATCTGAAATATGACATCTAGAAAGTAAAACAACTGTATAGGATTCGTCATCCTTCACGAGGAGCTTTCACAGAGAGTTGAAACGAGCTGCAAACTTATAAAAGTAGCACCATGTACATGCAAAAACAGTCAGGTTATCTTACATTAAGAAAAAGCACAGGAAGTCAAACTGTTAAATGTTCAGTTCAAAATTTTGAGATTAATATATATATTTCTTGAAAGATATTAATACTTTACTTTTAGCTAGGATGCTATAAATGGATCAAAATTGACATGAAATTGAAAAAATACCAAATAAATGCTGTTCCAATGCCAAATAAAAAAAAAATACACATTTTCCATGTAGATATTAAATAGCACAACTGTTTTCAACATTAATAATATAAACTGTTATATATATAAATATAAAACGGCATATTAGAATAATTGCTGAAGGATCATGTGACACTGAAGACTGGAGTAATGTCTGCTGAAAATTCAGCCTTGCATCACAGAAATAAATTACATATTAAAATACATTAAATTAGAAAACAGACATTTTCAATTGTAATAATATTTCACAATATACTTGATTTTCCTAAACATTTGATCAAATAAATGCAGCCTTGGTGAGTAAACTGTCTTTTAAAAAATGATAATGAAAATCTGTACCTTCAGAAAACAAAGTCAAAGTACCTTTAAAAGTATTTAACTTAACTTTCCATTTCCATGTGAGAAATAAACTGGAACAAATATCGGCCACAAAATCTTTTTTTACTCATCATTTGCATTTGATCATGTTATTTTTATGCAAAACTGGATTTAAAATGTTTAAAATAGCTTTATTTCCGAGATGATAACTGGATGCCACTCATTGAAACATACTGTAATGAGATATTGTGACAACAATATAGCATACTACTGTCAAAAATGTGTATGGTTGTATAGTCTGTCCTTTAAATAGTTTTTTTTTTTAAATAGTAAACTGTATACAGAGTATACAATGTAAGCTACGGTCCATCCATATGTTTTTGTGTCTTCAATACGGCAGTGAGGATATTCACTCAAAGTCATACAGTATGTGTGGTAGAGATATGCGGTTTAATTCCTGTGTGTCTGGACAGGCTGCATTGCTACATAGCAGCTTTAATGCTGTCCGACCGCAGTGATGAATTTCATTACCAAGAATAAGCAAAGAAACATGCTCCCAAATTCCTCATCAGTTCACTGAAAGCAAACATCTAATGGTTGGCCATAGCGTGGCGTGTACTGTATATTTGATTTCCCAAATTATTCTTCTTGTGCTCAGACCGTTCGGCACGTAATTAGATCCAGTTTTCAGATGTGAAATTGGGAGAGACGTTCCAATTGAAATTTTACTGTGAGCAAAACCATAACATTTCAAAACAGCAGTCAGATGTAACTGCAAAGCATTATGGTGGCTTTCAAAATCATGTTGCTACGGTTGACTAATGAAGACCTCTGATTGTAGAAATGAGGCCTTGAACTCCCATCTCTCAGACTAATATCATTTATTGTACTGTATGATTACGGATAATAAAAAAAAATGGATATACCTGTATTAAAATGTTATCAGCCCTCAAAAAGTCTAACGGCCACAAACACCAACTTATGCATGTGTTATGTAAAACATATGGACTCCATCTAGCCAAGTGTTTAGACGTCATACCCCTAGCAGGGAAAAATAAAGCATTTTTTGTTTGGAACAGGAGGCTATTTGTTACACTGTGCTTCCCCTTATAAATGAGTTCCTCTAAACATGTGTCAGACCGCAACCCTTAATCAAGAGCAAGTGGCCGGTGTGTGCTGGTAGATGGCGCGGGGCTCGAGCATGCATGTGCGACAGAGTCCAGAGAGAAGAAGAGGGGGGAATTTGCGCTCAAGCATGCCAGATTGATCTCCCAGAACCGTCATAATATTTTTTATGCAGCATATTTTCTCTGGTGGACTTAAACTTGGCTCTTAACATGGGCCAATTAGGCTGTCCCCACCCCTCCTTCCAAGAGCAGAGCATTGGCAGGGAGAGGGAATGTGTCTCGGGGCGTCCTGTGTGGGGATGGGAGCGAACCGGAGGGGGCTGTGGAAGAATAACGGCGGCAGAGGTGAGTATTCTTGTGAAACGGAGTCTGGAACAAGAAACAGATTCAAACTACCCAGGAGGAATTCGGGAGACCACAAATTCTGCACGGTTGAGCGAAAAGCAAAAATAAATGCAGGATGACAGTAAAGATAGTTTGAATGATGTTTGCTTAAGACCTTACACCTCTCCTACGGACATGGATATACTTAATTATGTTAACAGCCCTGAAAATATTTTTGCATAATGTCATACTAACAAATACATGCGGTCATATATATTTATAATCATTATATATAAAATATTAATAAATACAAAACAATAATTACTTAAAAATTATAATTACAAAAATGATATTATTATAGACTAATATATAAATTGCCAATAGTATACTTGGCAATTATGTAATTATAATAATATTATTTACAATTGCAAATATTTATTTTCCTTGATATTGTAATCAAAATGACTAATTACAATTAATAGAATTTACATTAAAATACTTTGCAACATTTGCAAGTTATACCATTTACGCTGCAAGTAAGCTCAGCATGCATTCCTTCGTTCATTTGAGGATATTACTAGGAAAATTAAATATGACATTTTCTGTTGTTGTTTTTAGATCCAAGAAACTGAGAGACGCATCTTTTTCAGATTATAGAAGGGCTGGCCTGCATTCGCATAAATGCCTGTGCGCTAATTTACCTATTGACATAAAAATGCATTGTTTATGGGGGTGACAAATTGTTTCCTGTATTCCCGTTCTGGACATGCACCAGTAATAATGCTTCAAAGCCTCACTGTTTACGTCCCACTGACAACCTTCATAAAAATGTACAATGACAGCAATGATCACACATGTGGGACTGTTTCCGGCACCTAAGAATGAGGCGTCATGGCAACCAGGGTCTGCTTTGGGTTCTGTAATCTGAATGTTTTTTGGTGGGATGGCTGTGTGATTGTAAAGAACAGAGGAGCATTGGAGGAACACTGATGGAATTTTGGAGGAACGTTCCACCAGATGTGAGTACAAACACCTATCAATCCACATAGACAGCTTCATCCCACTGTGCAAATCTGAGTTCTGAGAGTTCCTCGCTCTGATTCAATACATGTAAAATATATGTGTGTGTACACTATATAGAATTTATGCTGCATTTGAGACACCTTTGTTTCTCTGTATTTACAGTTTTTTAAGAAAACAACCAAGAATGGCTTACTTATAGTTGTCTTTGCACATTAAACTGGCATAAGAGAAGGTACTTTAACATCGAAAGGCCCATTATTTCTAAGAATTACGGGATTACTATATGGGTGGAGATCCAAAAACACTGTTTGTTATGAATCAGGCCTTCCTTCAAACTATCTGACAGCCATTTATATACTGGATTAGCAAAGGCTTGTTGTGAAGACGTATAATAAAATAGTTGCCTGATGAATCATGTTCCTGAAGAGATGGAAAAGAATCCACCTGAATCTTTCCAAATATGGTGCTAAGTTACAGAACTTACTGTAGGTGGGTGGAGTTTGGGAATTTGAGCCAGGGTTATAGGCTAAATTGTGTTTAGATTTAAATAAAACTGATGAAAAAATGAGAAATGTTGAAGTAAAAGATAAAAAGATGAAGATGTATGGTTTGTTAGTGTTGCACTTTCACAGGGGTTCCAAGGGATTCTTCAGAACTTCCAACCCCACCCTTGAGTTTCCATCCTGGGGTGTTGAGTCTCATCAGCCCCTCCACTTCCACGTCTTTACCCGCTCTCAAGAGCTCCACAGTGGGGCTGCAGCACCTCTAAAACGCTGCCTGTGCCACAAATAAGAGAATGTTTCGCATATTCGGTTTGAACTCGGCAGGACACATCATTAACACAGCGGCACCATGTCTTGCACCCCCTGTCTGCCTTTCACCATCTTCACTCTCTGTTACTTCTTAGACTCCATCCACTGCTCTAAACTGTGACTTTTTCTCTCATCATTTTGGTCTTCTTCCACATTTGGCGTCTCAGACTGTTCCCACTCTGACATGCAGAGGAAACCCACCAGAATGCATGAGAGTGATTATAGCTCCAGATTAAGGCAGTGAAGACTGAAACTAACTACCAATCAGTGTTTGAATGAGAAAAAGCAACATGATGGTGAAAAGCTCAGAGATGTGAAAGATAAGCAGATTGAGTTTGTTCGACAGGACTCTGCCATGTTAACATTTTAATCACTACTAAATGATACGGCACAGTCTGCATACAATCTACACCCACTGAAAGCGTAACAGATTTGAAACTTCTTTCAAAGTTCTACATTTTCCCTCAAAATCAGTGCAGAAAATGCCAACTCCCCAGTTTCTGCATGGGCTTTCTAAAAGACTTTAGCAAACAAAAATGAGACTCTGAGGGACAGAAGTACAGTCCGGTCAATTTGTTGTACTCGTGCTGTTTTCCATTCAAGTTGTGTTTGGGATATTCCTGCTTATATTCCTGATATTCCTGGTGTAACAAATCAGCATTGTTAACATTAGACATTTCCCAGTAACCAAACTGTAGGTCTATCAAAAGTGCATACTTTACAGTGTTTTAAATTCTGTCTGCAAAATTGTAAGAACTTTGAGTAATTTATGCATTTTATTTTATTTTTATTATTAACTGTGCAAAATTTGTTTCCTAGTTGGAAAAATTCAAATTCAAATGGAATTTCACAAAATTTTTCCAAATATGAAGTTGGAAATTCCAACATTCTGATTTGGAATGCAGCATCGAGGTCCTAGACAACATTATCTTAGGCCAGTAGGCTAAAAGATTGACACAGAGATACAAAACAGTACAACACCTTAAACCTTGTCACTGTAAACTTTTTATTTCCTCTCACAACCCAATGTACTTAGGTTCTGATCAAAATAAATATGCCGAAAAAGGTTGGTAGTCTCTGGGATAACCAATAATGTTGTAATGGAAATGATCATGGGTCAGTGTTATTGTGTATTCCTGAAAGAATTCTGAAAAACTAGGAACCAGGTAGTTTTCACATGAAAAAAGATCTTTACTTTATCGTCCAGTCTGTAAATCGAGCTGAAACGCATGCTGAGTCCAGCCAACGGTTCTGCTAAACAATCAAATATGAATAACCCATTCAGAAATTTGGTTGCAAGACGTGCAAAACTCCTGAACACACACACACAGAGGGTGAAACTGCAAACTTTTATAACTAATTGAACAGATCAAACTATTTCATTAAGCCAGTCTCAAAAACACTGCCATCTCCATTTCCCATATAAACATCCATTGAAATTGAAGAAGGGCAAAATAAATAAATAATAAATAATAATAAATATGTTCTCTCCACCATAGCGCTAATTTGCAGAATGGCAGCAGAAGTTCCCATGGTAAACCTGTGCAGTGTTCCTACTTAAACATTTCTTCATGTGCTTTCTCTGGTATTCCCGTCCTTTTCTTTTTCCCTCTGAGGAACTCCTGCAGCTGCCCTGATGCAGATTTTTATGCACCGATAATTCATATCTCTGGCCCCTGCCCTGGAAACATTATCTAAACTGAGAGGAGAGGGAGTGTAGGAGAGGAAGTGGATGCAAGGGTAATAAAAGCAGTCTGCAACAAACGGAAAATAAAAGAATCCATTTACTCTATATTTCACATTTCAGCTCTGGATCGAGAGAGTTGCTTCCCGCGCTGGAGAACGAGTCTAGACCGCCTGTTTGACTCGCTCAGGAGTCAACGCTAGCAGACACCCACTCTGTATAAAGTAACTTGACTCTTGGAGGGTCTCAATGTGCTGTAAGTTATCGTTTACGGCTGTGGAACTGTATGACGAAGATGTCGGAAGGAATGTTCTGCAGTTTTGTGTTTGTGTATACGGTCCCCCTCTCCCCAGGGGAGGCGGAAACTGCTCTTTCACGGTTCTAAGTGTATGGTCGAGTCAACACCACCGCCCTCCGGGTCCGTTTAGCCATGCAGCGCAACCGCCGGTTCGCCGGACTTCCACTTCCTCCTCTACTTCCTGCCACTCTGTACGGTTCAAGAGGTCAAAAGGTCATACTTTCATCTGTTCCATCTTAAGCATTTCCACAATCCATTAAACATTACTGGGGGGACGCTGGAGAGTTTTACTTACCCTGGCCTCCTTCCTTTCAAAACACAGATTATTAAATTAACATTCAGATAGATGTTTGCCTGGCTGAACCAAGAAAAAGCTGGAAAGATCAAAAGGAGGCTTTCTTTAACAGTATGTTTTTGACTGCCATTGGTTTCCAAAGGAATACAATTGGGAATTTTTACCATCACTGATGTAAAACTGATAATTTTGTTTCTTTCAAAAGTTGGCTAGGTTAATATAGTGGTTTATCATTGTGCATATCAACAGACACTGGATTTTGTAAGCTACTCTAAACTAATGCTACAATGATGTAACTGTGTGAGAATATAATTGTACCGTAAATATAATTTCTTGTATAATATAACTAATATTTTAAATTTTCTTAGGAAAATATGACTATAAACTATATTTCTTGTGATGTTCTGGGTAGTTGCTAGGTGGTTACTGCTTGGCCCAAGTTAAAAGAGCCCACTTTATACACTTTGGTCTTTGGATATGGCTTGTGTCCATCGTTCAATATAAGTCTATAGATTTTTTTTTTGCCCATTTTATCACCCACCACCACAAAAAAAAAAAATTTGTCTGATCCCAATTTGAGGTAACATTCATGTACATTCCTTAAGCAATAATGAATGTCAAAACTCACCATCGTACAAGTAGTCCATGCTCTAGGAAGTTCTTCAGGTTGGGTAAAGTCTGACGTAGATCTGGGGTAGAGAGCCCATGCTGGTACCTCAACTGTAGAACGAAAAACACAGAGGAAATGTGTTTGTTACAACCATCATCACCTGACTGAACGATGAGTATATGATCACTACATGGCACCACCTGGGCATCGCGCCACCAGCTAGTGCAGCAGGTTAATTCATTATCCCACAGGTGCGTGCGCACACACACACACAAATGTTTTCCATCTGCAGATGTTTAAGTTATTTAGTCTGCTTGCTGCAGAACCACTGACAGGAGACATTAACCAGCTCCTGGTTCCCGTAAGTTTCAAATTAATATTTAATAAAGATGGAAAAATAAAAAAAAGTTTTTCTTCAAAAAGTGATATCAGTCCTAAAGATTTTAAGGGACATTCACAGCCTGCCCAGAACCAATCGAGACTGTCATGACGGACAAGACAAGTGATCAAATAAAAGAACTTAAAATAAATATTTAAACAATTTTAATTAAAAAAATTTAAATAATCATCAACCATCATGTATAATACATATAAATAATATACATTTATTTTTAGCAAAGATAGCAGAGACGAGAATTAACTCTTTTCAGTTTTTAAAATGGTCCCGGTTTAACATGATACTAGCAGACCAGATATATAGAAATAAAATTGGCGTTTCTTCACATGACAATCTCTAACATTTTAATAGCCTCGTCAACCACTGCCAAAAAAAAAAAGTCTGTGCCATTCCACAACACCTATTTCTACTGCTTTAGACTCTTTTATAGGTGAAAACAAGGGGAGAGAGCTATAGATGAGATGCACTGACAGAACAGGAAAAAGAGTAATAGAAGGTGAGGTTGTGTCAAAGAAAATATGAGACTGATCTACGTGTTCGAAGACCCAACAAGCTCGAACGTTTTATTTCCCCCTCTTGTACAATCGTTCAGTCTAATACATTGGCCATCAATGCTCTCTGACATGTTAACACCAACACACACCTACAATAATATAGCATGTGTCTATGTACAGATGGAGATGGGATGTGGGAGGGGAAAAAGACAAAGATAAGAAAAAGGAAGTGTGAGAGAAATGGCACACATCTGGAATGAATGAAAGACGGGAGGAAAAACACACACACACACACACACATATCTGGTTCACTATCCTTGTAGGAACTCTCCATTAGGGCTGCACGACATATCGAAATTATTGAAATATCGCAAATGTAAATATCGCAATATGCATATCGCAACTCTTCAGTTCTTCTGCACACGTGCATAGCACGCACACACAGAGAGACGTGTTTCAGACCGAGTTGATTCGTCTTTCGCATCTCCTCCTTATGTTTGAACAGACACATGCACACAGAATTGTCAATAGTACCCGTCTCGACGATCATTCTCGTAAACGCAGTCAGTTATGTTTTAAATGAATGTAAACAGCTGAGAAAGAAATCTGATGTGTATCATTATACTGGATCTGTGCAGTCGGTTTTAAAGGGACAGCAGCCTATAAATACGTGCTGCTGAATATGTCACTAATGTTAATCAAACAACAAAACAGCTATAACAAAGATTAATCTAAATTTAATTCATACAGTGAACACTATGCAGTGTTATTTTACACTTAATTATTACATTTCTGTACCTGAATACTACTGTTTATTTTATCTATGCTTGTAAGTTGTGTATTTCTTTTTTTTCTCCTTTTTTTTTACCGACTGTTCACTTCTCAGACTATAGTTTTTGCTGTGGTATATGAAGTAGTACTTAAAGTGTGTGGAAAGCAAAGTTACAATGATATAAAATTAGTTTCATTCATTTTTTTGTTTGTATGTTCACGTTGATGTTAAATTACATTTTCTGATTTGTGAAATTACTTTTTATGTAATGCTAAAAAACTGCTGGTCACTTTCAGAAATTATAGTGATTCTTTATTTTCCAAGAAAGAATGTGAAACAAATTGGTTATATAATTTTCATTTTTAAATATTTTAAAATATCATTTAAATAGATTTTACACACTTTAAGCAATGTCGTATCGCATTTCGAATATCGCATTTTTTAACAAGGTTAAAAAACAAGGTTTTTCTTCAATATCGCACAGCCCTACTCTCCATAGGTGTAATGGTTTTTATACTGTACAAACTGTATTTTCTATTGCCCTACACCTAAACCTACCCCTCACAGAAAACTTTCTGCATTTTTACAATCTCAAAAAAACTCATTCTGTATGATTTATAAGCTTTTGTACCCACGGGGACCTCAATTTAGGTCCCAACGGTGACACAAGTCCCCATGAGTTGGTGTGTAATTCAGTTTAAGATCCACCAGTATATAAAACATGTCACAAAAACCCCCCACCAACCCCCTCTTTCCCAAGAAGCAAGATTTTCTCTCCGGCCCATGTCAATCACACAACTGTCTTCAGTGTACAATCAGAATGAGAATCAACAAAGTAACAGTTCTCTCAGAAAAACACGAGTGAAAAGCAAGAAAAGCAAGTGCATGAGGTCTCAAGGGGAACAAATGTATTAAGGACACTCTTTGACAAACATCTGGTTTATCTTTATAAACACCTTCTGCATATCTTTATAAAACCTGATCAATCATAATAGCACCATAGTGACAGATGATCCACATGTGATTTCAATTACAACTGATACTGCTGCCACGATGACACTCCTACAGGCCAAGAATTCAATAGGGATACGAGGGGAGAGAGAAAATGAGAGACAAATACTGTGGAAAATGGAGTAGGTGATAACTAATGACAAAATCGAGCAAAAGCCATTTCCTTTAGGTGGTTCGCCAGTGCTCTCTAGTCACAAAAAAATCTGTTTATTTCACAATACTGTGGACACAGCTTCTTCAGCTCACCTGTAAAACTATAAAAATAAAAATAAAAGTGCTGCTAATAGAGATAAGAACAAACAAAAGACAGGATATTAACTTCTTGGACCCTGTTCCCACCAAAATTGAATACGTTTTTAAAGTAGAGAGTGAGATGTGTTTGGGTTCACTTTACTTTGGGGACAAAATAAAATATATAATATATAAAATAATAAAAATACATAAAAACTTCTTATGTAGTTTTAAATGAATTGTGATGTTATAGAGATTTTATATCTCCTTGTTTTCAACACTTATCGTATTATTATGTTTTTATTTTAGAAATATATACTTTTATTAATCTTACCCTCATAAATTCTAGGTTTAAAGTTAAAGAAAAAAGAACAATTTTTTTTTAAACTAAACTAGCTACAAAGTCCTTCATGTAACCTATGAAATGAGCGCATTTGAATTTACTAAAGACCCTTAACATGTGTTTTACATCTAAATAAAATATAAATGAAATGAAATAAAAATAAGGAAATGTACAATTAAATATACAATAACAACAGATAACGTGAACCTGCTGGCACAATGAGTCGATGATCCATGTTCAAAATTAGTTCTCTTCCTTTCCCCTTCGACATTCAAAATGATATATAACTTGTTGGAATCGGGCAAAAACTGACTGAGCTACCGCCGTTTGAAGGCGATAGAGTCAGCAAAGTCAATTTTGAGAAAAATCGAGTTAAGGTGTGCTGAATGTTCCAAAGCAAAATCACAGAGCAACCTTGCATATTTTCTTCCAATTCTTTTCTTAATAATAATTATTATATTAATCACAATATAGCTGTTTTTTTATCTTTGTTATTAAAAATAAGATGCAAAGATGCAAATAAACTGTAGTTTAATCAAGAGTAGCGAATGATTCCCTCTTTTCTTTTAATGTTCGATTAACATCGAGACAGATCAATATTGTGACCTACTGTAATGCATGGATCTAATATAATGTTACACATCGGATTTTTCCCCAACCATTAACTAAACGTTCATGTAAGACATAACAGTGTGAATCTCGCCAAGATATATTTCGCAATAATGTACTTTATAGGGAGATCTTGCAAATGTCAGTATGGGTTTGAAAATCATATTTTACTGGTTCAGACTCATGTCATACAGAATTCGCTATGAATATTCATAAAGCTGGAATGCTGCGCTTTGTAACGATATATCCTACAACTTGTGGTGAGAAGCAGCAGCAGTCGTCCAGAAGTGAGCAGAGAAAAAGGTACTCCTCTCAGAAATCGTATAAATAAAGATAATATTAGATGTTTAACTACTATTTGAAGCATTGGGATCACTAGAAGAGGGCTTAATTAACTCATTTTTGTGAAAACCTCAATTCGACCAAAACTGACATTTTTCACCTCTTTTGCCTATAGCTCAATATTAGATTCATTCATTCACCGCATTCAGACTCATTTTGCCAGCACGGGTCACATATATCCATTATCAATCAATATGATAAAAAAAATAAAAAGTTAGCCGTTATGATACCAAAACAATGTTAACATATTATAGTGTTAGTTTGCAGCATAACATCATTTCGATACCCAAGACTTTGTTTTCACTGCGCTATTTCTGTTTGCCTCCCTAGAGCAGTTTGACATCACTGTGAGTAATATGCAGTTTCTTTTCAACAAATGACCCCTGGAATCTACCTTTTGTTTCTTTATAGAGGGCACTGCTCCAAATTTCCACTGCTGATGAAATGGTCAGTTCCTCACAGAACTACCAGCCTTATTCATTCATGGAAAAAAAAAGTACACCTCTTGGCTTTGACCAGATGACCATGTGCTGGGTTCCGCATGTGGACCAAAAGGACAAATGTCTTTGGAAGTATGTGCCAACAGCAACAGCATTCCGTATTAGAATCAGAACGGGGTGTACCACTTATGCCTGGCCGACTGCCTAAAACCATATTTGTTCAGTGTTTCTCTGACAAAGATACTGATTAGATTAAACCCAAAATTCAGTGAGAGTTTCTAGAAAAGTGAAACTGAAAAAGAAAGAGGGCGGACATGGTTGAATAGCCAAACACACAATCCAATCCGACCCCCTCGTAAAGTGTTGACTCGGCATGAACGTTTTTATGAACTGTCTCTAATGCTTGGAAAACGTGGCTTTCGCTTTGTGGTGAAGACGACGATCATAATCAGTTTGTCTAATGAGCTTCCCTGATGAGGAGTCTATAGGTCTGTTCCAAAATCTGAAAAATGCAAGCTTTGCAGACAGAAGAAACCTTAGTAGTTGTGTGTAATTAAAAATGTATTATTTTACCTAATATTTGAGTGCAATGTGCTTTTACGTTTATTAGTGTATCACACCACTTAGCAAAACTCAAAGCTCTACTGAATCAGTTGTATCGAGTCTTCAATGAAAAGCGCTATTTGTATGGCATGTGAAGTTGCTCCCCTTTTAGAGAATCACAAAACAGCTATGTATGATATTCCATGATGGCTTTAATCTTCACTTAGTATGCAGAATACGGTGCACTAGGTTTTCACTTTACACAATTTTTAACAGTACTTTACAAAATTGAATTAAATTTACACTACTGATCAAAAGTGTCTAAATGTATCAAGGTTTTCACAAAAACATATAGCAGCACAACTGTTATCAACACTGATAATAACAATAATAATAATAATTTCTCGCGCACTACTCAGCATATTAGAACGATCTCTGAAGGATCGTGTGACGCTGAAGACTGGAGTAATGGCTGCTAAAAAATTAAATTTTGAAATATTCACATAGAAAAGGGTTATTTTCAATTATAATAATATTTCACAGTAGTACTGTTTTTGCTCTATTTTTGATCAAATAAATGAAGGCTAGGGGAAAATAAACAACGTCCGTAAATTTTTTTAAAAATCTTACCGACCCCAAACCTTTGAACGGTGGGGTATATTTATTTCATAAATCAACATTTCTCTCACTTTGTCTGCCATCTTTGATTTATTTCACTGAGTTTGTTGCAATGCACTATGGGGTTGTTTTTTCTGTGAAAGATGTGTGGTGCTGCTTTAGTATTTAGCCAAAAGAAAGTAACATAACGAACTTGCCTGTCTTTGCATTGGAACGTGCCCATGACCTTAACATACTGTCTCCATAGGCAGCACACTAGCTATGGAACAGAGCATTTGTGTGTGTACTCATTCAAGGACTGTAATCTTCAAAAACTGAGAACTGAAATCAGCCAAGGGCTGATCTAAACCCGATAGGAAAGCTCAAAAGGAAGACGATTGTGACTCATTGGATCGAAAGGGCACAATCGCAATTGTTTTGACTGTAGGGTGCGTCAGTGAATGTGTGTGTGTGTGGTGTGTGTGTGTGTCCTAGAGTACCATTGTGAGTGCCTCCTCGCGTTGAACGCCAACCCTTCTCATATCACGTAAACAACAAATTCCCTTTTTATTCACGCATATACAAGCATATAAACTGACAAAAGGCAAGATATGTCTTACACCGTAAAACCAAGTCCATGTCAATAATCCAACGAGAAAGTATTAATATCCCCCACCTCATCCCTGGGGCAGCCTGCCCCTACATAGCAATGCATTATGGGACGAATCCTCTTCCTCCTAGTAAAAAAAACAGATCTGCAAAAAGCAAAAGGCATTTGGCATGCACATTTGACTTCATTACTGCCTTTGTTCATCCTTACAATTTTTGCTACATGTGTTTAAGAGTCGAGCACATCTGGCCTGCGAGCCCCTTGCTGGTGTGCTGCACAACGGAGGTATGCGCGCTCCTCTTTCCCCAGTGTGCTCTGTATTACGCCTTAGCTAGAGCTGCAGTGTTTGTGAATTGCTTTTGGCAAAGAGTGCTGGAATAGATTATAGTGTAAACCTGGACATAAAGTATTTTTAAGCAAACAACTGCCCTTTCTCCCTCCCAAAGCTCAGGGACAAACAAATAAATAAACGTGCCATCGGCGAAGACAGTAGGAGCATCTTGGGGAACTTGGAACTGTGCAGACCGGCACGTCGGTCTTAATTAAAAGCGACAGCCTGACCTACTGACAAGTTGAAGCAACAAACAGAGCAGCGGGTGGCACGGGATTCTCACAAACGGAGATTTGGAAATGTGTGAAGAGAAGAGAGAGATCAACATGACAGTATATTCAGTATCTCTTTCGCACCGCAGACAGCTCTAAATCAAAGCGGCTGTTGACAGACACAGAGCAAAGAGAATTGTGGGTGAATAATGTGTTGTTGGTGTAACGGCGGAGGTATCTGCTGTGATTTAAAAGCTTGGTGAGGATTTCGATAAACATTATAGCAGTGCAGGGCCATTTGAAAGTAAGTGAAAGCTACTGAATAACAGAAAAAAACCACAAATTTAGCGGATATGAAGATTCAATACACAAACGATTAATTTTTTATAAAGTGAATGGTATACAGACCTTTCTTATAGTTTTTCTCCCTTGTGGTTCTTTCGGTTGTTGTTGGTGCCTTTTTGTTCTCAATGGTGGTATTGAATTCAGGGAATATGAGAATTAAAATAAAGTTGCGGATGTATGCTGTGTACAAATGAAAGTGTTATAGGAACTCTCATCTGCAGTGTCTCCATCTTGACCCAGGCGCTCCAGACTCGTACCGCACATTCTCCAGACTCGGCTCAACCAAGGTTCTTGAATTTATTCTATGGATGTGAACAGCCACATAAATGAAATGTCCAGATTGGTTGTGGATAAAAGACAGGTGGTTTTACAACTGCAGGTTTGAAAAGGTGCATGGGATACTACAGCAAACGAACTGTTCTTGGTGTCCCAGTAACACGAAAAGCTCTGGAATGAGTTAGGTCACGACTTCAACATTTCTAACATACTGGTCAAACTTAATAGCATGCAAATGTGGTGGTATAGAATATTGATATGGAAGAAAGCTACTTTTTCCAAGTTTGACATTTTCTGTCAAAATTTTACATTAACTTAAAACTGATGAACTGCAAAACTTGAATTGCTGGAGACTGCATCTACCAGCATTCCCTATTAGACTATCATTCTTAATTTAACATGCAAAACTAAATAATAATAATAGATAATAATAATTTATAACAACTTTAATTCAGTGAAAAGACTTACATAAAATATAAAATAGATAAAATAAAAATGTTTAATTACAAAACTCTATAGATATATAATATACAGTGGATACGGAAAGTATTCGACCCCCTTAAATTTTTCACTCTTTGTTGTATTGCAGCCATTTGTTAAAATCATTTAAGTTCATTTGTTTTCCTCATTGTACACAGAGCACCCCATATTGACAGACAAACACAGACTTGTTGACATTTTTGCAGATTTATTAAAAAAGAAAAACTGAAATATCACATGGTCCTAAGTATTCAGACCCTTTGCTCAGTATTTAGTAGAAGCACCCTTTTGATCTAATACAGCCATGAGTTTTTTGGGAAAGATGCAACAAGTTTTTTCACACCTGGATTTGGGGATTCTTTGCCATTCCTCCTTGCAGATCCTCTCCAGTTCTGTCAGGTTTGATGTAAACGTTGGTGGACAGCCATTTTTTTAGGTCTCTCCAGAGATGCTCATTGGGTTTAAGTCAGGGCTCTGGCTGGGCATTCAAGAACAGTCACAGATTTGTTGTGAAGCCACTCCTTCGTTATTTTAGCTGTGTGCTTAGGGTCATTGTCTTGTTGGAAGGTAAACCTTCGGCCCAGTCCTGAGCACTCTGGAGAAGGTTTTCGTCCAGGATATCCCTGTACTTGGCCGCATTCATCTTTCCCTCGATTGCAACCAGTCGTCCTGTCCCTGCATCTGAAAAACACCCCCACAGCATGATCTGCCACCACCATGCTTCACTGTTGGGACTGTAGTGGACAGGTGATGAGCAGTGCATGGTTTTCTCCACACATACCACTTAGAACTAAGGCCAAAAAGTTCTATCTTGGCCTCAACCGACCAGAGAATCTTATTTCTCACCATCTCACAAATCCATGCGGGCTTTCATGTGTCTTGCAACTGAGGAGAGGCTTCCGTCGGGCCACTCTGCCATAAAGCCCCGACTGGTGGAGGGCTGCAGTGATGGTTGACTTTCTACAACTTTCTCCCATCTCCCGACTGCATCTCTGGATCTCAGCCACAGTGATCTTTGGGTTCTGCTTTACCTCTCTCACCAAGGCTCTTCTCCCCCGATTGCTCAGTTTGGCTGGACGGCCATTTCTAGGAAGGGTTCTGGTCGTCCCAAAACGTCTTCCATTTATGGATTATGGAGGTCACTGTGCTCTTAGGAACCTTAAGTGTAGCAGAATTTTTTTTGTAACCTTGGCTAGATCTGTGCCTTGTCACAATTCTGTCTCTGAGCGCTTCAGGCAGTTCCTTTTGACCTCATGATTCTCATTTGCTCCAACATGCACTGTGAGCTGTAGGGTCTTATATAGACAGGTGTGTGGCTTTCCCAATCAAGTCCAATCAGTATAATCAAACCCAGCTGGACTCAAATGAATGTGTAGAACCATCTCAAGGATGATCAGAAGAAATTACCAGCACCTGAGTTAAATATATGAGTGTCACAGCAAAGGTTCTGAATATTTAGGACCATGTGATATTTCATTTTTCTTTTTTTATAAATCTGCAAAAATGGCAACAATTCTGTGTTTTTCTGTCAATAAAGGGTGCTGTGTGTACATTAATGAGGAAAAAAAAAATAACAAATGATTTTAGCAAAGGTCTGCAATATAACAAAGAGTGAAAATTTTTAGGGGGTCTGAATACTTTCCGTACCCCCTGTATATATATATATATATATATATATATATTATATTATAGATATATATATTATAATACATACAAAGTAATATAAAAAATTGGTGAAGTAAATAAAGTCTTAACAGAACAATATATTATAATAAAATACAATACAATATAATATAATGTTTAAATAAAGAAAAAAATGGAAAAATATAAGAATTAGAAGTGGACTTTTAAACTTAAAAAAGAAATGACGCAGAATATGAAAACTGCGTCCCACATGAAGCCTTTTTGTTCCATCAGAGGTTGTGTTGATGAGGGTTTTGTCATCAAAAAAGTCACAACAGTTCAATGCAAAGAGGTGCCTAGAATCTCTTGACAACACATCGAAGCAGATGCTTGGGAGGGTCGGAAATTAGCAAGGCTATAACTTTTCATCAGTGGAGTATTTTTACAAACGTAAATGGCCGTGCAGCAACTCGGGATCCAAACTCTAGAGATCTCTGAGATTCAAACCCATGCAGTGAGCTATTGCAGTAAATTACAATATAAACCGAATCATTTACATATAGATGAGAACATTCCCTTCTTGCCCAGTTTCGTAAAAAATAGAAGTGGAGAATGGTTTTGCTGGTTGGCCGAGATCTTGCCCCCCCAAGGGATGGTAATCAGGGGCCCTGGATGGTCTTCTATTAGTCTGCTTATGAGGGGCCGGCACAGGTGTTATCCTTATGTTACTCACCCAGGTCAGAGATACAAAGAGACCAGGACCACACTATGGGCGTAGACTCACATAAAGACACGCAAAAACCTCTCAAAGTGGCTCAAAGGCTGCAATGAATCATCAATTTTTGAATGTTCTCAATTTGGTTTTTGCTCATGGTCTAACTTCCTTTTCTCATTTCATATGCAAGGCATACAAAGATCAATCTTGTTGTTGTCCATTAAATCATGGACTTGCTCTAACCTTGAATAGGAAGCATTTCTGAAGAAATTCTGAGATGTCTCCTCAGATTTGACTACTTAGAGCAGGGGTGCCCAAACTCGGTCCTGGAGGGCTGGTGTCCAGCAGAGTTTACCTCCAACTTGCCTCAACACACCTGCTACAATGTTTCTAGTATGTCTAGTAAGAGCTTGATTAGCTGGTTCAGGTGTGTTTAATTGGGTTTGGAGCTAAACTCTGCAGGACACCGGCCCTTCAGGACCGAGCTTGGGTACCCCTGACTTAGAGGGTCATTCCTTGAAAATTAATAGATGAGGGAGACAATTTTGACAAGCCTTGGCTCTGGCCACTCGGTATTTACTTATACCCACTCCAACCCTGAATTTTAGGAAGTTTAGAAAGAGACAGGCCTTCATTTAGTTGGCCAAATGCCTGTATAATTCTGTTTGCTGAGAGTTCCCTATAGTTCAAATGTGGTACTGGTCTACATGTTGTACTGATAAGCCTTAATATAACTCATCATTATCTGGGTTACTCTGGATTCTTACTCGCTTTGCCAAAGTCATTGTGACTCCAAGGCCTACCTGTTTGGCATTGGGACCAGAAACATGCTTGCGTAAAACGGTACAACATAAAGGCACCATATTGTTTGGGTTATTCAGAAGAAAGGTATGCATATTTTAGCTATTGCTAATGCACACACCGAGTATATGTTCCTAAGGATTTGAAGGTAAATACAACCTAGAGATGTTTGAGTTCTTGGTTTTGGTGGGGCAAAGTTCTAGTTTTGAAACATCAAAAAAAACTCAAAGTGCTCTCGGAACGTTCCTCATTGTGTCCGAGGCCAACATGGGAGTGTAAATATATGCAACACCCAAACCATCACCAAACGTCTAAGCAACAATTCTGAATGGATGTTCAGACTTGGCCACTTGTTAAATGCAGGGCTTTGGCCTCACAGTACAGCTGAAGTCTCCAAAACAAAATGAAGCAGGTTTATGTAAACCACAGAAACAGCTTGAAAACACATGCTAGGCGCTCTGGCTGCAATGCTAACAAAATTAGCCATGAAAACTCTCAATGGAGTGTGGCCATGAAGATGCCTCTGAGCTATTCTCCATCCAGATAACTCGCTAGTTTTTAAGCCTATCAAAATCTCGCATATCAGACCAGCATGTGGATAATATTACCATTGCAATACGATACACACACAAAAAAAGTATAGAGATGTAATACAATTCAGAAAGAAAATGACCTGTACACAAACTTGCTGAAATTAAAACATTCTACATAACATTGTGTATATATATAATACAATAGAACATATATATAACATCTATTATATATGTACAGTACACATATACATAAATATTTATATAAACAGTAAAGTTAAATACAGTTGGTCAGTTAACAACTGTTGTAATCTTTAAGCCTAGTTTCCTCAACACTGTCGATGACAGCCGTTGAAAAGGTCAGCAAATATGAGAACAGAAGATTTTTACAAGGACTTAATATTGGATTTAGAGCGATTACGCTGAAATGTGCTTTCTTGATTGACAAATAAGCTCATGCCAATTCACACTACTACTTTTGAGAGGTGAGGAAAAAAGATAAATTTAGTGGAAGGAGACACAAGCCCTTAATGTTTCACAGTCCTTGACCCTTATATCTCAAGCCCTCTGTAACACTTTCTACCACGTCTTTCCCTCTCTACCAATACTTATTTTCCTTCCTCTCTTTCTGTCCAATCCCATAATAATAAAACACAGGTGTGGTTATATATACCGGTCGGATAGCCAGTTGCTAACAAGCTTAATTCGAAACATTTCCAGCTCTTCCGTTACTCAACCTTACACTTTATTGAGTATCATATGGACACGTTACAGAGACAACATATTTACATAATTACGAGAAAGGCTTACTGAGACGAATGGGAAATTTAATTTGGAGACCATGGGTAACAAGGGCCCGCTGTGCTTCCAGGCCCTCGTGTGACAGACAAACACACCAATGCTGCAGTATAACAGGACTATAACTAGACTGACATGCTTCAGTTTTAGACGTGTGCATACTTTTCGTTCTTTCATACGATAATACAATAAAGGGTT
Source organism: Sinocyclocheilus anophthalmus (assembly GCA_018155175.1). Lineage (NCBI taxonomy): Eukaryota > Metazoa > Chordata > Actinopteri > Cypriniformes > Cyprinidae > Sinocyclocheilus > Sinocyclocheilus anophthalmus. Next base: position 134,643 of record JADLZN010001352.1, on the reverse strand, counting down.
GTCCGATAAAGGCTTTGCCAGGTGATCTCCTCACATGTGTTTAAGGGTGCAGATGTCTGGAAACTAATGTGCTATTATTTGTGTGATGTCATCGACTGGGCATCTACAACTACATAATAACTCGAAGACACGTAGAGTCTCAAAAGCCACTGTTTAGAGTCCTTACGAAGAACTAATAATGAAGATTTGACTGACAGTGAAGTTCTGGTTAATGTGCTGATTTTTTTTTTTTTTTTACAATCTACATATTAAATGCTTTTAATTAATAAATATTAATAAAAAATGGGCTAATTTTCAACAGGGCAACACAGAAATCTGTAATATTGAAAATATGCTGTCAATAAACACCAGATTTAGACAAAATATTAAAAACTTACTATCAATGACAACAGATTTAGACACAATATTGAAAAAATATATTGTCAAGAATGACAATAAAAGTTTACGGGCGGGCAATATCACTGATTATAATACTATTGCAGATCAAAGTTTTGGCGGGCAATATCACTGATTATAATATTATTGGCTATTTTATTGCTAACAAGTGTTGATATCAAAAGACAGGGAGAGAGTGCCTATTCATTAGATGCCGTTAAAAAGATTATGCTTTTTAATAATTGGCCTCATAACATTATAAGAGAATATCTGAACAGTGAGTCACAAAATATAATGGGAAAGCTATAATCTATGTCTTGTAATATTATAGGCACATATGGTGCATATTAATTGCACATGTAGAGTAAATGACTGGATTTTAAAAGAAACATTTTACACAGCCAACATTATGAATTCTGTTCCTTTAATCTTACAATAATTATAGTATTATGCCAAATTATGTTAGGCTTATATTTTGCTAGTTACTAGGGCTGTCACGGTGAGGGAATTTCCCTTGCGGTAATTTTGAGTGGCTCAATAGCGTCAAAATTTGTCAATCAATAGTTATGCGGTATTATCGCCATACATATATATATACACACACACACACCCACAGCCCCACATACATATACATTACCTATATAATAATTTAAATGATATCTAATTGTGTGTATGTAGTGTTACAGATAATGAACTAGGTCATATTCAAAGACAATGAACCCAAATACGTGAAACAGATGAAGGAAACAGAGAGAATGACAAATAACGGTCCACATAACAGAACATAAACCTGACAATAAGATTGTTAGGCTATCGTTAGCCTATATGTATAACAGTTAGCCTAGTTGTAATCTGATTTTCTAATCTGACTGGACAAGAGACTTTCTATTGATATTTCCATCTGCGAGTGTTCTAGACGGGCTGTCAGGCAGTGCAGTTACAGTGTAGAGGTGGTGGAAAGGGACTGTCATTCAACTACACGTTCAAAAACGCTGATTCATTCATTCAAAGAGACGTAATGAAACACGCTGTTGAAATTATTTTTTAACTTTGAGCGCCACTTTAGAAGGCTCAGCTGACCAGCTATGCTTCGGTGCTAAGACAGAGATTTCGCTTTCCTTGAACATGACAACCTATTTTCACAAATATATATGACTCGGCCTGGAGGACAGACGCAAGTAATCGCACACGCTCAGTCGATCTCTCTCTCTGATTCACTGTCTGTTTAGGCTTAAGTGCAAATCTACGGAGCCTCTGTACAAATCAGCATGGTACACATTATGTTATCATTACTAACTTGTTTAATATTCAGTCCACATGCATGAAGTGTAAAACGAGAAGGGCATAACCTTACGAAAAAATAAAACACGCAAAAATCGCGGTTGCTGCGGTTCTTGCATTCCTCTGCGGTTTCCTCGTCAATAGTGCGGTATGGCAATATTGCAGTTATCGTGACAGCCCTACTAGTTACTTTTTCTGAAAACAACACTTTCACATACAAAAAGGTATATTCATCATTATTTGCTTTTTGCAATAAATAAATACATAATTTTAAGTTATGTTTATCTATCTGCTGAGAATAACATCATAGACATAAATTATTTTTACTTCACTCATCGCACTTATGACAAATCGTAAGTCCTGAAACTGGTCAGGTTGTGTCTTGAGTCTCTGTTGTGAATGTATATAAAACCTAACAGTGTAAACAACTCATAGGGTGCACTGACACCAGTCAGAGCAGTTGCCTTCTGAGGGGTCCCAGAGCCATCACTGGTGTCGTAAACTTGAATGAATGGAGTAACACCAGCCCGTGTTAACCCAAGGTGGGGTAACTCTAAACCAACATTGCACTCTAAGGGGTCACAGTAACCTGTTAACACCATAGTGACAAACAAAGACAGCCATTCATCCCATCAAGTGGGGATAGAGGGGCCTACAACTTGAACCATTCACAAAGTGTGTGCATTTCTTAAACTGTCTACAAGAAAATTCTTACTATATTACTGTATTTACAGTCTGGTCAAACGGGAATTAATAGGACAGTGCCTCTGGATTCGACTTTTATAACCCAATATGGAAAGATGGATTCATTCCGGAAACCCACACAGAACGAAAAACACTCATTTAGGTGTAACAGCCAAATAAAGCCATTAAAACATTTTAATTTAAGCCAAAAGGTCTGGCGTGGTCATAATCACACTTTGCAATTTGGAATAGAACTTGTTGAGGGTCTCTTTATTGGGCCTGTTATTCTAGGGCAGAGGATTGGCTCCATAAAGGGCACGGGAAAAAACATGACACAGAGCAGCTGTAAGACGCCCAATCCGAACACAATCACTTCTTATTGCAATAAACCTTCCATTCTCCCATTCAGTTGTGCTCTCCCCTCTAATTCTGCTTTAATTGAGGGACTTTATGACGGTGGATCGTGTAAAAGCCTCTCAGCAAAGGTCAAAGGTTAGTGCTCAAGTTCTGAATGGTGCACATTCCTGTCCATCTCTCTTGGTGACGACACCTGTTTCTTTGGTGTAATAAGAGGTAAAATAAACATTTCTGGTGTCAATGAAGAGGTTTTTGAGTATTATTAAAGGGGCTGTAATGATATACAAGACAAAAAAGGTTAAGATCAATTAATCTGACGTTGAAATGAAGCCCCCACAGCACTGACATAATTTATGGTGATGTTATGAGCGGTTGCCAGGACAAACAGTTAATATAACCTAAAAACAATAGACAAAGGATCCATCAAAGCCAAGAGACTCCTGAAAGAGGTCATTCCAAATCCGAGATGAGGGAATTTCTGCAGTAAACACTTCAAACCGGAAATTTCAAGGCATTTTACACCAATGATAGTGAGATAGCAAGTTTTATCATTGTAATTGCAGTTCAGGCTAAAGGGTGCTGACAACCTCCTGTTTTGAGATGATGAAAGGTCTGCTTTTTGCTTTTTTGGAGTTTAACACCAGGCTGTGCATTCCTGAACAGCATTTCTGGTGTGTGGCTCAAAGAGCAATCTCTCAACGCAGGTATGTCAGTCTGTGCCTCCTTAAAGACAAAACAAACACAGATACTGTATGAAGCTCCATAAGGCCCATTGTGATTGTTTTCTAATCATTGTTTTTTTTTTCTAATTCTATGTTTTCTAACACAAAAAAGCAGTACTGTAAATTATTCTGGGTCAGGGGAGAGTTAAAGTTAATCGTACTTGAAAAGTATATTATTAAAGACAATTATTTTGGGGTTGGTGTGTGTAGAGAATGTTCTATGAGTGTGTTTACTGTACATTATGTTCAAAGGAAAATAAAAAATCAAATAAAAACAAATAAAACCAAGAGGCGATAAACAACTAAAAAATTGTCTAAAAAAGTAATGGTTTAATATTCTAACAAAATGGGAACGGATCCAAAATAAAATTACCTGAAAACTAAATAATTATATAACTTTGTAAAATAACACGACACACAGGAAAATCTGATAAAAATAAAATTAATAAAAAAATCTTTGAGGCATAAGGTTTCGGGTTTGGATGTAAGATTGATCTGTGAAATAATTATTCAATTTACATATGCAAAAAATATGACTGACATGTCAGTGATTGGATAACAGCATGGGGTCCACAAGTCTGAGACAACCACAATATAAAAAATTAATATAAAAAGAACATTCAAACTGTTTAGATTTGGATGTCCGATTGGTATGTGGAAAAAAATTATGTATTAAGAATTAAAGCAAAAAAACGAGCATATGCATGGGGAGATTTCGCCACCTGCTTAACGGTGTTGGTCTGCAACCTAGTACAGTGCATCTCAATAAATTAGAATGTCGCGGAAAAGTTCATTTATTTCAGTAAATAAACTCAAATTGTGAAACTCGTGTATCAAATAAATTCAATGCACACAGACTGAAATAGTTGAAGTCTTTGGTTATAACTAACCAGTCATAGAATCTGGGGACATGCCAATCATGCTAATCAACTCAAAATACCTGCAAAAGTTTCCTGAGCCTTCAACATGGTCTCTGTTTGGTCATAGGCTACACAATCATGGGGAAGGACTGCTGATCTGACAGTTGTTCAGAAAACAATTATTGACACCCTTCACAAGGACGGTAAGCCACAAACATTCATTGCCAAAAGAAGCTGGCTTTTCACAGAGTGCTGTATCCAAGCATGTAACAGAAAGTCTCGAAGGTCCAAAGTGCCTCTTTCAGATGAGTGCAAGTTTTGTATTTCATTTGGAAACCAAGGTCTTAGAGTATGGAGGAAGGGTGGAGAAGCTCATAGCCGAAGTTGCTTGAATTCCAGTGTTAAGTTTCCACAGTCTGTGTTGATTTGGGGTGCATTCTGCTGGTGTTGGTCCATTGTGTTTTTGAAAACCAAAGTCACTGCACCCGTTTACCAAGAAATTTTTGGAGCACTTCATGCTTCCTTCTTCTGACCAGCTTTTTGAAGATGCTGATATAATTTTCCATAAGGATTTGGCACCTGCCCACACTGCAAAAGCACCAAAAGTTGGTTAAATGACCATGGTGTTGGTGTTGGTGTGCTTGATTGGCCAGCAAACTCGCCTGAGCTGAACACCATAGAGAATCTATGGGGGTATTGTCAAGAGGAAAATGAGAAAAAAAATGCAGATGAGCTGAAGGCCACTGCAAAGAAACCTGGGCTTCCATACCACCTCAGCAGTGCCACAAACTGATCACCTCCATGCCACGCCGAATTGAGGCAGTAATTAAAGCAAAAGGAGCCCCTACCAAGTATTGAGTACATGTACAGTAAATGAACATACTTTCCAGAAGGCCAACAATTCACTAAAAATGTTTTTTTATTGGTCTTATGAAGTATTCTAATTTGTGAGATAGTGAATTGGTGGGTTTTTGAAAAATGTGAGCCAAAATCATCACAATTAAAAAAAAAACAAAGACTTAAACTACTTCAGTCTATTTACATTGAATTTATTTAATACACGAGTTCACAATTTGAGTTGAATTACGAATAAATGAACTTTTCCATGACTTTCTAATTTATTGAGATGCACCTGTATATGCAGTACTATAAGAAATAGTGAACAGTGAGATAAGCCAACATTGATACCCCGAAGTATCTGAGGCAGGAGATTGTGGTCTGCTTCAGAACAGCCGCAGCACAAAGTCCACATTATACCTCCCGAAAGAACAACACTTCACCAAGAGCTCCTGTTTCACAGCTTGAAAAAATGAAAATCAAAAACAGAAACAAATATCAAACCAAATATTTTTACAAGGAAAACAGCAGCCCTTTCAGCACTTCTATACAACTATCGAATATCCATCCACATATACATACCCAAACAAACCTACTGATGCTAGGAGACTCTAGCAAGCTCCAATGAAGCAATGAAGACTTATCTCTTCCAAAGCCTTTTGTGTCAAGAATCTGTGATTTCAAGAAAGAAAACACTCCCAGGATTTGTCCAGCTAAAGTATGGCGTAATCTTTGAAGATAAAACAATTTATTTTTCTTTTGTGAAAAGAAAAGTGCAAAAACAAGAGCCAGTTATATAAGTGAACAAAAGCAGGAGCTTTAGATAAGTTTCCACAATTCCTGTTTGTGCAATACCTCAGATGGAGATCACTGCCAAACACCTCTATTGTACTTATCAAAACAAAATAATACATATGTGAAAATTTACTTTAGAGAACATAAATAATTAAATATTCTGATTAGGTCTGCGTATCATAGTTCAGGATCTCAGGATCTCTTCAAAGGTCTCTAAATTGTTGACTTTTTGGGAATTTTTTAAGACTCTTTCTCCCAGTCCAGCTCATAATCACTCTTAAAAGATTAGTTAAAAGCTTGTACAGGTTAACATCAAATAGAAAGTAAATTATACCTGCCTAAGACTCCATGATCTTTCCAATACACAGACTAATCCCTGAGAGACTGAGATAAATTCCAAGCCGAGATCAGTTTCCTAATGCTACCGCTCTGACTACATCCTGGACCCACACGGCAAATGTGGGCATTTTCGTGGGCAGACCTAGAGATGGCAGAGACTAAACACAAAGTTTCCATTCTCCCCTTCCTGAAAAACAAGAAGAAAGGTACAGGTAGAGAGAGAAAAAATGGAGGGAGGATTGAGATTAAGGGCTAAACCTTCCGATCAACTCCACGTCTGAAACAGAGTCGGCCATTATTCTTGCCCCTGGCTGCAACTTCAGAAAGCAAATCGAAAGGAGACCATGCCAATATGGTTAGCAGCAAAAACTAAAACAGAGGCGACTACTATAAAGTCGCAAATTATGAATAACGTCCTGCATTTTTCCGCTTCTGACACCTACATGTCCAGGCCAAATCCCACTGCGTGTCCTGGTAATGGTGATTTGGTTAATGGCCATTGGTGGAAACAGGACTTGGCCAGCAGCTCTGAGCAGAAAAAGACTAATGAGGAGAATATGAAAGAGCCAGTGCATAATGACTACATATTCCTTGAGTCATTTAACACATTGCAGCTCTTACCACGTTATTCTACTTCTGCGCTATATGACCATGTCTAAGTGAGTTTGAACCAGGGAAGAACTGATATAGACATTTTAGCCACTTGTCAATAGCCAATAACTATTTTGTATTTGCATTATGATTGCTTGCATTATAATTTCATAAATTATTATACATATATTAAAAAGTGTTAACAATAAAGCTGCAGAATATTTGAGAATATCACAATGTAAAACACACAATGTTTCAAGCAAAATTAGGTATCAACACATTAAGATATATATCAGAAAAGTAAAAAATAAAGAGTAAAAAAAGGAGTAACTGCTTAGCATTGAAATGGAAAAAAGCCTTTAAGGAAGAAAAGGGCATAAAAAGAGGTGTCTCAAAGAAAACTACTGCTGCTAACAGACATACAGCAGATCAAATTAGGTGAAGGCTTCATATCCTGTGCATGCTTTTTATGCATCCCAAAATTTCCATGTTTTTCAAGACTGTGGGAACCCTGCGTCTTTAGGCCTGAATGCTGAGCATTTGAGCATGCTTTATCAACATTGTACACTACTAGAACAAGGCACAAGGTAATTGGTGCTAAAGCCAGTTAGTATCTTTGTGCACATTTAGATGCCTAACAACTCGTATCTGTCTGAAAGAGATGTTTCAACTACTGAGTGACATCTATCACCAATTAGTGGTGATATAGAGGTGTCAGGAGTCATGTGGATTGTGTGTGTCTGCATGGGAGAGAGTCAAATTAAGCCATTCCAGACTGTTAAACTTCAGCGGTGTTTATTTAACAGCCACTTTCACTGGCCAGTTAACTCTTTTTCATCAGCTGTGAAACTATTACAGGGGCCCTGGGAGAAGAGGGAACTGGTAGGCCTCACCCCATCACCAAACACTTCATTCACTTCACTAAGATCCACAGCTTTCTGTAAGTTCTTGGGGTGAAGTTCATGACTGATGGTTTTCAAAATCCTTGATAAATATCCATTCCCCTTCCAGGCCGAGTAATACAGGCTGACAGGACGAACGCATGGTGGAGATGATCCTCCTTAATCGAGTGATTCTTTATGGGCCCCGAGAGAGTCCGGAAACACGTGACAATCGGGGTAAATGTGAACGGAAGGATGAGAGAGAGACAGAGAGGGAATGCAAAAGAGAGCTAGGGATGCAAAAGTTAAAAAGCAAAATGAAGGATAAATTATGATGGAAGAAGAAAGCTAGATTATAATTGAGCTCTTGTCTATTTCTTCCAAAGATCTTCTTCAAAGTATAGCTGCTCATCCATTGTGCCCGAATGAGATTGAAAAGCTGCAGATCTGTAGTAATAAAACCCAGATGCTTCAGAAATAGCCAACACAGGCCTGAAAACTACCAGAGCGTCAGGCTTTCACTCTTTTTTCCCCCCTCATCCTCATTGTTTTCAAATCTCCACCAGATGGAACCAAGCTTTTTCTCCTGTCTGTTTTTCTGGGAGATGGTTTAACTTCATCAAGGGAGAATTACCCAGCATATGTGTAGAGCAAGTTAAACGTGACGCGTTAAAACAGCCCACAAAGCTTTGGTGTGAATTAAGAAGAACAACAAGTCTTGAACGCATAAAACTTGCCCGGAATCTGCAGCTGGGACAGAGGAGAGCCGAACGTAGCGGTTTCTAATCTCTAAACCAATTGACGTTTCCTTTGTAAGGATGTGCTCTGTGACCACCATGATGATAATCTAGACAACTTTAAAAAAATTTCTTCACTTAAAGTAGAATTCCAGCCATGACTCACTGAAATTTAGAGAGTGAGAGAGTGAGAAAATTAAGATGGCGCCGACGCTGATGGCTGCCTCCGTGGCGTGCTCCGCAGTTGTTTTTATGTTTTTGTTAGTTTGTCCTGTCTTTAGTTATATCCCTGCAATCAGTTTCACCAGAGACGAATTGCTGGACATTCGGAAGTACACACCACCCGATATTTCACCGGTTTTCAACTATTCGGATGTTTTGCTGGACATTGTTGTCGGGGGAGCTGTGGCGCTGATCAAGCGCTTCAGGACGCGCAGACGGGGGAAGCGAGCCGGCGCGCTCGTGAAGCTCAGACAGCACAGATTCAGAACGGCGTTGCCTAGCATCCATCTGGCAAATCTCCACTCTCTACCCAACAAAACAGACGAACTCCTTCTGCTCTCCCGGACAAATAAGGATTTTTCAAACTCTGCTGCTCTGTGTTTCACGGAAACCTGGCTGAAAGACGCCATCCCGGACAGCGCAGAATCAACGGCGAAATCACGCGGCGGCGGGACATGCTTTTACATCAATGAGAGGTGGTGTACAGATGTAACTGTGTTAAAGAAGATGTGCTGTAAAGATCTAGAAGTGCTCTTCATTAACTAAGCCGTTCTACTCACCGCGGGAGTTTTGCTCATTCATTCTCGTCAGTGTCTACATCCCTCCGCAAGCGCACGTGAGCTCAGCTTTACAGAAACTTGCTGATCTGATCACAGAGACAGAACAACAGCACCCGGACTCTGTTTTAATCATTCTCGGGGACTTTAATAAAGCCAATCTCTCCCGTGAACTGCCAAAATACAGACAGCACATCACATGTCCCACCAGAGACAGTAATATATTGGATCACTGTTACACCACAATAAAGAATGCATATCAATCTGTCCCACGAGCAGCTTTGGGACTCTCTGATCACTGTTTGGTTCATCTTATACTGACCTACAGGCAGAAACTGAAATCAGCTAAACCTGTATTAAGGACCGTAAAAAGATGGACTAATGAAGCAGAGCAGGATTTACAAGCTTGTTTTGACCTCACTGATTGGAGCGTTTTTGAATCTGCTGCCACCGATCTAGACGAGCTCACAGACTGTAACTTCATATATCAGGTTCTGTGAAGATATGTGCATTCCTACAAGAACTCATTTAACCTACAACAACGACAAACCATGGTTCACTGCAAAACTCAGACAGCTCCGTCAGGCCAAAGAAGATGCTTACAGGAAGGGGGATAATGTCTTGTATAAAACAGGCTAAATACACACTGGAAAAGGAAATCAGAGTGGCAAAGAGGAATTATTCAAAAACAATAAGGATTAAATTCTCTTCCAGTGACCCAGCATCAGTGTGGAAAAGTCTAAAATAAATAACCAATTACAAGTCACCATCCCCCAGCACTGTGGAGAATCCACCCCTGGCGGACGATCTGAACGAGTTCTACTGCAGGTTTGAAAAAACGCCCTACACCCGCCCTGAACACCTCTCCACATAACCATTCACACCTCCAGCAACCCCCTCCCTCACACCTGCAATTCAGATTAGTGAAGACGAGGTGCGCCAGGTCTTCGGAAGCAGAAAAGGAAAAAAGCACCAGGCCCAGAATGTGTTACACCAGCCTGTATGAAATCCTGTGCTGACCAGCTGGCCCCATCTTCACACTGATCTTCAACAGATCACTAGAGCTGTGCGAAGTCCCTTCATGCTTAAAACACTCCACCATCATCCCCATCCCAAAGAAACACAAAATTACAGAACTAAATGACTACAGGACTGTGGCTCTAACGTCTGTGGTCATGAAATCATTTGAAAGACTAGTCCTGGCCTACCTGAAGGACATTACTGGACCCTTGCTGGATCCTCTTCAGTTTGCCTACAGAGCAAAAAGGTCTATGGACAATGCAGTCAACATGGGACTGCATTACATACTGCAACACCTCGACAGACCTGGGAACTACGCAAGGATCCTATTTGTGGACTTCAGCTCGGCCTTCAACACCATCATCCCAAACCTCCTCCTGCCAAAACTATCTCAGCTCTCCGTGCCCACCTCCGTCTGTCAGTGGATCAACAGCTTCCTGACAGACAGACAGCAGCTAGTGAGGCTGGTAAAATACACATCCAGCACCGTCCGATCAGCATGGGGGGGGGGGGGGGGGGGGGGGTGCTACTCAGGGTCGTGGTCTTTCCCCACTGCTCTTCTCCCTGTACACCAACGACTGCAGAGCTGGAGCTCAACACGCTCAAAACTGTAGAGATGACCGTGGACTTCAGGAGAAAAAAACCCTGCACTCCCCCCACTCACCATCATGGACAGCACTGTGACTGCCGTGGAGTCATGCAGGTTCCTGGCACCACAATCTCTCAGGACCTGAAGGGGGACACTCACATAGACTCCATTGCAAAAAAAAGGCCCAGCAGAGGTTGTACTTACTTCGCCAGCTGAGGAAGTTCAACCTGCCACAGGAGCTGTTGAAACAGTTCTACTCCGCCATCATTGAATCCGTCCTCTGTACTTCTATAACTGTCTGGTTCAGCTCCAAAACTGACCTCAGAAGACTACAGAGGGTAGTCCGGACTGCTGAGCGAATCATTGGTACAACCCTCCCTTCTCTCCAAGAACTGTACTTATCCAGAGTGAGCAAAAGGGCTGGCAGAATCACTCTGGACCCCTCACATCCAGCACACTCCCTCTTTGAACTGTTGCCATCTGGTTGACGCTACAGAGCTCTGAGCACCAGAACGGCCAGAGACAGGAACAGTTTCTTCCCTCAGGCCATCCATCTCATGAACACTTGACAATAACCATGGAACACACACTATTTATTCACTCATACACTTATTTATCTAACACTCATACTCATACACCTCAAATTTGCACATAATATACAATACCTGTACATAAAAAATAAAAATAATATATTACCTTGTATCACCTGCACAACACAAAAAAATTGTCAATGATATGTTTCTATTCCTTTTTTCTACTTGTTCTATTTTTATTTTTATTATCTGTGTTTTTTGTTCTGTCACTGTCATTCTGTTACACTGTGGAAGCTTCTGTCACGAAAACAAATTCCTCGTATGTGTAAACATACCTGGCAATAAAGCTCATTCTGATTCTGATCTGATTCTGATTTAGGTCGAAACATGCTCTACATGAATGCTAACACTTAGCAAGCTCAACTTTATGCAGAATGCAAAGGCATCTATGGTCAGTTTTCCCTTTCAGATTGAAACACACCATAATGCACGGTAAACAATGATTTTCTTAAACAGTATTTTTGACTTGTTTTACAGTACGAATATCAAAACATTCTTAAATCAAGATACTTTTACTAGATAAGCAAAATAACTTAAAGGGTCCTATTATGCTTTTTCACTTTTTCAGCTTTAGTAAGTCTGTAATGTTGCTGTTTGTGTCACGGTTCATGGGTCCGGACGGTCCTTCTGCATCTTGTCATGTGGTTGTTTGTGCGTACGTCATTTCGTTAGTGATTGCAGCTGGCGCTCAATCAGAGCGCCAGCTGCAACTCATTAACGATTCCTTTATAGGACACCTTGTTCAATGCGTGTTTGTCGGTTCGTTATTCTCATGTCCTGTCTCCCTGTCAGTTCTCTGTTTCCAGTTCACGCTCAGGCAGGGTACGGATCTTCAGCCTTCTCCTTGGTTTGGTCAGCGCAGTGGTTGGAGGGTTTCTCAGTGGAGCTCTGATCCTGACCATGACCTGAGGATTATCACCTTGTGTCTCCGTTATTGTGGTTACTAAATAAACCTTTATATTTGCACTTGCGCTTGAATCCTGACTCTTTTCTGTCGTGACAGAACGAACCGACCATACTCGTGGATCCAGCGAGTGCGGCAGAGCTCAGAGACTTTTTGGCCAAGACTAACATTCGCATGGAGCATCAGGAGGATCAGATGATGGCCACGGGGCGGGCCGTCCAGACCCTGGTGAGTCAGCTGTCTGAGCTCACCACCCAGATCCAGCATCTGAAGGCTGAGCGGGGTTCAGCTCAGCAACCAGCCATGCTTCATCCACCGGTTTCGATGGGTCCGATTGTCCGCACCCACGAACCTCGGCTACCACCTCCAGCCTTTTATTCCGGGGAACCCCAATTATGTCGTTCTTTTTTGGCGAAATGTTCACTCTACGTTTCCCTCCAACCATCCGCGTTTCCCACTGAAGAGGCTAAAGTGGCGTTCGTCATAACGTTGCTCTCGGGTCGAGCCGCTAACTGGGGAACCACAGTGTGGGAACGGAGATTACCTTGTTGCTCGTCCTTTCAGGCTTTTTCCGAGGAGCTACGGAGGGTTTTCGATCATGCAGCTTCGGGCAGAGAAGCAGCACGACTTCTTGCCGAGTTACGTCAAGGACAGAACACTGTTACTGACTATTCTATCGAGTTCCGCACATTGGCTGCAGAGTGTGGGTGGAATGCAGAGGCACAGTGGGACATGTTTCGGTTTGGCCTGTCTGACAAAATTAAGGATGAGAGATTCTTCAGAGTTACCGTCCGGGGTGGATGAACTCATAGCTCTAGCCATTCGGGTGGACACCCGATTGCGGAGGCGGGATCAACGACAACTCCGAGAACCGCCGTTCGTCTCACAGACTCAATTACCTGCACGTACCAATAAGACTGTTTTCTCTCTTCCAGAGTCCGAGCCCATGCAGGTGGGAAGGTTCCGTCTCTCACTACAGGAGAAGCAGAGACGCAGGAGAGAGGGAGTGTGTTTGTACTGTGGCGGCCCCGGACACATCGCAGCACGGTGTCCAGCAAAAGACAACGCCCGTCAGTAGGTGGGAGGTTATTGACGGGTGCCATTAAGGGACACAAATCCTCTTACTCCAGCACTCATCTTTCGGTGAGGCTGGAGGTTCGGTCTGTTTATCATGACTGTGAGGCGTTAGTGGACTCTGGAGCAGAGGGGAACTTTTTGGACATTGGGTTCGCTCGGTCCCTCCAGATTCCCATGGTGGAGCTTTCTCAGCCCGTCTCTATGCTTGCACTCAACGGCCAGGCCTTACCCGCTGTCACTCACACCACGGCACCCTTAAGACTCATCACTTCGGGGCAACACACTGAGGACATTCACTTTCTCCTCACCGACACACCCTCGGCTCCCTTAGTGCTGGGTCACCCCTGGCTGGTCCTCCATAATCCTCACATCAACTGGAGTAACGATACTGTGCTGGGTTGGAGCGAGTATTGTCATGCCACCTGTTTGTTCTGTGTTTCAGGAGGATCATTCGGACCTGTCTAACGTGCCACAGGAGTACCTTGATCTGAGGGGAGTGTTCAGTAAGTCTCGGGCTGCTTCTCTACCTCCTCATCGTCCCTATGACTGTGCTATAGATTTATTGCCAGGTACGTCTCCGCCTAAGGGCAGTTATATTCACTCTCCAATCCGGAGAAGGAGGCTATGGAGAAATATATTTGATTCTTTAGCAGCCAAGATCATCCACCCCTCTTCATCTCCGGCCGGAGTGGGGGTTTTTTTCGTGAAAAAGAAGGACGGCTCTCTTCGTCCCTGTATTGACTATCGGGGCTTAAACGACATCACGGTGAAGAATACTTACCCTTTACCGTTGATGTCGTCGGCTTTCGAGCGTCTGCAGGGGGCGTCATTTTTCACGAAATTAGATCTCCGCAATGCTTATCATTTGGTTCGCATAAGAGAGGGGGATGAATGGAAAACCGCTTTTAATACCCCCAGGGGGCACTTTGAATATCTTGTTCTTCCTTTTGGCCTTTCCAACGCTCCCGCGGTTTTCCAGGCACTCGTTAACGACATTCTGAGAGATATGCTAGATCAGTTAATTTATGTCTACCTGGATGACATACTGATATTTTCTCGTTCTCCCCAGGAACATGTTCAGCACGTCAGACGAGTGCTTCAGAGGCTGCTAGAGAATGGGCTTTTTGTCAAGGCGGAGAAATGCGCTTTCCATGCACAGTCTGTTCCTTTTTTGGGGTACATCATCTCGGCCGAGGGGGTGCGCATGGATTCTGAGAAGGTTCAGGCTGTGGTGAATTGGCCAACCCCAGATTCCCGCAAGGCCCTGCAGAGGTTTCTGGGCTTCGCCAATTTCTACCGGCGTTTTATTAGCAATTTTAGCCAACTAGCCACTCCTCTGACTGCCTTGACCTCCACCAAGACTGCTTTCAGGTGGTCCAGTGCAGCGGATGCTGCATTTTCCAAACTCAGAAGCTGCTTCGTTTCAGCTCCCATCCTCATAGCCCCTGATCCCTCCAGGCAGTTTGTGGTGGAGGTTGACGCGTCAGAGGTGGGAGTTGGTGGGGTACTATCCCAGCGTTCCCCCACGGACGGCAAGGTGCACCCATGCACGTATTTTTCTCACCGGTTGTCCTCCGCCGAACGTAATTATGATATTGGTAACAGAGAGTTGTTGGCAGTCAAGCTTGCCTTGGAGGAGTGGCGTCATTGGTTGGAGGGTTCGGGGGTTCCTTTTGTCGTCTGGACAGATCACAAGAATCTTGAATACATCAAGTCCGCTAAGAGATTGAACTCTAGGCAGGCTCGGTGGGCTCTTTTTTTCGGCCGATTCGATTTTTCCATTTCTTACCGTCCTGGTTCTAAGAACATCAAGCCGGATGCGTTATCCCGTATTTTTGATCATTCGGAGCGCCAGTCCCTGCCCGACCCCATTGTGCCAAGGAAACTTTTATTTCTGCGGTCACGTGGGAGATCGAGTCAAAGGACCGCACGGCCTCTCAAGGGGTAACGCCCCCGTCCGGGTGCCCACCGAACCGGTTGTTCGTGCCAGAGTCCGTAAGGTCCGACGTTATCCGATGGGCTCATTCTTCCAAGGTAGCCTGTCATCCCGGGGTGAGACGTACCATGTTTCTGGTAAAACAACGGTTCTGGTGGTCAGGTATAGCTCGGGACATTGGTTTATTTGTTTTAGCCTGCTCCGTCTGTGCTGTTTCTAAGTCTTCCAATCGCCCCCCCGCGGGTCTTCAGCCGCTGTTGGTTCCTTCGAGACCCTGGTCCCATGTTTCGCTAGATTTTGTCTCGGGTCTTCCCCCTTCTCAGGGGAACACGGTGGTTTTGACCGTGGTGGACCGATTCTCGAAGGCAACTCATTTCATTCCTCTGCCCAAATTACCCTCAGCCAGAGAAACAGCGGTTGCTGTCATAGATCACGTCTTTCGTTTACATGGCCTCCCGGTAGACATGGTCTCTGACAGGGGGCCCCAGTTTGTGTCCAAATTTTGGAGAGGTTTGTAGGTGTTGGGGGCGACGGTTAGTCTTTATTCCGGGTTTCATCCCCAGAGTAATGGTCAGACAGAGAGGGCCAACCAAGATTTGGAACGAGTGTTGCGATGTTTGGCTTCTCAGAACCCCTCCTCGTGGAGCCAGCAACTCTCATGGGTTGAGTACGCACATAACTCATTACCAGTCTCTGCCATGGGCCTGTCTCCGTTTGAGTGTAGCTTAGGGTACCAGCCACCACTTTTTCCCAGTATGGAATCCGAGGTCGCGGTTCCCTCTGCCCACGCATTCGTCCAGACGTGCCGACGCACCTGGAGTAAGGCCAGATTGACCCTCCTCCAGGTGGGGACGTGCACCAAGGTTCAGGCCGATCGCCACCGGTCGAAACATTCCGTTTACGTCGTCGGTCAAAAAGTGTGGCTTTCAACCAAGAATATTCCTCTC
>JADLZN010001352.1:0-118224 GCA_018155175.1 Sinocyclocheilus anophthalmus | reverse complement strand
GATAATTAATCCGTCGTTTCATGTATCCAAGATTAAGCCTGTTTTTCATTCAGCCATTAATCCGCCAGTCCCGGTTCCTCCACCGCCGCGTCTCGTAGACGGGGAACCAGCCTATTCGGTAAAGCGTATTCTGGACGCAAGGCGGAGGGGAAGAGGATTTCAGTACTTGGTGGACTGGGAGGGTTACGGTCCGGAGGAGAGAAGTTGGGTACCTGCTAGGGACATACTGGATCACTCTCTTATCGATGAATTTGATCGACAGGTAGGTCTTCCTGGGAATGTCAGGGGGCATTCCTAGGGGGAGGGGTACTGTCACAGTTCATGGGTCCGGACGGTCTTTCTGCATCTTGTCATGTGCTTGTATGTGCGTACGTCACTCGTTAGTGGTTGCAGCTGGTGCTCAATCAGAGCGTGCCAGCTGCAACTCGTTAGCGAGCCCTTTATAGGCCACTCTGTTCAATGTGTGTTTGTCGGTTCGTTATTCTCATGTTCCTGTCTCCCTGTCAGTACTGTTTCCAGTTCTCGCTCAGTCAGGGTACGGATCTTCAGCCTTCTCCTTGGTTTGGTCCTACGCAGTGGTTGAAGGGATTTCTCCGTGGAGCTCTGATTCCTACCAGGACCCGAGGATTATCTCTTTGTGTCTCCGTTATTGTGATTACTGAATAAACTTTACCTTTGCACTCGCACTTGGATCCAGACTCTTCTCTGCCGTGACAACCTCAGCAGTGCCACAGGCTGATTGTCTCCATGCCACGCCGAATTGAGGCAGTTAATTAAAGCAAAAGGAGCCCCTACCGTGTATTGAGTACATGTACAGTAAATGACCATACTTTCCAGAAGGCCAACAATTCACTAAAAATGTTTTTTTTTTATGAAGTATTCTAATTTGTTGATAGTGAATTGGTGGGTTTTGTTAAATGTGAACCAAAATCATCACAATTAAAAAAAACAAATACTTAAACTAATTCAGTCTGTGTGCATTGAATTTATTTAATACACGAGTTTCACAATTTGAGTTTAATTACTTAAATAAATTAACTTTTCCTCGACATTATAATTTATTGAGATGCACATGTATATATATATATATATATATAGATATACTCCCCACCATACCGTGTCATCAACGTTTTGAGATCACAATGATGAATTGTTGCTTTTATTTCATTAAACTGATCATAAATGACATGAAAGGCATTAAAATGATCTCTACTTCAAACACTGCTCTTTCTAAGATTCTGTTCATAAAAGAGTCCTGCAAAACTCATATTTTATAACAGTTTCCACACTACATTAAGTAGCCCAACCATTTTCAACTGTGATAACAATAAGAAATGTTTCTTGAGCAACAAATCAGCATATTAGAATGATTTCTTAAAGATCATGTAACGCTGAGGACTGGAGTAATGGAGCTTTGCCATCAAAGGGGAAAAAATACATTTTAAAATATATTTTGAATATGTCTTTAAATCAAATAAATGCAGACTTTGTGACCATATGGATATATTTTATTAACATTAATAATAATTGCTATACTGCCATGAAAAGCATGCATCCTCAGACTTTATTTTCCTTAACTAAACCATAATTTATCATTTAAAATTTTTTTTAGATTAGATTTCGGGGGGGGGGGTCCGAGTGTGAGGGATAACAGACCACTCAAGCTGAACGCTTCTATTAAAATTTAAGACTGCAGAATGGTTCTTTTTCCCTTCACACTTATTCACACTGAATCTTTCACCACCTCCCACAGAAGACATTAACAGGGAAGAGTGTTGAAAATATAACGCATTGCTGTGGAACTGACAGAAAGGGCAGCACACTGATAGGAGTAGAAAACTTTCCCTAACAAGTCTCTAATTAGATATAGGCTGGCAGTGGATACTGGACAGATGTATGATGATCAGTCAAAGGGGCTACAGTGTTAGGTGGGCAGCTGAGAAATCCTCTATACTGTTTATAATTGGGGCTAAGGCTGTAGATACCTTATACCTCTGACTCCTGACTAACAGATTATTTTCCATAAACACAAGCATTAAGAAGAAGTAGATTTCTAAATTTGTTTCCCTAATGCATGTCCTGCAGAGCAGCAATGCAAACAAACGACAGAATGACCACTGCATGGCTCGTCATGGCTGTTGAGAATCGGCAGAGGACACCACACAGATAGCGGTTCTGTTCAGAGCTGCTTCATGGTCTATACTGTCAACCTAGACAGCATTCTAACCGTGGTGAAACCTCCCACCGACCGATTAGGCAACAGCTCCCTGAACTATTTTTACCGATAATTTTCAGTACTGAAAGAAATACATCTCTAATTGGCATTTCTTTCACTTTGTCTGGCTTGGATGTATTTTCTTATTGAACTTGGTGTTATTCCAATTGCCTTCTCCACAAAGGACACATTTCTTAGTTAGAATTCGGCCAAGACAAGGTATCTTTGGAAGCAGCATAATTATTCCTATCTTTGGAACAGTCTTTATGTCAGGGGCGGGGCAGCTATAATACCTAAGGTGGTAGCTCACTAGGTTTTGAAAGAGAGCAAATGGAGAATTGAGACAATCCCATTCATCTCAATCTGACTCTGTATGGTCAATACACATTGTGTCAATCAACCCTAACATAAATACTGAAGAATTCTTGTAGGGGTAGTTTACACAGAACATGTTTTTGTATTTAACTGTGCATTTAGCTTACTTTTTCCGTTATTTCCTGAGCACTAGATGGACATGTCTGACTCATGCACTTGCTTTTTTGCATATGACACAGCATTTAAAAACTGCTAGCATCTTGCATTTTCAATGCAAAAATGTATGTATGTGGATAGCCCCTAAGAATACTTTCTGAAAACACCTTTAATAAGTCAGTTATTTGATAAACTGCAACCATTCACCAAAATTGCTTGGTGAAGTGGGTCTCATTCATTGATTTGTGTGTACAAACATTTTCACAAAAAAAATCGTGATTAATCAATACATTTTTGTACAATAATTTTTATTCAAAATGTAAAAATGTAGTAATAACTGAAAGCAGTACAAAACATATATTTTGGGTGGCCTTACATGTTAAGGTTGGATTTTATACAATGTGTGAGGTTCCTATGCAGATACACACTGGCTAGTGAGAGGTCTGTATAAAAGGTGTTTATGGTGTTCAGACTTGTTTTGAGAATGGCAAGCATGGCATAGCTGGAGCTTCTTGCTGTGTGTGATCTCACTGAGAGCTGAAAGTGTTTGTTGAGAGTGATGAAAGGGGATAAATCCCATATATGTATATAGTTTGGCCATGTTTTATGCAGATTACTAACCTCAAGGTTTGCTCATTTAAAAAAAAATCTCACATTAATTTACCTTAAAACTAGGTTAAGAACAAATTCATACATGTACACGTGTTGTGAAATAGCCAATATTTTTTTTGCAAGAATTTCGCCTGTGCATATAAATACAAATAATTCTTGCAATTATTTCTCAATGAGACACAGTGTTTTACTACAGCTCAAAAAGTAGAGAGCAAAGCTAATAACACCAAGGCCATGGGTTTGATTCCCAGGGAATGCAAGAACTGACTAAATGTATACCTTTTAAACAATGTCACTTTTTTTTTTTTTTTTGCTTTTGTGCAGAAATGCAAAATGAATCAGAATCCTGTTTACTTTCAAAATACATCCTGGTCTTACTGCACATTATTCATTAGTGCACGTTATTCCAAAATAAATAAATACATGTTGTCTTCACTAGCTTTCAACAAAATAAATAACTAGCTCCACCTAAAGCAAACTGCAGCTTTTGGCTGACATCATCTAGGCCATGCATGTCTATTGGGCAGTTTTTAACCCATATCAAAAGGCTATTTAGAGTGGCCTGTCTTACAAAGTCCTGGCTTCCATTCTGGCCCTGGAATAAGCAATAAATTTTCCAATGGATAAATTCAAGTCACTATGTCTTTTTTCCGCAAGGAATACGACATTTTTTAACCCTGAAATGCAATTTATTAATTAGGAGGTAAAATGGGCTAAAAATCAGTCTTGAAGGAAAACAAGCTGTACAGTACAGGATTTACAAGAGTACATATGTCAACATCCCGTTGTAAACCTTTAGGAATAATTGCCAAGAATCTTTAAAAGCGTGGGGTGCTTTGGTGGATCAATACTATATGAGCATATTTAAATCACCTACTAGTTCGGAGCTCACTGCCTGGATTTTCAGCCCAGCGTGTTTGTAGAGTCAACATCTGCAGAGTGTGTTTTGTATTGCGCCCCTCTATTCATCGACGCCCCGATTACTACCACCATCCTCATGGCCCCTGCAGGCCATCCTGGCCTCATCTGGGCATCCTCGACGCAGTGAGTGCACGGCGGGGTGGGATCATGAGGCCACTCCGGGCTGGTACCACTGCCAAGCCAGTTGTGGGGGCTGAAAACAACACCATTGAGTGGGTTAAAAACACAGAATATCTTATTATATACAAATAATAGCCATTCAAAGTTTGGAATATTGTATGTAAATTTAATCCTGCTAATGTCAAAGCTGAATTTTTCTCAGCAAAATATTGATCAATTTTTAATAGGTGCGAATTTTTTTTATAATCCTTCATCTTATTGCATGGTTGACAAGATGTTTTTGTTTTTTTTGTGGAGACCGTGATACATTTTTTTTCAGGGTTCTTTGATAAATAGAAAGTTTGAAATAATAGCATTTATTTGAAATATAAATGTATTTAATTTGTTTGTAGCATCACTTTGAATCAATGTAATACATCCTTACTTTTTTATACACTTTATACTTTAATCTTATTTACCCCTCACCCAGAACTTTTGAATGAGGGTGTCCCATTTCCTCAAACATATTAAGCATCACAACGGTTTTTCCAACACTGATAATAATAAGAAGAAACGTTTTCTGAGCACCAAATCAACAAATTAGAAAGATTTCCTGCTGAAAACTTACATTTGCAGTAAAATAGAAAACTATTTTATTTTAAACTAATAATTCACAATATTACTGTTTATACTGTACTTTTGATCAAATACATGTACCTTATATTGGTGCGGCATAACACGCTTTCCTTTTTTAAAAAAACATTAAAGAACAAATCTTAATTATCACAAACTTAAAAAATATATTATATATTTTACTTTGATTCATTTATTTATTATTTGATAAAGCACTAATACTCTGGAGTGTCATCCTTCAAGGGTACTTCTAAATGTATTTTAATTTCCCGCTTTGACACAATTTTCTATTCAAATTTCTATTTAAATAGCCAGTAGCCTTTAGTTCACAGTGGCAGTACTTTTAATTATTATTATCAACAGTGCGATGCTTTTGACCTGTTGATGGAGAATGGAGTTACTGAAGGGAGGCCACAGCTCCAACTTTAGCAGCCTCTGAGGCCCCTGAAGCCCGATAGGCTACAGTCTCCCCATAGCTCACAAACGGCTGGTCACACACAACGATTTTCCCTTTAGCCTCACTCGCTCTCTTTTTCAGCTCTTCAAAAGACTTCACCACCATTACCTCTGCCTCTATACCTGCCGGAAGAACATAAGCTGGTTAGATATGTGCAGGTATTTCAAAGAATATCACTAGATGGACAGTGACTACTAACCTCCTGGAGGAGTTCCTACACTACTACCAAGCCCAAGGATGGCTAAAGTGTGGTTTCTCGGTAGAAGCATCACCGCGCTCTCCTCCCCCCGCACGCAGTGAGGGATCTTCACTAACTCTAGATGCACATTCTCCAGTCCGTCCCGTGTAAGGGCATTCTACATGTGTTTAATGGCCAGGTCTAGGTTCTTAGAGCCACTGACTCTGTTTCCAATAGTGTCAGTGAACTCAGCCAGCCTCTCATCGGAACGGTTCTGAGCCTTTCCATATACTGCTGGGTTTATGATCTGGTGAGCGATGTCAGAGTACTTAGAAACCTCTTTGGATATTTCTGAAAGTGGTTTACTGTCATAACTGTGAGGCCTAGAGTCACACTAGAAGACCGCAAAGAATAAGAAGAGTCAGTAGCACCTGACTAATGGAGTTTTGACACATGCTTTTATTGCCAGTCATCTAAAGCACATGCCATACAAAAGTCAGACATTTCTATTTTTAAAAATAATATTTGACATTTATCAATACAGTAGAACTTAATGAGTTAAATATGACTTAAAATAATTTTAATATATATATATAAGGCCAAATTCCTGTAAATGATGGCATAAATGCGGTTCAACTGGTCATAAATGTATTTTCCTTGCTGGAACTGTTTTCAACGTTTCAAATGGTTGGTTTTATTTTTCCTGGTCGTTCCCATATTATAAGCTTCTTAAACATTTAACACAAACGAACCACTTTTGACTGCCATTTTATTTCGATAACTTGCCCATGCAAGATTGGCACATACAGTAGGCCTATTAAAAAAAATATAATAAAGTATCAGCTGGCTTTTTTACAAAATCTACAATTAGGGATGTAACGATTAACCGCGATCCGGTTGAAAATCGATTCAAATATGTGACGATTCCAATCGATTGGGATGCTAAACAAATCACGATTCAATTAGGGGTAGTTTATGAATCCATGTCTGAGGGGAACTTGCTGTCTTTAGAAAAGTTTAGATGCAGGGCTCTACAGTGCGACTATTTCAGTTGCATTTGCGACTGAAAACTACTGCGTGCGACTATGAAGTTTTTAGGAGCACCAGTGAGACTGACCAGATCATCATCATACTTGTTATTGTGATCGCTGAGGGGAGCTTCAAATGTTTCTACGTGTTTCTGCAGCATTGAGTAATGCATCACAGACATATCTCACGAATCCTTTCATAAGCAAAGTGAGAGATTCATTGCACAGTGTAGAGAGCTTCGTTGATTATAAACGTGAGCTCGAGATGAACTGAGACGAGTGACAGCTTTTAATGATTTTTAAAGGAGTTTGTAAATGTGATACTGATTTAATACAATACAATTCAATAAACAAGAAGTTAATATTAAGTGACTTACATTGTCTGACTATAACACTATTGTCTGATTTTGCTCTATTTCGTCGTCGAAAATAGTTTAAAACAAAGACACAGCGCATCTCGTTACTGAAGAAGGGTTTTTTTTTTAATGATCTAGTGATCCAGTGTTCAGGATTAACCATTGATAAGACTCACTTTTCATTCCTGAATGGATCTGTGATCTGTTCGAACTAATCAATTGAATGAATGATTCAGTGATAAAATCAGGGACTTGTTGCCACTTGCTGGTGGATTTAGTTTCATTTTTAGGTATAATTTCAGTTATTTAAATCATTTAATATTTCTATATTCAAAATTTTATATTTAAAACGTTAATATCATCATGAATTTATGGATTTATTTGCGCTCATTTCACTTCTGAGCCTCATTAAATGTCTGGAAGTACACCAGGCCACTTTTGTGTTCTTCCGTGCCACCTCAACAAATTAATTTTGTTAATACTGATTTAATTAGATTTTTAACTTATGTTTCTTATTCTACTTGTTCTTATTCTGTCATTTTAATATACCAACATTTTTTAAAAGCTGTATTTTAAAATAAAAGATTGACATACTTTTAATAAAGTTTCGGTTTCATGCAGATATTTTTATGTAAGGTTTCACAAAACTGAAGTCAAACCATTCTGTTTTTGCTTCAAATTTACATTTACATTATATTTAAATGTAGTCATTTAACAGACGCTTTTATCCAAAATGACTTACAAATGAGGACAATAAAAGAAGTCAAAACTAACAAAAGAGCAACAATATAGTGCAAGTGCGATATTAGTATATTAGTATATTGTTATAGTGTTATATTTCAATTTCACAAATAAACGTACATTATTTTTTCCAAGCAATAATAAAAGGACACATTAAATTTATAATTTGTCTTAAATCTCATTTTGTAAAAAAAAATAATAATAATAAAATCGTGATCAGAATCTAATCGTGAATCAAAAAAATCGTGAATCAAATCGAATCGTGATTTGAGTGAATCGTTACATCCCTACTAAAAATGCAACAAACTGTTATATTGCAAAAGAAATTAAACCACATAAAGGCTTATTATTGGTTTTAGTGTAAAGATATAAAAAATGTAGCCTATTAAAATTCATAAATAATTTACTGGCATGTTTCACAATGAAAATATTGGGCGCTCTTGTGGCTACGGCAAGCGCCATACAGGATGGCCAGGTTTTCACAACAAAACCCGCCAAAGCTGACATTCCGCATTTCGAGGGGGTCTCGGCCCAATAAAAATTGCGTGTTCCGGGGTTAAAATACCACGTTTTTTACACAGTGTTACAACAGTTCCCCCTGGTAAAATATCACATTTTAGGGGCCAATAATCACGATTTGGGGTCGCTCAACCCACGGACTGAAAACACCCGTGTCAACAGTGTTAAAGTAGCCCAATTCTGCGGGAAAACCCACAATCACCCAAAACGCGTTTAGTATTCAACACGAGACACCTTTCAAATCAATGTACCACGAACCGTTGTAGTTCTTATGAAGCCAAATGGTTAATACATGTCCTTTTTAAACCCAGTTTACTGTATTTACTATATTATAATTTATGTAAGAGCCAGTGTAAAATTATACTGTGTTACAACCATATTGACAAACAGAAAAAAATACTTGATATATCCTAATATTTTACTTTATTATTATCTATTATTTTATTGATACCATCTGAACATAGTCATAATGACTGAGGATGCGTCCAAGCAAATCAAACTTTCTTTTCTGTTGCTAAACTGCAGCCGGAGCGCCTAATAAGCTATTTTGACAACTGTTTTTACAACAGAGATGCCTAGAGAATCCAGAAATCTAACTAGTTCCAAAATTTTTTTTCATTTCGCTAATCAAGTTAAGTGATCAAATCTCATGAGCTTTATGCCAGCCGTAGTTTTGTAGAATTTGTTTTCGTGTGACGTAAGCTTCCACGTGTAACAAATACGTGCCAGAACAAACAAAAAAAAAATAAAAAATAATAAATAGAACAAGTAAATAAGGAATAAAAAATATACAAACAGACAGTTGTATGTACAGGTATATAACAATAGACAGTTGTGTGTACAGGTTATTGTTACGGGGCTGATGAGACGTGAGACGTGCGGATCCAAATGCAAGGTTTTATTCAAAGACATAGTCAGAAACAGGCAGGGTTGAACACCAGCAAACAGATTATATAGAGGGCAAGACACAAGAATATTCCTAGGGCTAGCGTGGGTCTGCGATCGGTGAACAAATCCAGAGGGCTTGACAAGAGGGTTAATCCAATAAACACAGGCAGAAGGTAAGGAAACAGACAACAAGGCAACACGGAAGTGGCTAGACTATACAGAACTGAACGGGCTCCGTAAATGGCAGCTTATCCTAGAAAAAGTGATAGCTCTATACAAGCCTCGGCAGCTTGACGGGTTCATGAGTGAGTGTTTATATAGGGAAGGGGGACTGATGACAGCTCTGGTGCATCAGTGCTGTGGCAATCAACTGCTGTGTGTGTACTCATGCAATGGATGATGGGAAACTGTATCTGGGTGAATTGCAAATCCCGTGGTGTGTGCAAAGTCCATAGTAGTGGACGGGTGCTCTCTGGTGGCAAGTAGACGAAGTTTCCTAGACCGGATTCGTGAACATAGCCCCCCCAAGTAGCGTCTTCAGATGCTTCCAAACACTTTATACCGATTCAGGAGGCTGTGTAAGCGGAGGCGGAACAGGGGGGAGGGTGGAGGGCCATGTCCCCTTGAAGTGGAGAGACCGGGACTGAGGCAGACCGCGGAAGCAGAGAGCAGGCGGAGCGGCCATTAAACAGGTGATCTTTGAATACCACCAAGCCTACGGGGCCGAAGATCCCCCCGGCGGAGCAGAAGACCACCAGAGCAGGACAGAGGACCACCAGACCGGAGCAGATGGAGCAGAAAACCACCAGAGCCAGACAGCAGACCACCACGGCAGAGCAGAAGACCACCACAGCAGACCAGACAACACACGCGGAGCAGTAAGCAGAAGACCCCGCCCAGAGGCCAAACAGCAGACCACCACACGGTGGAGCAAAGACCCCCAAGCCAGACAGCAGACACCATGCAACAAACCGATCAGGAGACCATCTGCAGAGACTGTAACGTAGAAGAGCAGAGGGCAACAACACAGACAGAACTTGGGTGTGATGACCCAAGGCTGAGAGTTCGAGGCAGCCACCTTTTGGCTGGGTCGGACAGGACCAAAGTTTTCATAAATTGGCCTCCATAGCCATTGCAGGACAGGCAGAGAGTTCACAGACGCCTCCATAGCCGTGACAGGACAGGAAAAGAGTTCACAGACGGCCTCCATAGCATTACAGGACAAGAAGTGAGTTCACAGACGGCCTCCATAACCGTGACAGGACAGGCAAAGAGTTCACCGACGTCCTCCCTAGCCATGACAGGATGGGTGCAGAGGTTCACAGAAAACGGCCTCCTTAGCTGTGACAGGACGAGCAGGGAGTTCGCAAACGGCATCCATAGCTGTGACAGGGCAGGACGAGAATTCACAGACAGCCTCCATAGCAGTGACAGGACGGGCAGAGAGTTCAGAACGGCCTCCATAGAGCCTGTCAGAACAAGCAGGGATTTTCGCAAACGACCTCTATAGCCGTGAGGACGGCATGAGTTCACAGATGGCCCTATCCTAGCCGTGACAGGACGACAGGAAGTTCACGAAGTTGGGCACTACTGACACCATGTTGTCTGGAGGTTCTGCAGCGTGGTGCCGTGTGTCCCTGTGGAGGTTCTAACATAGTGCCCTTCCGAGAAACAGTGAGAGTTTCCGTCAAAGGTTCCTTGCCACCTTGACATGAGCAGGTTGAAAGTGCGTTTCTTCCTGTCGCCACACCACGCAAGGGCTGAAGCAAAGCATGCCTGCTTCGGGAGGTCTGCGCATGCGCCGCCACCTCTTCTGGAGAAACTGCGCGGGCAACTCCATTCGTCGGGACACGCCGAGCACCACTACCTCAGGAGATTCTGCAACTTCAGTTGCCAACTCTGGAGACCTAATAGTGGGCGCCGCCACCTTTGGGAGTTCTGTTGTGGTGTATGCAGCCCAAACACACCAAAAAGCGATCCCCAACAAGGGAAGCGCTTCAGACAGGGGAACCGGTTCAGGAACAGGAGGGTTAAAGTGAGTAGGTTTGGGGATACCAGCTGCGCATGCAGACACCAGTGGTGTATCCCTCACACTATACCAGACTGGGATACCGAAAGACTGACCTTGACGATCTGGGTGCAACAGTCATGACATGACAAGACTCGCCTGATGATCACTGTGTCCTGCGCGACTCATGTGATCAGCTTTGACTTGACTTGCCTCATGAAGATCAGGTGTGACTTGACTTGCCTCACGACGATCAACTGTGACTTAACTTGACTCATGACGATCAACTGTGAACTGACTTGCCTCATGAAGATCAGCTGCGACTTGAACGGACTCAGGAAGCCCAGGTGTGACTTGACTGCCTCACGACGATCCTCTGTGACTTGACTTGCCTCAGACGTCAAGGTGCTTACTGGTTCATGAAGATCGCGTGACTTTACTGGACTCAGGAAGACCAGTGGACTTTACTTGCCTTCACGACGACCAACTTGACGTGACTTGCCCACTACGATCAACACTGTGACTTGACTTGCCTCAACGAAGATCCTGTGAACTTGATTACTCATGCAGATCAGCTGTACTTGACCTTGACTCATGAAGATCAGCTGGACTTGACGTGTGCAGGAAATCAACTTTGTGACTTGACTGGACTCGGGAAGATTAGTTGTGATTTGACTTGGTTCATGAAGATAAGCTGCGACTTGACTTGCCTCATGATGATCAACTGTGACTTGACTTGGTTCATGAAGATCAACTGTGACTTGACTGGACTCAGGAGGTTCAGCTGTGACTTGACTTGACTCATGTAGATCAGTTGTGACTTGACTTGACTCTTGACGATCAGCTGTGACTTGACTTTGACTCATGACGATCAGCTTTGACTTGACTTGACTCACGATGATCAACTGTGACTAAACGTGGCGCTGTTGTGTCACCATTTTGCGATCAGGCTCCACTATCGCCGCCATTTTGTGAGCGTGCTCTAGTGCGGCTGCCATTACATGAGTGAGTGCGGGGTCTTGTTCCTCCGCGATACCCACAGTGAACACTGAACAAACAGACAATAGGGCATAATCCATAAAATTACTTTAAGAACGGGGACCTTCATGGATAAATAGTGTTTTCAAAGGTTCATTGATACCCTCGCAAAAAAAGTCTAACAATACACATTCCGGCAGATCTGAATAATGAGCAATGGCTAAATATTCTTGAATATAGCCCTCCAGCAATTGTTTGCCCTGTCTAAGGGCTAACAATATTCTTGCTGTATCCATACCTGGCCAATGTCCATCCGAGAAGCCGCTGGATCCTTGTGAGGCTGAGTATTCTGTAACGGAGGGAACACAGTAAGCGTGCGGATCCATCTGCAAAGCTTTATTCAAAGGCGTGATCATAAAACAGGCAAGGTTCTGACAATAGCAAACAGGTATATAGAGGGCAAGACACAATAATATTCCTAGGGCTAGCGTGGGTCTTCGATTGGCAAACAGAATCCAGAGGGCTTGACAAGAGGGGTAATCCAATAAACACAGGCAGAAGGTCAGGAAACAGGCAACAAGGCAACACGAAGTGGCTAGACTAATAATAGAACTAGAACTGGGAACTAGGACCGGGAACTAGGAATGGCTCTGTAATGCAGCTATCGCTAGAAGAGTGATATACGCTAAACAACACTCGGCCTTTACGGGATCAAGTGAGTGTTATATAGGAAGGTGTATTGATACAGCTTGTGCAATCAGTGCTGTCTGCACACTGTGTGTGTGAATCAGTGCAAGGTGATGGACGTAGTACCGGTAAGTCAATAGTGGTGTGTGCAAGAGTTCCTAGTAGTGGAAGGGTGACCTCTGGTGGCAAGCAGACGAAAGTTCATAGACCGGATTCATGACATCTCTTATTTTTGCAAACGAAATGTAGACTGAGTATGTGTGTTTGATAAATAAGCGTATGAGTGAATAAATAGTGTGTGTTCCACAGTTATTGTAATGTGTTCATGAGATGGATGGCCTGAGGTAAGAAACTGTTCCTGTGTCTGGCCGTCTGGTGCTCAAAGCTCTGTAGCGTCGACCAGATGGCAACAGTTCAAGAGTGTGCTGGATGTGAGGGGTCCAGAGTGATTTTGCTAGCTATTTTGCTCACTCTGGATGAGTACTGTTATTGAAGAGAAGGGAGGGTTGTACCAATGATTCGCTCAGCAGTCCGGACTACCCTCTGTAGTCTTCTGAGGTCAGATTTGGTAGCTGAGCTGAACCAAACAGTTATAGAAGTGCAGAGGACAGATTCAATTATGGCAGAGTAGAACTGTTTAAGCAGCTTCTGTGGCAGGTTGAATTTCCTCAGTTTGGCGAAGGAAGTACAACCTCTGCTGTGCCTTTTTAACAATGGAGTCTATGTGAGTGTCCCACTTCAGGTCCTGAGAGGTTGTGGTGCCCAGGAACCTGAATGACTCCACGAGTCACAGTGCCGTCCATATGTGAGTGTGAGGGAGAGCAGTGGTGTTTCTCCTGAAGTTCCCCCGTCATCTCTCACAGTTTCTGGCGTTTTGAGCTCCAGGTTGTTGAGACTGCACCAGACAGCCAGCTGCTCAACTTCTTGTCTGTAAGCAGACTCGTCACCGTCTTGAATTAGGCCGATGAGTGTGGTGTCATCTGCATACTTCAGGAGCTTGACAGTGGGGTCTTTAGATGTGCAGTTGTTGGTGTAGAGGGAGAAGAGCAGTGAAGAGAGAACACAACCCTGAGTAGATCCAGTGCTGAATATACGGGTGCTGGATGTGTATTTTCCCAGCCTCACTAGCTGCTGCCTGTCTGTCAGGAAGCTGTTGATCCACTGACAGACGGAGGTGGGCACGGAGTAATATATGATATAATATAATCTCTGTAAATATTATTTGAATGTGATGTGCATTAAATAGTCTTTCTTTCTACAGATTAGACATAGGATTTAGATGAATGTGTGCATATAGGCTATAAGAATTTTATTTGCAGATACTTCATATATATTGATTTACAATCAATTCCACCCAGTTGTTTGGTTTGATGTTACAATTTTGAAACCCATGACAAATTAGTCTTCTGGGGCCTACATATTTGACCTCATGACTGGGCAACACTACAACTCTTAACAAAAGCAAAAAAAAAATGTTAAGAATAAATACATGTTGATTTTGACAGGTAGTAACTAGTGCAACTCCTCTCATGTTTCTGCATTTATTTTCTAGAACAGTTATACTGTGGACCAGATCCG
This sequence comes from Sinocyclocheilus anophthalmus, assembly GCA_018155175.1. Classification (NCBI taxonomy): domain Eukaryota; kingdom Metazoa; phylum Chordata; class Actinopteri; order Cypriniformes; family Cyprinidae; genus Sinocyclocheilus; species Sinocyclocheilus anophthalmus. The sequence goes on along the minus strand of JADLZN010001352.1, from coordinate 103,855 downwards.
GCGCCTGCGCAGCACTGATGAGGGGGCGGCTGGGTGAGGTGACGAAAGGGGGCGATGACATAGCACAAAGTAAAAGTAAAAAAAAAAACATTGGCCCATCTCCTGTATAATGTGACCATAACAACCTGCCCTCTACTGTACTACAAATATTAGAATACAGGGTTCACCAGATAGTTTTTTGGTCGCGACTCCCGCGAGACAGGTCAGTTGGAGGTGGGCTATTTTTTTTTTTTTTTTTAAGTGCAAGGTCTATAGACGTGTTGTAGAAGCTGAATTTCTTTGAACTTGGCGCCGGATTTAGAATGATGTAGTATGCACGAGAAGATGCGCGAGAACCTGCTATAAGACATGAGCTGATAGCTGCAGCATTCAGACGTCAAGCAGCGCATTAAATGAAAAATGTGTTCTGATGAATGACCCAAAGCACTAGTCAAAATACCAGCTGGCAGAGTATTGACTAAAACAAAATCGATAGCCCCCAAATTAAAAATCTACATCCAGGAAATAGTTTATGTCTTAGGCAGCAGTTTTACCACAAATACAGACAAGTGATACCACCACAACCAGTGGCTGCCGTGCATTTGTACAGCTGACGCCCTGGGCGTACCCAGGCGCGCTCAGACTGTGGGGGACATAGATTTTGCCCCGCAAACATTCCGTATTTCTGTCGACGAACCAGCATCGCCATTAATTCTGATTCACAGCCTTTGGCATGCAAAAGGTCAATTCTGCTAAATATTACCCAATATCAGAAAATCGGGCTATTGGCCTCACCACTTGTCTCAGTCAGTTTGCCTACAACAATTCATTTGTTGGCTATTTTACAAATGGGAACGAATTCATGACAATGTTTTACATTCTAGCTACCCGTAAAATTTATAGTCAAAAGTACTTTAAAAGCGTCTGGAATGCAATAAAGTAATTTTAAAGCTGTTTTTTTAAAGCATTTGCTGCATGGATAAAAAAAATAGGCTAATAAATAATTAACTTATCATACAAAATTGCGCTGCAGCAAATTCTTTAAATTTTAAGGTATTCAGAACAAAGCAACATAAAAATCAGAAAATATAAACAGCTATACAATTATAGGACAAAGTTTTAAACATATACCATTATTATTTGTGTTTTATTTTTTAATTGTCCGGAATTATAAAATAAAACGCAAATTATAATCGTGCCTGTTTTAGGCTTTTCCTTATTTTAATTTTTAAAAAAAATGACTGGCCCATCATTGCCGGCCTTAGAGAGAAATGCACTCTTTTATATGGGTACATGAAAAGAGTTTCTATTTTTGTTAAAATGATTGTTTTAAAGTATATTTTAAAGCTTTCTAATATTTTTTATCATGCCTGTGAGCAAGTCGCTGAAAAGACTTCTTTTTTAGATTAAGAGACGGCAGAAAGCGTTTGTTTTCTTTATTTTTATAAAAGCACAACGTTTTGTTGAAATTGTGAGTGCACACAAATAAAAATAAAACCTTTAAAGTTCCGAATTATGTATTATTCTTACCTTTATGAGAAAAAATGACGGCATATTTACATTGTTTCCTTCCACGGGTAGAAAAAAATGCAAGTGACCTCCCATGTCCTGCAGAGCTGTCAGCTTCAACCTCCGGCACAAACGATTGGATATGCGATCTAGGTTAAATATTTAAACTAACATTTTGATATGCTTGAACTGTTTTATATCTTTAGATTTTATTTTAGGCAAGTCGTGATTATTTGAGAAGGCTAAATCGATCAAACATATATCAATTCACTGTCTGCCGCTGGCCGCTTGGTCGTTCCTTTAAAAAACCAAAACTTGAATTTAACAAACCGTAACACAAAAAAAAAGCGAATTAAATATAATACTTTCCTTACATACAAACTGAACTATTTTAAGAGCTGAAACAGTAGTATAATAGCTTTTTTGGGAGAAGGGGGAAAAAACGGGCTCGGGCCTCTATTTGAGGCCCGTTGCAGGCTCTATCCCTTCCTCTCACTGTTTTGTTCCTGGTTGTTTTCATCTTTAGCATGCTCTTGATATATGCTTTTATTACCATTTTTTGAGTTTCAAAACAGTGGACATTCGTTCTGCTCTCTAATTGTGTGTCAGATGTAACCATTAAAATGCGACTTTGTGAAATGGACTGTCCAAAATTATTGCTATAGTATCATCATATTAATCCTAGAAAGCCTATGCATTTGGCAACTATATATTTTAAATAAACCATTATATTTCATAAATAAAATCTATTTTCACACTCATCATGAGTGAGGGGGCGGGATAAACGCACCACCAACCCCCCCACACCCAGAATATGGTTAATGTTAGCGTTTAGGGGGGGGATTTGGGTTAGTCTGTATTTATGTGGACGAGTAAATGTTGATCCAGAAAATGTCTTACTGGCAAATCACGGCGCGCGCTGTGGACCATGGTTGTGTCTACTAATTGTGAAGATTCCTATGGAAACATCCTGTTGGCAAATTGTGCTTTTCAACATTTTCCTGTCAGAGCCTGTTAGCATCCAGGGACAATCCAAAGCAATCTGCATCAGAGTTGAACAATTTCCACCACATAGCTTGTGTTTGATGGTCTCAAAGGGAGGCCTACTTTTGCATCATATTGATTCGCATGTGATATATACACACCCCACACACACCCACACACCACACACACAGCGCTGGAACAGTGACGTTCTCCAAAGAGGTAGTGCACATGGGAATTCGTATTAAAATACCATGAGACCATGTTTATTCCAGTATTGTTTTTTTTTATGAAATACAATACTGTTTCTGTGACATTACCACTCATCACATTTCTCCAGTTCCAGCTTTTAACATCATTCCGATGCACAAATGTCCTCAAATCCCTGTAGAACTGTTTCAGAACAGTAGGCACTTCAAGGGTTTCTAAAACATTTGTGAATATACATTTTCATAGATTTTTTTTAAAACTAACATATTGTATATAATATGTAGTATATAAATAATTATATTCTATAAATTATTGTATATTAACATATACAGAGACGTCATTGACTCTAAATGGTCAGGTCTTTATAAGAAACAATGGAAATGCACATGAAAAGAAGGGTAAAAATGAGCAGATGTGATTCACGTTATTAATCACCTTCACTGTTAACAACACTGTTCGAGTCTTTGGAAGGTCAGAGACATTCAGCAGAATATGCTTGAGTCAGAACCATGGGAGAAATCTTTGCAAAAGCTGCTTCCGCATGAGGGGTAATATTATGAAATAAAGAAAAATGGCCTTCATTAGGGTTCCAGTCAAAATGTGTTGATTGAGAACAGTGTGGGTGTAAAATCAGTAATACTGATGACTTTACTGGGTAAATGATGTTAACCTGTCGTAGAAGATTCATTCTTTGACTCTTACACTTGTTCATAATGACTGAATTTGTGTGAAAAAAAATCCATATCTTATTCTAATGAACATTTTCCCTTCCAAGCATCGGGTAAGTGGGAATCAAATAGTTTCATGGAAAAACAAAACGTTCTTGACCTTGATAAGTGGTTTTGTGCAATACAAACTTATATCATGGTTAAAGTAATTTTAATAATTTAAGTAAATTACTGCAGTGCTATGAATTGTGATGCTGCAGACTTTCAGCCAAGTACAGTCAAGTACAACTGATTTTTCGAAGAGACTTTAACCTGCATGATTGCTTGACATGAAAAGAGAGAGAATAAAGGAATACAAGTATAGCGCAGTGTGTTCTTGGCTTCAGGCAAAGTAGAATTTGAACTTTCAGGGACTTAACACTGAACCAACTACATTAGAAACATGATATAAGAAAATACATTTAAACATTCTGAAAAAAATGTGTGATGATTTGATATCGGCCAGATGGAAATACAAACATTCATTTTGACTGAAGAACATAATGGCACAATCCAAGGGAGACAAACCCTTTACAAAAATGATGAGATGAAAATTAATTTACTGATAAAGTCCACACTGAGATAAGTTACTGAAATGTAATCAGTGGAAAATTAAAGGTATCAGATGTAACCCAGGAATTACTGTACATCCCGGAATTGTCTTGTTCTTTAATAAAGCGTACCTCTACTGTTACAAACTAGTCAATGACTAAAACCTGTGAGCAATGATTTACCTTCATACACTGACAACAACTGGTTTCAAAAACCATAGAGAAACAATCGTTGACGTTTTTGATCCCAAAAAAAGGAAATACAAGCCCCGGTTGGCTTTCCCGAAGCAAAATTACTTTTTGTTACATTTTTAAATAAGTAAAGGTTCCCCCGTAAAAATGTGTCCCACTTGATGTGCTACCGATCCACCATTACTCTTGGAGAGGAGTTGGTTGTCATAACAATGTTACTGTTGGCAATGATTGGTCATTCAGGCGTAGAACTCTTTACTCGGAGCCTTCTGATAGGCTGAGCTGGGAGGCTTGCGCTCTCCAAGGTCGTAGCTCCCCTCGTCCTTCTTTCTCATACGGTAGACCAGAAGGAGGATGAGGAAGATGGCAAACAGGAAGCCAATCACTCCGCCGGCTATAACAGCTGCACCAAGAAAAAGGACACCGTGTCAAAAAATGTCTATTGTTTAAAATAATATCTAAAACCATATTCAAGTACACATCATATTCAAATGCTTCGACAAAAACTCACAGATGCAAATGGAATGAATCAAAATATCAGTGAAATGTGACAGAGACAACAATGGTTTGTCAGCTTACAGAATTTATTAAAAATGGATGAAGGGTGATACTAAAATCATGGGTACTTTTGACTACTTCAGAGGTGAAAATCTATTTGATCTATTATACTATTCTAATCTGTTATTCTATTGTAATTCCTGTTATTTATCGATTTGACATTTTAAAAAATACTCTTATTATTTACTGACATTTTTCAATGTGTTTGGCAAAAAAAAAAAAAAAAAAAACCTTTTTTTGTTTTTTTAAAATAATAAAATAATCAAATCATGGATAAGCCTTGAACTTTCTACCACAACAAGTCACTAGCATCCATTCAAAATAACTAAAAGAACCAATTATTGACCAAATTGCCAATATGCAAAATTATGCATTTAATTATGTTAAATTTTTATTTTCTAGTCTTTAAACTGGCACTCTGCTGCTTTTGCAGAAATATGCACCTCATCACTTCTCATTTCCATCATAACAATGTTAAACTTATTTTGGAACCCCCATCATTCTTAAAAGCACGGCAATGATTTATTTTTTTTATTTTTGGTGAAGTGTAAATTGGTAACACTAAATACTAAATATATATATAAAAAAAATACTTAATACTAAAACTTAATAGTTTTAAGGTCTAAGACAAATGTACAACGTTGAATTTTCTTGCTTTTGAGATATTTTATAAGGTCTGGACCAAGGACGAGCCTAAAATAGAGACCCTAAAGCAAATTAACATTTTAAATAGTCCACAAAATGAAAATGTGTTTAAAGAGACAAATTAAAACTTTAATAATTGTGAAAATTGCAATAATTACATTTTTAAAGCATTTAAAAAAAAATCTTAATAGGTGACTAAAAAGTTCCCCTATTTGAAGAATCACTCTTGCATGCTGTTCATTTTGAACATACCTGCCAGCACTTCTGTCCTTTGGAAGAGATTTTCTGTGCGAACCTCATGAAGTGGGTCAGCGTCTTGTACAACACTCGGTGAGCTGGTGGCTTCAACAGTGACCTGGGGCTTTTCTGTCTGATAGTCAGAGATCTAAAAAACAGCGAGAGAAAGACAGCTTAGCATCCAAACTGCTGACACAAAAAAACAGTCCAGCTTGTAGATAGTGTCGGAAAGAGTGAAGAGATTCTATAACAAGATTGAAGGATCCAGTAAAACTGTGAGAGACAGTAGGTCAGTGTAAGTGTCAAAAAGGGGCAATATCAAAAGTATCACAAGTTGTCACAGTTTTGCAGGCTGTGCAGGTTTTCGGAGCAGTGGGAGTCAGCAAAAGCTTTGATAGTGTCAGAACCAGTATGACTGAAATGGGCGAGTAATCGCACCTCTGGTCCGAAGTCTGAATCAATGAATGTGTCTATGCTGATGGAGGACTCCAAGCTAGGGCTGCTGCTGTAGACGGGCTCCTGAGTAGGAATTACCGTGGAAGTGTCTTCGTCATCATCTGTGTCACTAGAACCTAAAGAGACGCATGAGAAATAAAAAAAATGAGATGAGAATCAAACAAAAGAAAGTTTTCCTAATACTTCATGCATTTGATTGGCAGAGCAGTGTCTGTCACATATCACTCAGCTTGTCTTTTTTTGTGTGGGGATTTTTAATTTACTCTTTCTGTGGGCTACACTTAAATGCCATTAGGTAGCGACAAGTGACTCTCTTTGGAATCATTTACTTAACTGACTAAGGCTATGTTCCACTTCGTCTTTTTATGCCGTTCTCTCACTAACTTCCCTACGTCTCGTTGACTAGGATATACGTCATTGATTACACTGCACGGGTGCCCACTAGGCTTGCTTCAATAGATGGTGTTTTCGGTTATACCGTTACGTAATTTGCCTACCGTGGCACCGCCCCCCACCGTCGTTTTGATTTTTTTATAGTAACAAAAATAATTTAGCCTAGTTCAGTTAGAGGACAGACACTGTTAAAAACTAAACACTCGTGCAAGCGTGTCCGAAACGTGACGTGACAGTTGCATCACACAGATCAGATTTAATTTCTCCAGTGAGGAGAGTGATTCGAGCTGACTGACAAGAGTGAGGTGAGAAGACAAGACGATGGCAGAAGATTGTTTAGAAAGGAAATGCAAAAGCGCCCATTTGGCAATATTTTCGATTTTGAAAAGCCTATTGACTGGAAGTTTTTTTAAAACATTTGTTTCTTATTTATTTGTTCCACCGTGTTTGCTGATTTTCAGTGTTTTACATTTAAACTTTGTGTAAGTTATTTGTTATTTTATATTAAGCATAATATGCCATGCCGCCAATCTCTTATTCGTTTTGACTAATAACTTCTATGGTGAAAGGCATGAAAACAATAACACGCATCAATAAAAAACAAAAAACTGTAAACCGGCCCACTAAAGGGACATGGTTAGCTGCTTACTAGCAGTAGCCTGTTACATTACAGTAAGATTTCACTTACCACATAAACAGAATAAGGAGAGATGACTGAGGATGATGGCGAATGATTTACAGATCCTGAGCACCACTGACAAGCATCTGATCTTGTAAAATGTGTGGTAAGTACTGCCGCTGTAGTTTACACAGAGCACGTGCGATCGCATATCTCGAAAGTGAAAGTAAAAAGCGATCGTGCTTTCGAATATATTAATAGCGGCTCCCTGATGCCCACATTTTAAATACAGTATAAATTCCCAACGATATAACTGCGAGAGAGAGTATTGAAATATATATTATCCCTGTGTTTCCTTCATGCTGTGTGAGCTACTGAACATTGAGCCTCGCTGTGAAACAGCCAATCAGAGCAGAGCTCAACATTATTGTTCATGACCCTTCCAAATAAGGTAAAAACAGTCCATTTCATTCTAGGGACAAATCCTAGGGTTGTAAATGGACATGTAAAACCGTTTCTGGAGATTTTTTGCCCTTACCTAAGCCACATACCTTCTATGTAGATATCAGAGAACAATTTAAAATATTGTATCAATGCATTCTATGGCACCTTTATTAATTATAGGATAAACATTACTACTCTACCTTGACTAGACTTTTTGTTTTTTTATTGAGGTGTTACTCGCTGGCACAATGCAAGGGTGGTTGCCAGGACATTTCTATGCATTTGCTAAGGTTTTGATTGGATTGCCTACAGATGGCTACTTCCTAGACCAAGTTAAAATGAAAGTCATTCATTGGTGTCGATAGCCCTGTTACCATGGCACATTAGGTGTACTTTGTGAATCTTGAGGTGGTTGTCGTTGCATGCTATGTCCCAGTGAGTCCTTTTTTTTAATGTCATGATATCGCATTTGTAATTAGGTTTCAGAAGGGGTCTCTCAGAGCAGACTACTACCCTACATTAGTGGCCATTTTGTCGTCAAGTTTTGGACTTTGAGGAGGAACACAAGGCCTAGCCAGCAGGTTTCCAGGTTTTTGTTAGGGCTGTGATCTGGGCTGCTTTGCCATCGTTTGAACTCAGTCTTTGTTTGTAGAGACCATTTCCACCCAGTGTTATGGGTTTTGTGGAATAATAATCACAAAGGCAAAAAAAAAATAATATCTAAAATCCGTAGTTCAGGAGATTCCTCAGAATAGTGATTACGTAATTACCGATCCTGAACCAAGAGTGAATCATCATCATCTAAAGGATAGTCACACGACTGGCTGGTCATCCAATAGATTTTCATCTTGAGGCCAGGGATGACCGGGAGACCAGTACCTGCACAGGTAAATACAAACAGAACATTCAGAGCCAAAATGTCCAATTTAATCACAAAAGTATCTGAAAATCGAATGAACTTGCTTTAAATAAAATGTTTATTCATTCCCCAACATAGAATGATCTCAAAGAAATCTTCACAGTTACAAAAAAAAGTTACACCACTTATGTACCATGTTAACGTTCAAATAAAACTCTTTGCAGTTCTAAAAACGCACAGAAGATCTTGTGATTTTCCCAAGGCCGAGAGACAAAGTGACATAACTCAACACTACCTGTTTGTTCCCTCGCCCGTTCCTCCATCTTTTGTTTCCCTGGAAACACCTCAAGGGAGTATGTTGAATTCGCTTCCTCAGAGAAAACTCGAAACGTTAGGGCTGCACGATTATGACAGAAATTATAATTGTTGATTATTCCCTTGAAATTGTAATTTGCGATTATTAATTACGATTATCTGAACGCTCTCTGGCCCACTAAAACGGCGCTAAAAACCAATCTAAAAGTCAGCATCTGCCATTTCTCTACACATTGTGGAGGTTACAAAAGGTTTATCACTCTGAAGTAATACTTTAAGGTTGAGGGGGGTTCAAACGGACAGACACGGTCTAGCAAACAAATGCAAGAGGCTATCATTGTTGTCAAGAGAGAAGGGCAGATGGACCACTGTCTATTTGCAAAACCTATGATCCTTTATTTCTCGCCGTGTTGGTATCACATCCTCCAGTGTCCTTGTCATCTCCCACAGACTTCACCACTCATGCTCGCTCGGGCTCAACCGTCTCTGATCTTTTCTATCCATATGAACCCTTCAGCAAATCACAATGCACCACCAACAGGACCAGTCACAATAACAGCGGGCCACGCTTTGTGCACCTATGTGTGATTGTATTTCTTATATTGTAGAGGGCAAACAATGAATTGAAGCACTGATATTGTCTGTATATGTGCGTGTATTTGATTAAAGTCTACAAGAGCGCCAATGGATCCGACAATGAGATTGGATAATACTCCAAGCACCTTTGTGTGTAATCCGAATCCTCCTATTCACCCGTATGATAAATAATGGCACTCAGGTGATAAGGTTAAATTTTATAGCGGTTACTCATGCAGGATAAAAACCCAGAAAGAACGAAGAGGTTGGATTCAAAGCCTGTACAATAACAGGAGGCTGGAGCGGGTGCTGTTTTCAGAGGCACTGAGGGGGAGATTAAACGGGACTTGAAAGCCAATGGAAGACTAAATAAAGCAATAGAAGAGCCAGAGCCTATGATCAGCCTGTGATCAGCCGAGGGTCCTGTTCGGGGCATCTCAAACATACATCAGCCTCTGTTTGTCTCTTCACATTTTTCATAGTCTCCTCACAAAGCAAAGGCTTTCATTAGGCATCATCGCTCACCGTGACAGAGAACACACAGGAAGACGGGATACAAAAACCCTGTTTAACCTCGACAGCTTACAATAACTGAACTTGAGTGACATAAGGGCTGTGTGTGAAACCTAAGGCAGCTGTCCAGACAGTCAGTGACTAAACAGCCAGTGTTTGTGTATGAAGGTTTCTAAGCAAATTGCTTTCAGACAGACTTCAAAAGCAACGTAATGTCATCTCAGTGATCTAGCACAAATTCATGTGAGCTTTAGACATATCTGAAAATATTTAACAACTACAATGCTTTTGTCCAGGAAAGTTTAAAAAGGGAAAAACAAAAATCAGCCTTTTTTTTTTTTTTTTTTTTTTGTGTAGACAGGAAGCACAAACAGTGGATCTGAATGTGCCTTGATGTCTTCCTGCTCAGTAAAAAGTGTAAGACAGGCCGTAAGGAGCTACAGTATTTGCGACTAATCCAAGATTCCCGCAAAAGGAAAAGCTCTCATCCGTTACACAGAAAAACATTTGAAAGATTCAAAAACCCACAACAGTGGACCACATGGCCTCTATTGTATGGACAGAAAATACTTCAAAATATCTTCCTTTAAGTTCCACAGAAGAAAGAAAGTAAGCTTTGAAATGACATGAGGGTAAAAGAGTAAAAGATGACCGAATTTAATTTTTTTGTTGAACTATCCCTTTAGGAGCTATTTTTTCCTGATCTGAACTTTAAAAACTACTTCTGTTTATGTACCTTAATGTTGTCAGTTGAATCAATTATATGAATCATATTCCAGTTCATTCAGATGTTACCACGTTAAGCACATTTTCAGGTTCATATGAAGCACATTTTACCAAAGTACCTTTGAAAGCACATTTTTTTCCTTTTCACTTTCTCTTACTCGTTCTCTCTTTTATTCCACATTTAGAACTTAATATTAAACATGGTAAGTTATAGCTTGTCTGAAAGTCACTGCCATGTGAGCCAAAGTGAACCAAAGTTCTTTATTGGCATCTATTGTTCCATGAAGAACCTTTAACATCCACGATGTTCTTTATTGGCAGCTATTGTTCCATGAACGTTTAATATCCATGGAACCTTTCCATTGCAAGTTCTTCATAGTGGAAAAAGGTTCTTTAGATTATTAAAATGTTCTTCACACCAATAAAAAAAAAAAAAAAAGGTTTTACTAAGGCATCTGTGTGAAAAACTTTAGAATCACTTTTGGAGCCTTTATTTAAAAAAATATGTTTCAATTGAATGTACACCACAATATGGAAGATACTTTGTTACTTCCGTTATATTTCGACTTTAACTATAAGCAATAACACTAGTCATGCCTATTTTAGCTAATAACACTAAATATCTAAATACAATGGTTAAACACTTTATTTTAAGGTCCAATTCTCGCTATTGACAAAACATTAACTATGACTTTTGCCTCCAATATACTCCTAATTTGCTGCTTATTAATAGTTAGTAAGGTAGTTGTTAAGTTTAGGTATTTGATAGGATTAGGAATGTAGAATATGGTCATGCAGAATATGTGTTATATAAGTACTAATAAACAGCCAATATGTTAATAATAGTCATAATTAGTTAATAGTGAGAATTGGGTGTTACCAATATGATACATGTATAGAATGTACAAAAGTATAATTGCCAGAGCAACATTTGACTCATAACAATAGCACATTTATATTTTTTAAAGGTCAAACTCAACCACCAGTATCAAATCCTAAAATAGTTCCGGCATACATTTTTCCTCGTTTTTCTATCATATGAAAGTGAGAGTCTCTGTTGCTTAATCCGTCTTCCAGCGAGAACGATTTTGATCCCTGCGATTTTCACACCCCTGTGTTTCACGAAAACTGGCTTTAATGAATGGCTAAAGTGATTTAGGAAGGTCTCTAGAAATTCCTGGCGTTTAATAGCATGGGAATGCTCGGAAGAGCTTCAGTCAAAATTGCTAACGGGATGAAGGGACTAAAAAGTCACGAATTGAAAGAAACTACTGCAGGTGGAGCAGGCAGATCTCAGATTTCAGGCTGAAGTCACTGTATTTTCTTTACTTTGAGAATGGCCATGAAAGAGTGAGAGAGACGTAAGTGAGGAAAAGAGAAGGAGTGAGCAAGTGAGGTTAAGAGTGTGTTGGATAATATCTCTCATTCCAAAACAAACTCCTGTCAGCCATATGAAGGTGAGAGCCGCATTCCTGAGTTCCCGGACTGCAACACAAGTGCTGTATTGTGCGAGGGTCTGAGTTCCTCTCTTTCAGTCCGTGCCAATGATACAGCTGGACAGGAAACTCTGAAACTCACAACCAGCTCACTCTTCTCACTCAAACAGCCTTGCCAAGCAGCCAAGCACACCGTGTCTCTCTCTCTCTCTCTCTCAGCACACGTCACCAACTCGTATGTTACACACAGTGTACTGCCAGCTGTACGCAGCTGCCAAGTCGCAGAATTGAAAGCAGAGAGAAAGTACTGACACATATGCTGGATTTGGCAAGCAGAGGTCTAAAATACATAAAAGGAAAACATTTACTGCTGACTGAAATACAGATAATTCAATAATTCAAAGACAGGAAGCAACGAGGCCAAGAAATTTGAATGCTGTCTGTGCCAGCATTAAAATGTCTACATCTATATTGTAATTTGGTATCATTTTAATATGATTTCATTTGCCCTTCACATAGAGAATGACAGTGATAGAAGCTAAATGCTAGTGGCAGTCCTCCAGGTGGCTCTGTCTGTTTCCACACCCTGTGAAAACTCGATTAATTAAGTCTAGTCAGGCTTCCCTCAGACTCTTACCACAAGAGACACAGTGCAAAATACACAAATACGGTAAACTGAGCTTGTGAATGTAAATGCAGCTATTTTCCATGAACATTCTCAGTCTGGACAACAACAAAAAAGCAGCTCTTTCTGTTTGTCTAAATCACTAATGTTAGTCTTAACAGTAAAAATGTAGGCCTAAATCTGCTGTGAAGTCATAAAAAAACAGACAACCTACAATTGTCAGTGTAGCTGCTTCTACACTATGTACTTCCATAATATATCAGATGATATAATAATAACATTATCTTTGCATTTTAATTATGAAAAGACCCCGTTATACCTCAAGCAAAAAGAAAAAACAATTTGAAACATCTTACCAAAGCGGAAAAGTTTCTAGGAAAAGTTTGCTGGAGAGCTGCTTTATAGAAACTGAAGCTGTAATTCTAATTGAAAGCAACACGGACATTATTTTTCCATGCTTAATACTGTAAAGCTGCTTGTAAAGTAAATCTTTTGTATAAAGTGCTATATAATCAGAGCCGATCCTCCCTATACGCAAAATACACAAGCTGAGTAGGGCCCCCGAAACACCAGGGGACCCCTTGCTCTCAAAGATTATTTAATTTTAGTTTTGTTTTTGAATTTGGCCAGCGGTTATGAAAACATGAATGATCCTTTCTTTTAATGCGTGCGCTGTCGCCCTTTCTACGTAACAATCAGTCAAATCATGTAATGTGAATGTCGTACAGTCTTGCTTGAGACTAAAAAAACGAGTTGAAAGTGCCGCGGAAGAGACAGAGTGAAACACGGACAAATGCGTTTCATTCATTCGTTCATAACCACTCATACCCCACCGCCCCCGCCGACACAGTTTTGCGTAGGGCCCCCAGAAGTCTAGGATCGGCACTGATAAATAATATACACATGATGTGACTTTACTTGCCGAATTCCAGAGCTGATATGAAATATATACTTAACGTTACGATCAGATGCTTTCTTAACCTCTGTTTTCTCTGTCAATTTTGTGTGTGTGTTTATTTGTGTTAACTTTTTTTTTAATCCCTAAGAACAAAAAAAACAAAAAAACTTGGCAGTGAGTATATCGTTGGTCTTGAAGTCCACATATGTATTGTGCAGGGAATTGTTTTTATACATACATACATATATATAACAAAAAAAATGTGTATATATAGTATTATATATATATATATATATATAGATATTATAGTATATATATTAAAGTTAGTTTATTTTATAAATGTATTAATTTGTAGAGTCTCACCACATGAAATTTTACAACCTGAACTAACATTGTCTTGTCAGAAAAATGTCAAATTATCTGAGATTTTGATTGACTGAACTGGACACGCAAATAAGGGTCTGCAGGGGTCCTCAATATATATAATCTATTTATAATCCTTCCTGTTTAACTTTTTTTTCTGCATGTTGGTGTCAAATTCTCCACTAGTCCTGGCACCACCACTCCTCTCTACATGAGGTCTTCCTCCCCTGAATATTAACTCACCCTGTACTATAATGTCCAGAATCCTTTGCTTCCTGCCATCTTCTCCCACAACTGTTCTCAATTCCCCTTATTAGCCTCCATATTCTGTTTAGTCTCACTTCAGTACACATTCTTACCAATTCATCTAGTTGTTTTGCAGTTCTTAGTGTTGTCTTTACCTTCAGCCTGCCTGTGTATCACATTACCTGTTTTCTTCGTTCACCCCTGCTGAAATGAATTTTAATCCAGAAAGTAAAAACATGTATGAACTGCATTTTTGAAATATTTTTGAATAAACTGATAGATTCTTACAAAAAAATCCAACAACATCATGTCATTAACCACAGCACTCAACTGAGAAATTCAAACATGCGATTCACCAACAAAAATGCAGCACCAGTACTTTAATGATACATATTCCAACCAAGTACATGAACGCAAATGCATCTAGTTTTACAAGTTCATTTTTGTGCATTTTTACGTTCCTAAATCTGTCAGACCTAAACTTTAAAGACTTTTAAAGATTTGTTTTTTATTGTGAATGTACACAAATAAAGGCAAATCTTTTACAATTCTGTACAATTATCTTTAGGACTAAAAGGAGTAGTTTCTTCCACTGTTAGAAGGAAAAAATTCAAGTGATTGCACCAGCGCCGCATGCGCGCACACCTTGACAATGCAGCCTGTTCATTATCATAATAAAATACAGTCAGTCAAACATATGGAAAAAAAAATATGTAGTAAAATCTGTGCCGTTAAGTGTTATCACAGTACTGCTGTGATGTTATGCAAAACATTTTGTTTTACGGGGATATTGGAACGCAAGTGAAGTAGGCTACATAATAAATGATAATTTGCCATTCAAATACATCGCGAATACGGAAACATTTGATTTTGAGTCGAATGAGAGACCCAACGTTGGTTTCAGTTTAGTTTTAGCCTAAAATAATTCGTTTTGGCTTGTCGTTTATATAGCTATAGCTTCTTATATTTTTAATTCTTGTTCTTTTCTAAATAGCTACTGTTAATTGAAAGGATTCGTTGTGGAGTGAGGGAACTAAATAGCTTAGCTATGTTTACAGTGTTTATTATAATGTTTGTAAACATTTCGCGTCGGCATTAGGCCTATTTCTGAATGAAATAATAAAATGCGACTTACACGCGTTATGTTTTTTTTCCCCCCTAAAAAACACTTTTTTTTATACGTGTAGGGTATTTTAACCATACAGCAAACCTTTTTAAATATTTTGATAAATTACTGAAAAAATGTATAATTAAATGACTTTTTAAACCTTTTAACTGATTGTATTAATCGGGTGTCAAACGGAGGGAGAAGTCTTTACGGTCGTTTACAGATTCACGGTTAAATGAGCATCCTATATGAAACTTTTAATCCAAGTAATTTGTAAAAGCACCCTTCATGGGTCAGACTCACCAGGGGTTAAATTTGTTTGTTTAAAAGCAGGGTATATCATTGTGGTGGTCCTATTTATCATAAAAATAAATGGAATCAGTGAGTCAGGAATGCACAAATAATGTCTAACATAAAAGAGCACCGGCTATAGAGCCTAACAGGCTTATGAGCAAAGAAGATACAGCAAAGAAGAGAAAAAACTACCAGTTTAGAGACTGAATTGAAGACAATGAATACACAAGACAAAGCAGGGTTTTTTAGCTGCTGGGTGAAGCTGAAGCTCCCACTGCCAGACTAATATGATTATTACAATCCGAACGGCCCCTTTACACATTCCAGACTGCATTCGGTTCCATTTATGTAATCTCAATATGAAGCAGACTGCCGTGTTTCCTTTGAAATTCCTCTCCATGCCCCTGAGGCCTGGCTGTGTAATTTCACATAGTCTGCTGCTCCGCTCCAGCTGCAGGAAAACATGGTGTGCTTTCCTAGTTCAGACTGACACCTATTGCACAATGATGCCATAAAGCCACCATCTTTCCCGGTGGAAAACACAGACAGAGCCAACATCTGCTCTGGTTCTCTCTGATCAGAGGTACAGAGCGAATTACCTGTGGACACAAAGCTAAATCCAGTGTGACCTCAGGTGTCTGCTTCACTTTAACGAACAGACATACAGTACAGTACTTCAAGATTTACCCATGAGGTTGCATTTAAACTGTATGTTAAATATTGCAGTCTGTAATAGCTACTTAGCTGAAAATATACTTAAAGGGGACATCGGATGCAAAATTCACTTTTGCATGGTGTTTGCATTTAATGTGTCTTAGCAGTGTGTGAACACAACCACCCTACAATGATAAAAATCCATTCACTACTTTTTATTTAATCCCCAAAAAACCTAAACAGTCTCAATAATCAAGCCGTTTAGATTTTCTGAGCAATATGACGTCATGTTGCACAAGTCCCGCCCACGACCACTGACGGACTGTCCCATATTAGCATATCTACACCCTGTCCGCCATTTCTCCTCGCTCAAGCAGCTGTAGCGAAAACAAAGACTCGAAAGCTATGCAGGTGTTTTGTAGTTGGATGTAAAAGTGATAATAAGAGTCTTCATTTTCCCCTAACATGAGAGCCACTGAGGACGCAGTGGATTACATGTTTTTGATGGTAATGCACCACCGAATACACTTAAATTAATTTATGTCTGCACAACTCATTTTACTCCAGACTGCTTTCTTAACGAGGGACAATTTAAGGCTGTAACTTTTTTGCTAAAAAGTTCAAACTCAAGGATGTTCATGATCCAGCTGCACCTCCATAAGAATTCAGTCTCGGGGTGAGCAGAGCTCATTAGCATTTAAAGAGACATGCACTGAAACGGGTCACTGTGATCAGAGCTGTTTCTGACAAGGTAAAAAGGATGTTGTTTTACACGACCACAGAGGAATTTTAACCAAAATATGTTGCAGACATTTCATGAAGACCATACAGAATCATACCAACATGTGGAAAGTGAGAATCCGATGCCCCCTTTAAAGGTTTTTCCCACTGCGATTAACCCTGGGTTAACACCGTTTTTTACCCCCAGGCCACTTTTAACCTTGGGTTAAGCAACATTTCACACGTTTAATTCTGTATGTGGCTTAGCACTGGTTTTTGCTCTGGGTAATGAAACCTTGATCCATGCCCACAGATCGCCTGCAGTCATTTTAAAGACTGCCTGATACATGTGGCACACAAAAAAAAACACAATTTAGAATGTATCTCACTAATACAATCAGTGCTTTTGAGAAAGAATTGGCCACTGGATTTGCCAGGTGGCATCAACTCTCAAGTTTTGTTTGAGGTAAGAAAAAACTATAGGTTATATCCACAAACAAAACAGTGCTCCAGGAATGAGTCTTAAAACCTGAAAATAAGTTTGAATTATTGCACTTTTAGTTCCATCGTCCTGGAATCAATGGGATTTATGAATGGGTTTTTTGTTAATCCCTGAACATAAGGGGGGTTTTCCCCCCCCCCCCCCCCCCCCCCCCCTGTCCCCCTATAACAGTATTTTGCCTGTTCACCGGTATTGTGAAATTCACTTTCACACAGTTGCTAAAGATGTGTTACTTTTTACACTCTTCATACTGCAGTCCTGCAAAGATGCCAGAAAATGTATTGCAATTACTGTCCTGCGGCAAAACATGAGGGCAGTTGCGCTTTAGATCAAACATATAATGAATGCATCAGTGAATGGTGAGATATTTTCCTAAATAAAAATGATCCTGCCAGAAGAATTTCATGAGAACTTATTGTGTCTGTTCCTTCTGTATCATCTCACTGTGCATTTGTGAGGTTTTATGCATGCAGAGTTTTCCGATGTTTCAGTGTGGATAAGAAACTTTTAGAAAACACTTTAAATGTTATCACGTCAGAACAGGAAAACTAATTTATTCACTAGTCCACTGTTACACCCTCATTGTGTTTATACTTAGACACTTGCAAACTATTCTAACTTATTCTTTATAACTTGTAGATTTTAAATAAAGATTGAAAGAGTTGTCAGAACCTTATGCAACAATGGTGTCGTGGTTTTATTGCTTAACTTTAGCTATTTACTTCTGGCAATTATATTTAGGCTTCAAAACTCATAAATGTTGTGTTCATGTGTGAAGATTATCTTGATGATCAAAACTTGTAATCATAAACTTTTGTTGGTTACAGAGCTTATTTTCCTCAATAATCCTACAGCTAATGAAAAAATTAAATTGGCTTTTTGTCAAAGGAACCAAAGTGATAGGCAACTTTAGGGTTGCCCTACAAAAATACGTCATCACTGCAGCACTCTATTGTATATTGAGCTTTGTTTTCTGAGTTCAGTCTGTGAAATAACCAGTACCTAATACTTATGTGTCAATTAAGAGACATTTTAATTACAAAGTTTACACTCATGCTAATTTCTTCTGGGTTTTCTGATATTTCAAACAAACATGCCCCTAAATGATACTGTGCAAACAAAACAAACTGTGATTGGTTGTTTCTCATGTATGATTGCTCTACACTCTAAAAAATCCTGGGTTATTTTTTTAACCCAAATGCTGGGTTGAGCCTTTTGGGTCATTTTTTGGGTTATTTTTTCAGTGTTTGGGTAGTTTTTGTGTTACCCAGCTCCTGGGTCAAATGTAACAACCCAATTTTTGGGTTGTTTTGCAGCTCCTGGGTCAGACATAACAACCCGTTTGGGTAGTTTTTGTGTTACTCAGATCCTGGGTCAGATGTAACCCAGCGGTTTAGTTATTTATCGCGGGGATTTTGCGTCTTTACTTCACGAGATAGCAGTTCTAAGCGCCATTGAATTGATGCATTCTTCGGTAAAATACAGTTCTGTCAGGATCACTATCGTCAAAGATCATTGACAATTAGCATACAGTTTGGATTGGCGGTATGGTTCTGTTCTGGGCAAGAACTCCCTGCGCATACATGCAGCCTATAGCGATAACCCCCCAGGGTAAACAGAACAAAACCAACATAAATGAATTGCAGATATCGTTAAAGTTCAATAATGTTATGTACACATTTAAAATTAGTCTGATTGAAAGGAGAATCAGAAGGCTGAATCCTAAATGACAGAGGAGGAGCTGGGGATGGAGAAGAGTAATTAGCTATTGAGCAATGCGAAAAAACTGCTGATACTACTGCGGGACCTTATATATGAATGCTTAGATAGGTAGATGGGGATCAGCTGAGAGTCAGCTGATGCGAGCTTGACTAACGTGACCTGCCAGAACTAACGCTACGCTAGATGTTTGTGTACATTTTATTTTATCTATAAAATCGTTACTGTGCTGTATATCGTTCAATTTTATGCAGAGCACCATACATGCGCGTTGTGTGAATCACCTTTAACGAGTGTCACGGTCTTTTCGCGTGATGGAAATGCCTGATGCTTTGCATAAAATAAACGATTTTATTCATAAAGATACAGAATATAATACTTTGTTTGGATGTTAAAACATGTCCTCAGAGCTGTTTGCTGTTTGTTTATGGGCAGGTTATGGAGTCAGTCACAGCATATGAGTGAAACACAGGGCGGCGGTCCGTTAGCAGTTCCCCACCGAGCAACGACTCCAGCTCGGGCACGAGAACCAGCGCCGTTACGATGGAAACAGAATAACAGAGACTGGTCGATTACACGTGAATTACTTCTGTTTAATGTTGCATTTTTGTTCTAATGTTTGTTAAACGAGTTTAAATATAGGCAATATGTATAGCCTATTAAAAACTATATAAACAATGCTGTAAATGATAAATAAAGGAAGTTATCATGCAAACCAGTGGTTGTGTGGAGTATTTTAGAAAAGTTTAGAGGATTTAAGTTTATCTGTAAACCTTATTTAATTTATGAAGTAAAAATAAGCTAGTAATATAGTAAAAATTAATAAACCCATTATCTGGGTTAAACCAACCCATTATGCTAGGTTAAATAAACAACCCAATTTGCTGGGTAAATTTAACCCAAGATGGGTTCTGTCCTATATTTACCCAGCCCGATAATTTATACCGATAATCAATCTGCATGTATGTGTAAGCAGTATACTAAATTCACACTGTTACTTAGGGCTGCACGATAATGTTCAAACGATTAATCACAATTATTTTGTTTTAAAAAATACATATAATCACAATCATTAATCATTTAATTTTTTTACATTTTATCAGAATTATTGCACTGTCACATAAGCACAAATCAAGAGAACAGCAACTTACATGGTTTGCTCACAGATTTAGTCACACAAGAACAAACTGCACAAGAAAACAGACCGACTGTAATTAAAACGTAACCCTGTATTACACTTTTATTTGAGAAGAAAAGTGCTGGGGTTTTACAGCTCACCAGCGTTTTTTTTTTCTTCTTTCTGTAATGCAGAGAGGGCGCACACACATAGTTGCCAGGTTTGGGGAGTTTAAGCAAGCCACTGTGCAGAAACTGTATCGATTTAAGAAAAAGTTTGTGATTGGGGGATTTAAACTTTTGACATCTGGCAACCTTCACTATGAAAGCTTGTGGAGGCTTAACCAATGCAAGATAACACAAATGATTAATTAAATTCAGGATAAATAACCAGTGGTCAAAAATTGCTGATGATCAAGAGAAGCATAAATCGTAATCATGATTAAAATACAATTAATCGTGCAGCCCTATCTGGACAGAACCAACACTGAACTGATTTGAGCTAAATAATTACACTATTGTCTTTTATGGCTGTTTTACAGCAGAATCTGAACTGTTGAGTTTCCATAAATGAGTCTTCTATTTTCCTGTTTATCTCTGTGAAGCTTTGACATAATCTGTATTGTATAAAGAGCTGTAATAAAGGTGACATGACTTGACTTGCATGTCTGAAAATTTAATAGGTAACACTTTATTTCGATAGTCCACTTTAGACATTCTATTAACAGTAAGTAACTTTGCAACTACATGTCAACTAGCAGTTAGTAGAGTATTAGTAGACTGTCTGCTTAATATCTTCTAACACTTTCTTTTGTCAACTTATTCTACTAACCGTAACCCTAACTTAACAGTCTACTCTGAGAGTTAGTAGACATGTAGTTGCAAATTAATGAGAATTAATTGACATGTAGTTGACATGTAGGCTACAAATTTACTTATAGTTAGTAGAATGTCTAAAGTGGACTATCGAAATAAAGTGTAACCATTTAATATTCATAATACAGGAGGGGAAAAAAATAAAAACCCAAAAGACCTACTGTTCCACCGAAAATCTTAAAATATGCATGATGGGAGACAAGTCGTCATGTTCATATACTGTATATTAAGGGACACTGACACAGGTGACACCAAGAAGCAAGTTCTTTATACATGCGGTATACTGTGACAGTTTTGAACACAGCTAATGTCTAGTTATGCAAGAAAACCGATTATAAACTAAACATTGCTTAGTTCCCTCAGATGCATTTTTTTCAGCATCTGGGAGAAACAATCAAGGCAAACTCAAATTATAAATAGGAATTTCCACAGATGGCCAAGCAGTTAGTACCAGATATTAACCTCATAAATATGCAAAGAAGAATGCTAATGCAGTGTTTAGAAATGTGTAGTCTTTAGTTAAAGTATTAGAATATCTATACATGCTTTTTATATGCTTAAGAGTGGTGGTAGTGTTATTCATCTAACTGCCAGATTTCTCTTTCAACACATTTAATTTTTCAAGCCATTTCTTCATTAAATGTCACATTCAAACTACAAGATGATACTAAAGCACAAGACATTCAATAGAAACATCTGAGTCATTCACTTTTGTATTGAGTTTAGAAATGAATATGAATCAATTTTACAGAAGAAGAAAAAGTATGAAAGAAGGGAAGAAGAAAAAAGAAGAGCAAACAGTAGGACACTGTGTAATGACTATTGGCTAATGAGCTGAATGTGTTGAAAGCTACAGATGTTTTTCTGTCTGCTCATGTGTGCATAGACAAAAAAAACTTTAACAACACGCATATAAAAGACACCAAATTAAAGGAGAAAATCACCTTGAAATGGAAAGGGAAAAAAACTTGTTTTAATGTTTCTCTGTGGCGAATAAATGATAACTGGCTGAAAGGCTAATGAACAGTGAAAAGACAAAGAACAGTCCTGTTATTACATTTAGACTTTATTATATTCAAATTTACAAAATGAACAAAGGCAAACAAGTTACAACAAAAAAGTACACCTTGTGAATAGAAGTACACTTTAACATACTTTAAAAAAAATAATCCTCATTATAGAAATAATATACTTTAAAAGAATATATTTAAAGAGATAGTTCACCCAAAAATGGAAATTACCCCATGATTTACTCACCCTCAAGCCATCCTAGGTGTATATGACTTTCTTCTTTCAGACAAATACAATCAGAGTTACATTAAAAATGTCCTTGCTCTCCCAAGATTTATAATGGCAGTGAATGGGTGTTATTTTTCAATAGTCCAATAAAGCAGATCCATCCATCATATAAAGTGTCCCACACGGCTCCAGGGGGTTAATAAAGGCCTCCTGAAGTGAATTGATGTGTTTTTTCTAAGAAAAATGTCCATATTTAAAACTTTAGAAACAGTAATCTCTATTCATGAGAAAGTGGCGTTCCAGCGGATGACGTAAGACGTAGGCGTAGTATAAGCTCCGGTTAAAAAATTAAGATAAAACAATGATTATTAAAAGTTAAATTCTTAATTTGACATTGTTACAAAGTGCACTTTTCAAAAGTGGCCCGTAATTTCATTACTATTATATTCATATTATATTATCTGAAAATGCACATTCAATACGACTAAGCACACTTTTTCACATTGAACATCATGCCATAATGTAAACTTTTTTTGCTATTTGCATGTATGACGTGGTCTAAAGTTCTTTTAAATTAAACCACACATAGCTACTGTGTTTCATGGACTAAAACCTTGTGGTTCACACTACTGTAGCTGTCAACTCTGAAGATTGACTGGGTGATTTGTGGCCAGCATGTATATGTCAGGCCTCCAGAGCTCCGGTAATGATCAGGTCTACTGGACAGTGTGAAAACACAGCTGTGGCCGTGACATTAACCCCAACCGGCTGAGCTCTAAATGCACAGATGATATAACGCCTGGCCAGCTGCAGAGATTTAAATTTACAGACCGAAAACACTCACACTTCACTGCACATACACAACAGCATTCACCAGGTTGCCATAGCTGTCCAGAATAAGCTGGATGGAAAGTGGAAACCAGGATGAATACCGTCCATTCAGACCACAGGCATGTCTGGTATTCCTAAAATGCCTTCACAAATACAGGTGCTGTCAGGAGTGGATGGGGGAAAACGAGAGAAGCAAACAGAACGAGAGAAATGAAGGGATGGAGAGAAGGTTTGCAGGAGAAAGATAGATGGAGCGGGAAAGAAAGCAAAGGAGGGAAAGGGAAAAAGAGAGGGTGCACGAAACAGGATGGAAAAATTAAAAATAAGGTCTTGTTTTTATTTTTTTTTAAATGGTCAGGTAACGGAGGTTCTTAACCTCTAAAACCTCCTGGTCAAACTAAATAATATACGAGTATTTTTATTTTCACATTTTTTAGAAACTTTTTTTTAAACCGTTTTTTTAGTAATGAGCATTAAATATAATCAAAGAAATGAAAGATTCATATGATGCGATTTCAAGTTTTCCTTTCTTTTTGGAGGGTTACAAGCTGATTGTGCATTGATAAGATTCCTAAAGTTGCAAAGACTAAAGTCTCAAACCCAAAGAGATATTCTTTATAAAAGTTAAGACTCGTCCATGCCCTCCTAAAATGCCTCGTTTAAACACACCCCCACATGCCTATGTCACTGTGTGGGAAGATTTGCATAACATATACGCAAAGAAAGAAGGCGTAACTTTGATTCTCGCTGTAGTATAGTTGCCGCCGCCATGTCGTGGAGACGCTGTGTGTTTAGTTGTGAAAGCGAAACTACTTGTTTGGCCTTCCAAAAGCGGACACCACTAGAAATCAGTGGTTAAGTTGTATTTACAACACTGTTCAGAACAGTTCAACCCAAATATTCATGTGTCCAGCGCATTTTATGGAGGACGGGACTGTTTCCTGGTAGATTATCCTACAATGCCGGCGTTCCGGTGATTTCAGTTCCCGTTTCCCCTTCAGCACGCATACTGACCCTATACAGTCCGATTATGCTGGATAATATGCCGACTCACACCTGTAAGTACGGTTTCATATTAAAGGATTGGCCACTGATGATTCTAATCGATCAATACCTGGCTTTTGGTTTTTGTAGCAGTTGGCAGCGCACTTCATAAATCCTCCACCTGCCCCAGCTCCACCTGTTAGATCTCTACAGGTGGATTCATGTAGGCTATATGGGGGTGTTATTCATATGTTTTTTATATGTGCAGTCAGCAGTATTTCTTACATCTTACCGTCAGCAGTTGTTGTATGGATTGGCAGATCACGGCTCGTACTTGCTCTGCCGCCGCAGCAGCACGCAGCGTAGGCAGATCTATTCACGCAAGACCAAATTAACCTTGCCTGTACATTACCAGGTCAATCCTCCGAAGTTGGATTTGAAAGTAATTTATAATCAGTAATTATGTCCCCACTGGATGCAACAAATGCCTTGTTTATAATGGGTTTTATTGGTTTTATCTCGTCACGCCGGGACACGGCATCACAGTATGGTAGGGGCGTAACATTTCCGTCACACGCTTGAGGTATTCGGCCAATCACAATGCACTGGATAGCTGACCAATCAGAGCATACCTCGCTTTTCAGAACTATGAGCTTTGTAAAAATCTATTTCAGAAAGGCGGGGCATAGAGGAGAAATAATTATGTACAGTATGTGGAAAATAATGTATTTTTTTAACCTTAAACAGCATAAACACATTTCATTACACAAAATAATTTTTTTTTTAGCAACGCCATATGACCCCTCTAACAACTCAACTGACTGAATGGGTATAATTAGATTACACTTATTTTTTGTCTTATAATTAAACTTGGTTAACAGGGTTAAATGGTTGAGCTTGATGGGTGAAGTCAACACTACAACACATGCAGAAATGTTTTCACTGCATGGAAAATGAATGCAAAAACAAGGTTGCATGCAAAATGTGGGAGATTGCTGAATATATATATATATTTTGCATTGTTTTGTTTTGTTTTGTTTTCAGTGTCAGTTTAATAGATTATGTCATTGCATGACTGTCGGTTAAGTTAAGACAGTAAACACCTCTGGCATGGGACAGACCAAAATCACCATTTTAAACGGGACACAGAGATATTGAAATTTTGGAGATTAGAAATTGTTGATAATTGTTGATATGGTTTAATTTTACATTAGATAATAGTTTATCTAACATATACTACTGTTTATAGGTTTGGGATCAGTATTTTAAGAACTTAATATTTTATTAAGCAAAGATGTATTTGATTAAAATTTATCAAAAGAGATAGTAAAGACATTTATGATTCTACAAAAGATTTCTATTTCAAAGAAATGCTGTTTTTTTAACTTTCTATTCTTCAAAGAATCCTGAAAAAAAGTATCATGGTTTCCACAGAAGTATTAAGCAGCACACAAATAAGCATATAAAATGATTTTTGAAGAATCATGTGACACTGAAGACTGAAGTAACGGCTGCTTTGCCATCACAGGAATACATTACATTTTAAAGTATATTAAACAGAAAACAGTTATTTTAAATTGTAATAAAATATGTTTAATGTTTAAACTGTTATGTTTAACCTATTTTTACTTTTTGAACAAATAAATGCATTAAAACTTTCAAAAATCTTACCAACCCCAAACTTATAACTGGTGCAGTGTGTCTAGTAGTTATCACAATAATAATCCTTGAATTTGTGCCTCTAATGCTTTAAAAATGTAATGGAACCTCAAACTTTACTCTGTTAGTGGAAAGTGGCATGAGCTCGACATGGCATGAGTTTATACCTCTATATTGTTCTAGACTGCTGAGTTATAATGAAGAAAGGGAAAACGTGACTGTTAAACAGCATGTGAGGTCTTCTGCATCTGGAGAACAGGTGAAAACACTGTCATAAAGATATACTGTATGAATATGAGAATGGTCCAGGGTCTTTCCAAAGGACTAAGAGCTCATGACCTGGTCTATGTTCAGTTTTAAAGTGACATTAACTTCTCGGAGCATGTAAATACAATGAAGCGATTTTAAGACATTTCCCGAAGGCATCTCTGAATTCCAAAGTCACTGGATTTCCAGAGTTCTCTTCAATGAACGTAAACTGAATTAAAGTGATTTTACTGAGCGTTGGACTAACCACTAATCAGTCTATTCAACTTGCAATTAATTTACAAAACATCATAAATATCATGTGAAGCACCATAAAGTTGTTGCCTGGCTGTACGTTTTAACGACCTTTAAAAAGTCACGGCATACTGTCTTTCAGTAACTTAAAACCACCTACCTCGTTTTCCCATTTCTCCACACAGTATGTCCCATTGTGTCAGTGCACACCTGGGGCTCATGTGGGTTCTTATTTGACAGTCCTCTGGGGTGCTCAGGTAACCCACTGGGTCATGAAGTACACACCTGGTTATTCAAACCACTGATTTACAGCACATAACACATCTGAGCTCTCACATACAGTAAATCCATTCACATGAGTGGACATCTAAGAATTGATACAGCGGCTTAAATCAGACAGAAGGGTATAAATCAGTTATAAGATCAGATGTTGTGTGGTCAAAGACAAAAAGAGTGTCCACATTACAGATAATTTTTAAGAAACTTTTCAAATTCATCGTCATTGCACTTCTCATTTTGTGTTTCTTAAAGGACTGAATAAATGTAAAATAATGAAACAGTTTACTGAAAAAAAATGCACTTGGTGCAACAACATGGCTTGACATCATGCAGTTTATCATTACCTTCAAAAAAGACAAATCTGAGCCATGAGCCTTTCTCATTTTGAGCAGCGTTCTTCCATCTGTGCTGCTGGAGGCCGGCCAAACCATCTCCCTCTGGAAGGATAACCAGCCTCAAATTTACTGCTTACTTCTAAAAACTGAGCAGACTTTGGTGGAGTCTTTCGTGGACTTTTCTCTGTGCTATCAAGACGATCTTTCATGAATCTTGCAGACTGTAAACTGTTTTCTGCATTTGAGTCTAAAAGGGGAAAGTAATATCTTCCAAAAAAAGGAATCTTTGGGCTAGAAGATTTAGGAACATAACAGGAAATTACATATAGAAGTTTTCTGTAGAAAACAAAAAAAAATAGGGGACAGATTCAGACACATCAGGTCATGCACTATGATATGATATGTCAGCTTAAACTCTGATCGGCCACATGAAAGCCTCACTATCTAGGGTATCTTTGCTTGGTCATGCCCTCTGTCAGCTAAATAAGATTCACCAAAACAAATCTAAAGGCAAAAAAGTGATTGCGAAACATCACAGAACCCAGAGGCCTATGGTCTACCAATTTTAGACTTACTCTGTGGTTGTACCATATGTTAAATATTTCCCAAAGTTCCTTCAGAGGCTGAAATTATGTGTGATCATATTCTCACTATGTGGATTTGACATGTTAAAATGTCTCCAGATGAATGATGCTCAAAAAAGAAAAGGTCTAAAACACAATGAAGCCAAAACTGACCATATGTGACCCTGGACCACAAAGCCAGTCTTAAGTCGCTTGGGTATATTTTTAGCAATAGCCAAAAAAAACCTTGTATGGGTCAAAATTATCAATTTTTCTTTTATGCCAAAAATCATTAGGATATTAAGTAAAGTTCATGTTCCATGAAGATATTTTGTAAATGTCCTACCGTAAATATATCAAAACTTAATTTTTGATTAGTAATATGCATTGCTAAGGACTTCATTTGGACAACTTTAAAGGCGATTTTCTCAATAATTTGATTTTTTTTGCACCCTCAGATTCCAGATTTTCAATAGTTGTATCTCGGCCAAATATTCTCAGGTCCTAACAAACCATACATCAATGGAAAGCTTATTTATTCAGCTTCCAGATGATGTATACATCTCAATTTCCAAAAATTGAACCTTATGACTGGTCTTGTGGTCAGTCACATATTTGCTTTCTTAATGCAGGTTCATGGTCTTATTGTGACCTTTGTGAACTTTTGTTTTTATAATCTTTTATCAAAATGTAACTCCTCTGAAACAACTTTCCTTTACCGCTGACATCACCTGGTCGCATATACCATTTGATAATGCTTACCTATAACCAAACAGATGTTTTGGCTTTGTTTGAGCAAATGCACAAATGTTCCTTTCTGGTATGGAATGTCCATCTTTCAGAATCAAATAAAAAAAAAAAAAACATTTTTATTGAATATGCAATTTCACTTAAAAAGCATGACATAACACAAGTGAAACGGGTTGCAAATGTTTCATGTTTTTTTCACAGTGATTCTCATTAAGGATGTTGCTGGCAATCTAAAGGAGACATATTTGAATGAATCCTCTGTGCAGATGAGAGATTTCCAAACAAAGCTTGAAATATATGATAATATGCACATTAACAGTCCTTAACAGCTGTTATAAATTGATGATGCATCTTTTGCTATGCAGTGCGTATCTGATCATTAAGCTTTAAAAAAGCAAACACAGTTTGTCTTTCAGGGTCTTTTGGGTAATTGGAATTTTTTGTGTTATAGTTAATAAGCCTCTTAAAATATCAGATGTCATGCGCAGAATTAATAATTTAGGATAAACATATCCTAAGAGTTTGTGTTTATAATATACTTACATATACTGAATTATAATACACAGAACTATTAATAATGTCATCATGTAGCATGATATATATATAATATATACAGTGCTGTGAAAAGGTTTTTGCCCCCTTCCTGTTTTTTAAATTTTTTGCATATTTGTCACACTTAAAAGATTCAGATCATCAAACTAATTTTAATATTACACAAAAATAATGCAAGTAAATACAAAATGCAGTTTTTAAGTGATTATTTCATTTATTAAGGGAAAAAACTGTCCAAACCTACGTGGCCCTACGTGAAAAATTAATTGCCCCCTCCTGTTAAATCATGAAAGAACTGCAATTAACCACATTATTTTTATATAGAGTTAAATTTCACTAGCCACACCAGGCCTGATTCCTGCCAGACCTGTTGAATCAAGAAATTACTTAAATATAACCTGTCTGACAAAGTAAAGCATGCTTAAATAGCAACACATTATGCCGCGATCTAAAGAAATTCAAGAACAGATGAGAATCAAAACAGTTGACATGTATCAGTCTGGAAAGGATTATGAAGCCATTTCTAAGGTTTTGGGACTCCAGCGAACCACGGTTAGAGCTATTATCCACAAATTGAGAAAACTTGGAACAGTGGTGAACCTTCCCAGGAGTGGCCAGCCTACCAAAATTACTCCAAGAGCACAACGACGACTCATCCAAGAGGTCATAAAAGAACCCAGAACAACATCTAAAGAACTGCAGGCCTCACTCGCCTCAATTAAGATCAATGTTCATGATTCAACAATAAGAAAGAGACTGGGCAAAAACTGCATCCATGGGAGAGTTTCAAGGCAAAAGCCACTGCTGACCAAAAAGAACACAAAGGCTCGTCTCTCATTTGCCAAAAAATATCTTGATTATCCCCAAGACTTTTGGGCAAATATTCTGTGGACTGATGAGACAAAAGTTGATTTTTTTTGGAAGGTGTGTGTCCCGTTACATCAGGTTTAAAACCAACACAGCATTTCATAAAAAAGAACATCATACCAACAGTCAAACATGGTGGTGGTAGTGTGATGATCTGGGGCTGCTTTGCAGCTTCAGGACCTGGACGACTTGCCATAATTGATGAAACAATGAATTCTGCACTCTATCAGAAAATCCTGAAGGAGAATGTCCGGCCATCAGTTTGTGACCTCAAGCTCAAGCGCACTTGGGTTATGCAGCAGGACAATGATCCCAAACACACCAGCAAGTCCACCTTTGAATGACTCAAGAAAAACTAAATTAAGGTTTTGTAGTGTCCAAGTCAAAGTCCGGACTTAAATCCGATTGAGATGCTTAAACTGTCCATTCATGCTCGAAAGCCCTCCAATGTGGCTGAATTAAAACAAATCTGCAAAGAAGAGTGGGCCAAAATTCCTCCACAGCGATGTGAAAGACTCATTGCCAGTTATCGCAAACACTTGATTGCAGTTGTTGCTGCAAAGCGTGGCACAACCAGTTATTAGATTTAGGGGGCAATTACTTTTTCACGTAGGGCCAGGCAGGTTTGGACAGCTTTTTTCCCTTAATAAAATAAATAATCATTTAAAAACTGCATTTTGTATTTACTTGCATTATCTTTGTGTAATATTGAAATTTGTTTGATGATCTGAATTTTTTTAAGTGTGACAAATATGCAAAAATTAAAAAAAAAAAAACAGGAAGGGGGCAAAACCTTTTCACAGCACTGTATATAGATATATATATATATATATAGATATAGATATATATATATATATATACAGTATAATATACGTAAAAACCCAACCAACATGTACACAAGTATATTTTATTTCTGCGCTTTTAAAAGATTTTTCCATTTACTTACCATTGACACATTACAATTACACATAAGTTTTGATTACATAATTGAATTTAGCACAAAAAGTACACAGAGGGATGCATGAGCAAATAACTAAATACCCCATAACCCAGCTGTTCTCACACTTCCTCTGTTTACGACTTTCGCTGCTAGTATTTCCCGAAACACAAGCTACTCCCATGGAGAGAGCACAGGAACATCTGCATATTGTGCATAAAACATCTGGCATGGATGTTTCTGCATTCTGGACAAAAGAAGCACATCCATCTATGGGATTTACGCAGGGCTGGGGACTCTCACGTCGACGCATTCCTCTAAAGTACTGCAGACAGTGGCCTAATCTGTCTGCGGTATGCAGGCTCTTCTATGTCAACTCACTGGCATGCCATGGAGAGAAACACCTATGGGACCATTAATCACTTCAGGACAATATCCTCCCTGTTTTTATCAGATGAGCTCTGACAAATACAGGCACAAAAAACATTCACCTTCATCCGGACCAACTGACAGGCGTTCCATTGCCTCATTGCTGCTGATACAAGCGTAATTCTTAAAACCGTATGGCCTTAAAGGAGACATATCATGAAAATCTGACTTTTCCAGGTTTTAAGTGCTATAATCAGGTCCCCGGTGCATCTACCAACCAAGGAAACGTGAAAAAGATTAACCCAGTAACTTTGTTTTGGTAAGCCTTTTTCTGCAAGCATCTGAAAAAACGAGCGTGTCTGATTTCACTCCCTTGGTGACGTGGCAAAGGGATCTCATTATAATATTACCGCACCTTAATCTGTAAACTTCCACTAACGGCGCCATCATTTTGATTTCACAGGCGACAACGGTGTACCAGCTTTAATGCCATGGGGAAAGTTCGAGCAATACATGCTAACTGTTCTGTCTTTGGCTGCACTGACGAGCACAGAACACTATTTACAGTCCCAGCCTCAGAGGAGACAAGAGAGCAGTGGATTTATTGATTTATTTACTGTATATTGCTGCTGCCACACAGATCTAAAATAAACATGCAATTTATTTCCCAGCTGTTTACCTTCACAGACATAACCGACTGTTTTTGTAACTCATGTGTGTTTTCAACTTGTGTGTGATTGAGAACTTAGTTTAGTACTCACATGCTGTGACAGCCGCTTTCTGTCCGTGTGCTTCAGATGTGTGCACTCAGAAAACCGTATATCAGAAGTTTAAACTGACATGGTTTAAAACGCATGATTTCAGCACGATAAACATGATAATCAGAACCAAAACAGATGTTTTTAGCAGGTCCGAGCTGTAATGGCGCAGCTCTATTCTGGAAAAGGGGGCGGGGAGCAGCAGCTCATTTGCATTTAAAGAAACAGGCCCGAAAAACAGCGTGTTTCTGCTTCCACTCAAAATAGGCATTTTCAAAATGATATAATAAATTATTTGTGGGGTATTTTGAGCTGAAACTTTACAGACACATTCTGGGGACACCAGAGACTTATATTACATATTGTAAAAAGGGGCATAATATGTCTCCTTTAAAGAACAAATACTTTTAGAAATTGCAAACTAACACACCTACACAGCACTGATTGACAATGCTCCAGATTTAGAACTGCGAGTGGAACCCACATAAATCTGTGGACAGACATGTACAGACAGCAAATTTACCCAGTGTTACATTTCTCCTACGCAAAAAAAAGTCTGTACACAGTAAATACAGATGTGTTTCTGAAAGCACACCCACAACAGATGAGAATACCACATGCCTCTGGCAGCCACACTGCTCTTTTCAGATGCTAAATTGGTCTTCAGTATGGATAAACAGCACTTGGACTTTTGGCACATTTCCTATAACGCTCTTTTGGCTTGTACATTAATATATCACGACGTTGTGACAGAATAACGTTCCAAAAAGTGCAATTATCAACTATTACAGCTTTTGCACTGGTAACCTATTCATATATTCATATACGCTATAATTAAAGTTAAAAGTGAAGTAAAATGACTATAATTAAAATTAGCCTAAATCAAAGAGGCCAGAACGCTGGTGTAAACTCTAAACTGAAAACTCTTAGGTTGATTAAGGGTTCTTTAGTAGTTTGCACTGTGGGGTTTAACTGCTACGTGTTATTCACACTATCAGACCACTCAGCCCACCACCTCTGCACAAAGTTTCCCCTCTCTCTCTCTGTTTTCTCACTTGTCCCTCCCCAAGCTATGTATTCTTTTCAGTGTAATGTTTGCCTGTTGCAGGATTCACTACTAAAAATGCATAAACAAGGCTGGACAGACAGACAGACAGATAGATAGAGAGAGAGTGAGAGAGAGAGTGGTATCAAATGTTCACACGTTATAATTTGTTACAGTTTAATACTTCTAAGATGTTATAATATTCCATTCTATTACTGTGATGTTCATTTAGTATTATATTGTTATTTAATCTGTTTTTTATCTTTTTGTACATGTATACTAAGCTTTGGCAATATTGTATCATTTACAGTCATGCCAATAAAGCAATTTTTAATTGAATTGAATTGAATTGAAATTGAATTGAGAGAGAGAGAGAGAGAGAGAGAGAGAGAGAGAGACTTTTTCTCTCAATCCAATGCAAAACTCACAGCCGGCTGCTTTTCCTACCCCACAAAAATGTTCCATTTGCTAAGCTAATTGTGGTGCTGACAGTTAAATGATTCCGATCATACTTCATTAGATCCTTTCTGGTACTGTTTCACACAACACCACACACACACACACACACACACACACACACACACACACACACACACACACACACACACACCCACACTTTTACACAAAATCCTTGTTTCACGACTTCCTCTGCCCATGATTGTATATGCTGTCAGCACACAAATATTGTTCAGATACTGGCTTTACTAGAAGTGCACACAGGTGTTCTGAGTGGGAGTCTGTTTACGGCCATGAATGAGGCATCAGCACAGTCATACGTCTGTCACAACGTTGTCTTGGGAATGGATTCAGTTTATGTTTGGTTACATCATGTTATGATGACATTATTTTGTGGAACAGCACAACAAGAAAGGCCACTCACATAATCTGTTATCAACACTTAGTCACTTAATATTACACCGGTTAATATGATTATTTAATGGTAATTGGTGCAATTTGTGACTTTGAGGCTTCCCATTATGAGAATGCTCACTGTTAAGGAATTGAAATCTGAAATACATTCAAAATTGAATGAAAAGAAATGAAACATTAAATGATCGTTTTCATATTAGTTTCATTACCTCTAATAAGAATCATGAAATAACCTATCAACCTTTTAACTTCTCATTTCAATGAAAACACATTGAAGTGAAGCATTCATTTTCCTATACTACTCTAGAATACAGAAATAAGATGTCACCTTTAGAAACTGATTGGCTAATACTTAAATATGCTTGAGCATATTTATTCACCATGAATGATTAGCACTGATAAAACTGTAGATGGTGCAACTTGTTTGAACTCATGGTCAAAGCAAAGAGTTTGTAAAACCATCGCCAAGGCTTTAAAATGAGAGAGAAATAAATTATTTCAGGATGTACTGAGAACATGAGGGCATGCTGCTACACTTGCACAACAAATCAATAAACAAGGTACCAGCACAGACAGCACAAAGGCTTTTAACAACCTCTAAATGTCTTCCTGTAAAATGACACTGTGATGGCTTGATATTGCTTCTTTGTGATGGGCTTCATCACAGTTGAAAGCTAAAGGTGAATAACATACAAATCTGCGTCTTGAAGCAACCTGCAAATTGCTTGACAGCACTTTGAAAGCAGTGTTGCTATTGGGAATCGATGTACAGCGTTGCTTTGCAGTCTAATTCGCACACAGAACAGTGAGTCCTACGGATAAGAACAAACTCAGATAAGGAGGAATTGAAATTCTTTGCGAAAACAAAAACTCCCAGAGTTCTCCTCAACGGTTCAGAGCTCTGAAACGGTTTACTCACACGGTAAAAAAACGGCAGCTGTGGTTGCCGGAATCTTACTGTAAAAAATACGGTAGCAACGTTTTAGGTTTTACAGTTTTACGGTTTTAACTTAAATTTACAGTTAAATACCGTAATTTCATTAACTGATATAATGTTAATATACCACCCTATTGAAGTACTGAAATCTGTGTTGTACCTTTGTAATACACTGATAACTACCAAATGCAGGTGGTGATGAGAAAGTCACATGATGAACCAAAGCCCATCACAAGCAGCTTTTAAATAATAACATATATAGAAGGTGCACAGTGTCATTCTCACAAACACTAAACCCCATCATGGTAACACACATGAAACTGAAATAATGCAATAAACATTCATTTAATAACATTAGGTGTAACACACCACCCTAATATACAAAACTGACAGGAAAAAACTAAGAAGAAACATAGTTATTTCAACAAAAAAACATCAAATATGAAATGTAACGCAGGGAATTCTGGGAATGTCAATTTACGGTTATTCACTGTAAATTATACAGTATTTTTCACTTCCAAAAACGGTATACTATCGTAAAATTTATGTCCAATACATGTAATGTCCAATACAGTTTTCACCGTATATAGTAGGGGAATTTACTGTTAATCATTTAACAGGTTTTTACTGTAACATTTTTAGAGTCTTTTACCATTAAATTCACTGTCATTTTTTACAGCAGGTCTTAATCTGAATTTGATTTGCGACAGCACAGTGGTCTTCGATTTCAGAAGTTGAAAAAGTCAACTCATCTGAATTTTTAGAGCATAAAAAACTGGCTGAGAAACCTTCAGGTTCTCTCAGGAGGAGATCAGGTTTCGTCAGGTTGACTAAAATTTGTCTCAGGTGGAAGGTCCAGTGACATGAAACTTCAAGTGAATCCTCTGAGAAGTATTTTGTAACTTTCTCAGGGATCTCTTAAAAAAAATGTTTCCAGAAGTTTGGGCATCCCTGTAAAATGATGAGCATCTGATAGGCCTATATGATATGATCATGATGGGCTTTACAGATCTTGCCAGGTCCACGCTATCACACTTGCTGAATCAAAAGATGTACGTGTGATTAAAATGTATAAAATAAGCATAATATGCATTACACAACATATATGTCCATCATAACAACACTACACGGTGTGTTTCATGTAAGAATGTAGTCAATCAACAACTTGCGGAGATAACAACATGAACTCTGCTCAAACTCACCTTGTCGCTGGACAAGCAGACAGCTGCTGAAAGTGTCAGGAATATCCAAATGTTCCTCATTATTCCTCTTAAGAAGTCTTTTGCCAAGAACTCGTAGGATGGCACTCGTCTGCGCTCCTCAAACCAGCTGCTCTCTTCGTTCTTTTACTA
Source organism: Sinocyclocheilus anophthalmus (assembly GCA_018155175.1). NCBI lineage: Eukaryota > Metazoa > Chordata > Actinopteri > Cypriniformes > Cyprinidae > Sinocyclocheilus > Sinocyclocheilus anophthalmus. The sequence continues at coordinate 68,000 of JADLZN010001352.1, read as the reverse complement.
AAACACATACGCAAGATCCTCCTGAAGAGATGTTTGGCGTTTTGCTCCACCTGATCAAACTTCTCTTTTGTCTTTCCAAAAGGGAACAACAGCTGAGAGTCTTGATGCAATGTTAAAGTCTCGGGTCCATGTGAGGCAGCGCGGCTCTCCAGTAGCCTGCTCGGATAGAGGATGAGAGAGAAAGAGAGAGAGAGACGGGGGAGGATTTTTGCACAGAGAGAGAGACGGGGGAGGATTTTTGCACAGAGAGAGAGACGGGGGAGGATTTTTGCACTTGGACCAGTAAGACAGAGAGAGAGACGGGGGAGGATTTTTGCACTTGGACCAGTAAGAGGTTTTATCTCAAAGCCTAGTACACTAACATCATTTTGACGGAATTCCGGTCAAAATTTGGTCTATGTGTGAAGCTTACTTGGCTTTGAGACAGAAGAGCGTCAGTGTTGGTAACTGGTCCAATAGTAGTCGCAGCTCATTTTTTTCTGGTCCTGGAAAAAACAGCTTCAAACTGGCATGACAAGCTGGTAACTAGTTAGTTGCTGGTCTAGAAGGGTCTACCACTTTAGATAAGTGGTGCTTAACCTTTTTGACTCCAAGAACACCTTTGTCTGAGACAATTGAAGGACCTCTTGTCATCTTATGTACCCTACATCTGATAAAATAAAAATAAATTAAAGTTTAAAAATATTATGCCAGTTTTTTAATTTAATTTAATTTAGATTAATATAAGTAAAGTTCAATAATCTTCACATTTGCTGTCATGACCTCCTGGTTGAGAACCACCAACTATAAACTGTCTACCACCAACCATCTTACATAGACGACGTAAATCAAAATCAAAATTCCAATTGCAAACCCATTCAAGCAGTGCTAAAAGGCGAATAAAATGTATAATTTTTCATAGTTATTATTGTTTTATTTATTTTGTTTGTTGCAACTGTTGCTATAATAACCCACAAATGTGGTAATCAGCCACCAGTCATCAACAGAAAAAACAAACTGGCAAAGATTTTGAAATCTTCTTGGCATTGTTTGAATGTCATCCCATAATTGTCATGTCTTTACAGTAGTAACACTAACAGCCCTGTTATTTTAACTCAAAATGTGGTTGATTAGTCATTGCCAATTCTATGCCAGTGTAATCCCTACTCGTTAAAACACGTTTCAACTTTTTTTTCTGTGTTTGTACAACCTCAACACAGCATTTTTGGAATGCTTAAACATTTTTAATTAGTAAGATGATGTTTGTAATGTTGTCTTCTGAGATATACAACCTATCTGTGTGAATATTTTGGGGAATAAAAATACCATAATAAAAATATGGAAGGAACTGGTGTAGTGGGGGTTTGTCTCCACCTGCTGTTCTGTCCTGATACGAGTGAAGTATAAGCACACTTTAAATAATGCACTATACACTTCATTAATAGAGCACTTCATGCAAATAAAGGTTCAAAGCATTTTAATAAGAACTCAAAGTTTAAATAATGTATACACAAGTGCATTAGAACTCAAAAACATCAATTTTTTTATTCTAGATGCCTAAAATAAAGAGCCCACAACAAATTAATGTTTTATCAAAGTTATGTATTCATAAACGTGTTTTTTAAAGGGTAACCAGGGAAACTGAGTTAGTGGCAGATCATTTTGTCTTTGAAAATGTCACACACACTTAACAGTCAATAAAAGCTTTCTGATGTATTTCATTATGTCAATGGTATTCGCAACAATAAATACAGAAATTCTTCCAAAACCTCAAGACAAATATCACATAGTAAAATAAAAATGTCTACATGATATACCTGAATAGATAAGTTAGACTGAGGTGTGCGGCACATGATACTGGAAAATACAGTATGCATAAAAGTCAGAGATACAGAGAAGGATGGAAAAAAATATATTGAAAAACAGCAGTCACCCTATCATCTAATTCCAGGTTTTTATGTCTGTTGCTTTTAAGGTGCCAATTTGGTTTTTCTTCCATACAGGGGGAATCTGTGAAAAAAGAAGACGACAATCATCACTATAATGTTGAAGAGAAAAATAGTAAACATGAAGGAGTGTTACGTACAGGAGGTGGAGAGCTGGGTTCTAAATGCCGGCCCAGAAAAGAGAGAAGTCTTCTCCAGATGAGTCCACTGCCCAGGAACATGAACCCGGTCACTAACCAAAATACACGCGGGTCCTACACACACACACAAATCAATGTGGGTCAATAAACAACATGTTCTCAAACAGACCGATAACACTGTACGCAATGCTGGCTATAAACACTGAAGTAAAACGGTACACAGTAATAAAACAGTAAACTGTAGTAAAATGGTACCAACCTCTTCAAAGGAAGATTCCAAATTCATTCCAAAAGCCACACCCATCAGACCAAATAAAGAGAGCGAGAAGGTTCCCATGGTGAGCTGGAGGTTCAGTCGCATCATGACATTACGGTGGCTAAAGACAATTTAAGGCAACACATCAACTGGTGAATACGGTAAAAATTTTACTTGATACCTTTTTTACTATTAGTTTTCATTAATTGATATCATTATATTCCCCAGTTAATTAATTTACAGTGCATTAAGCTAAGGTTGTAGTATTACAAGTTTTCTGAAACGCTGTGTTTAAATATGCAAATATTACATTAAGTATGCACCAATAATAATACACACATTTTCATAAATTCCCAGAACAGAAATCATAACACTGGATAAAACAACCTTGAAAAAAAATCTGGTTTGACATATTTTATGTTAATGGTTTTTACAGACAAGATTTTGGATCTCTCTTTTTAATCATTCCATAAACCAGAAAATCTTTTCACCATGTTTTTAAGAATAAAATGTTATATAAATATGGCTTTTAAAGATATGAATTGTAACTGAAATCTACAGACACAACTAGATTAAGTGTAATAAAACAAACATTCAGATGTTTATTTTGGATGTTTTCTTTCCACAACTCGTCCGAAAGAAGACATGGCTCTGCACACACAAAATGCCCACATCTCATAATTAACCAAAATTAATAAAACAATGTTTACCTCCAAAAAAGAGAAAATGTCTTGCCTTAAAAATAAACTGTAAATAATAGATTAAATTAAAAGTAACACCCATAACTTCTCAGTTAACTTGATTCTTAATGACACTTTTTCCTCATTTCTTGGTTAACTATTCCCTTTAGGTGTATAATCTGCATTAAAGTTAAATACCCTTTTTAAATAAAAATCTACATAATTTCAATCATGATCCAGCTCTGCTGCAATATTGTGACGCATATACAGTATCTTGTATACGGTACTCATGAGTACTTGGAATGCTCAGGACCCTAGTCCAGTTAAAAGCATTATGTTTGCTGGCCGGCACAGTACCTATTCCAGGAATGAAGTATGACCTTTCAAGCATCATCGATGAGTCTCAGCTCTCTGGCTTTTTGTTTCCCAGCAGCTCGCTTGCATGAAAGTCATTACTCCCAGCAATACTCACATCTCTTCCACGTGATCTATACCCAGACTACTCAGCCTCACCGCGTCCATGTGAGCCTATACACGACTCCCACGTCCACAGACAGACACACCACAGATCCACAGATCCCCAAACAATGATCAATACTTTTTCACTGACATCAAGAATATTTTGTGCATATAAATGTGTATGCTTGGAAACTTAATGGCTAGGTTGGATTCCATGTGTGAACCTACAACACTTGCGGGTTCAGCTCCATTGTGACGACATATCTATCAGTTCATCCTCATCTCAGTTCTTCAGCAGACTGTCCTTTAACACTTTGAATGTCTGTCTCCAGCTCGAAGGCTGCAGGGCGTTTAAAAGACTGCTTTTACTCCTAATGGAAAATTAGAGAATCATGCTACTCTCAAGCCTCTGCTGCTGCAAATCATTTTCTACCCAGACCCTAATATTATTAGACTAATACGAACTCAGAGTGTATTAATTGTCTGACGTCTAGATCATATCGCTAAACAGGAGCAAAAACATATATTGTTGCCTACCATTATTTAATTTCATATATTTTTATACTGATGCGAACCTTTATCCATATGGTATTCCCCAGACTATTTATAATATTTTTTTTTAATTTTGTGGTGAGAACGCATTATAAGCTGCTGATGAAATAACATTTTAAATAACTGTTCTTTTGTTTGTTTGTTTTATCATTCAATAGTATTAACACAATATAAATTTCTTATTTTATATTGTAATGTATAATCGGAATTAGCAAAAATGATTAGAAAAAATAATTTTTTACATGATATTCTCATACTGAAAGGGTCAAATACCGAATGTGCCTGCGTCAAATGGGACAAAAGGTTTGTGGCTTTATAGATTACTTAAAGAGGTTTCACGTGGTTTGTATATGTACCCAAGATGTGATGATTTTCAAAAAAAGTTTGATGGTAAAAAATGAGGACTCCATAAACAATAAAACATCAAGCTTTCAGAATAAAGTCTCTTTTTGCAGCTTTTTTATTATGATTTTCTAATGCACGTGAATTCCCCTACAAAAATATAACTAATTCTAATAATAAAAAACTCAATATCTAATTTTTGGGGGTTTCCTAATTAGAACTAACATGTATTTCTTCATACTGCAATACTGCACTGTACATCAGACAAACATTATTAGCAGCCCTAGTATGATCATAGCTGATATTGATATATAATTAATATATATATTAGATATATCTTCTTATAACGATTAGCGCGATAACCCACAACCAAACCCCCGCGGCCTTTTTTTTACAACATTAGAGCATAAAAAAAAAAAAAAAACACAACCATTTCAAAACTGACTAGTTGACGCTCTATAATTGTGTTAATTACACAAAACTATCACAGACAGACTTCACAGCAAAGACAGACTTGTGGCTTATGCACTATAATGGGAACATTGCTCACATTAGGCAATTTTTAATAGTACAGTACTTGAAAATTATTGTTAAATGCAATTTCTAGCACCTCTAAATTATGCTCCTTAAAAGCACCACCATAAAACAATATTACAACTACAAACACAAGGGGGAAAAATTGAAAAACACACCAGGGGACATTACTAAAAAACAGCTGTTAGATGGCCTAGTCGACCATCCTGACTCGTCCCTAATTAACACAAGAAAAACACAACAAAACAATCGTTTTATACCTCTGGATAAGCTTCATACAGCAATTAACCTACCATACCAATTATGTCACAGCGATCCTTCATTAAGATTAGCTAATAAGAAAGGTAGGTTCTTAATGGTGTAGTTAAATGCCTCTTGCGTTTGGGAACATAATGTTCTAAAAACAACAATATGGCTAGGGAAAGACTTTGAGTGCAGCTTCTTACTGAAGTTAAATAAACTCACCTCTTGCTATTAAGCAGGAGCATATGGAGTTTGCTGCGGTCGGCAGAGAGGAGCTTGGAGTCGACCAGTGACTCCAAACAATCCAGAACCTGAGGCTGAACTTCATGGAGCCGCATCTGCAGCACATTCACCTGTGCCAGAACATATGCTTACCCATATAAACATGCAACAACAGATGACTGCACATATGGAGAAAAAAAAAATGAAGTAGATGCAGAGACCAAGAACAAAAACATGGACAAAAATCAGACTGTGGTATGAAACAACAATTCCACACTACCCAATATAATCCCCAGACATGAATAACTCAAAAGTAATAAATATGTTTATGATGCACTTAAGGCTGCAGTTATTTTAATTGTGAAATATTATTTTATTCCCTCTATTTTAATATATTTTAAAATGTAATTTATTAATGTGATCGCAAAGCTGAATTTTCAGGATCATTACTCCAGTCTTCAGTGTCACTTTGTTCTGGCAAACAAGTCCATGAGACAGTAAGGGGCTTTGTCTTACTCATGCTCAATGAACACTCGCGTCCATCCAATGTTAACGTTTCTCTTGTCATTTATTTAAAACAAAATACACGCAATACAGGAAAAAAAAAGAAAAGAGTTCCACAATCCCACAATCTGACTGGTCTGCACTCCTTTGTTAATCTTATAGTGCACTTGTGAATTGGTACCATTTACCTACAGAAGGAGTACAAACTTGAATCAACACAAATAAATGTAAAAACATTTAAATAAAAGTGAAGAAAAATGAAATACAATACTTAAATTCAACAAAATAAACAAATATAAGACTCCTACACAACGGCCTCTAATTGTAAGTGTATAGAATTACAATTAAACTAGATATAAATATGTAAGGAGTCAATCTTCTTTTTATAATTTTAGAAACAATAAAAAAAAGAGTTTAAGAGTCTAAGTTTGTCCAATCAGTCTGAGCAAGCTTCCAAGTGTTCCAATCACGTTTCATTATTTTCCAGTATATTTGGAACACATTTGGAACCTACACTTTGGACACTGACTCCTGCATCAATGCCTTGAGATGATTTATCAGATTTATTGGCATCAGGTAAAACTTCCATCACTCTTCCTAGAAGCCAGGAAACATGGGGTACTGAACTATACACAATCAAGACTATATTCCTTTCTGAAGATCTGGCTTGACTTTGATCCACTTATGTCTTTCCTGAAGTAAAGGCAGGTATTCTTTAATCCACCTTTTCCGGAATAAATCTGAAAAGTACTGCAATTGTTTCCATCTGAGCTTGATGTATATATCAGTTTTGTGAAACAATCCAGGTGGATGTAGTTGATTGGATTTCAGTAATAAAATGTAATTTGGAGTCAATGCTTCAAGGTCTTGGTAATCATCAGATACTGTTTTTATAGGTCGACTATTCAAGATAGAATCAAAAGTGTGTTTCACAAAAGTGTGTCTGCAATTCTTCATCTCCCAAACTTTGTTGATGCAGAACAGAAAAGAAGACTTGTCTCACCATACGCAAGTCTTTCCCAGACCCCTCCGTGATGCAAGGCTGCTGGGGAGTTAAAACTCCACTGAACTCCCTTCTGAAGCATAGCATTGTTTATTTTATTTTGGTTCCAGACTTTGATTGCATCTTGCAGCTCTCTTTTAGCACCAACTAAGTTAGTTCCATTGTCGGAGTGAATATGCTCCTGCTTCTCCTGATAAACTCTCAAAGCATTGATGCAGGAGCCAGTGTCCAAAGTGTAGGCCACTTCCAAATGTACAACTCTACTAGACAGACAGGTGAAAATTACACCATTTATCTTAACAAAACTTCATCCTCGATTTGTTTCAAAAGGTCCGTAATAATCAAGTCATTACTAAAAGGTGGATGGTCTGCGTGCAATCTTTCTGCCGGAAAAGTCACCCATCTTTTGTTCTCCAACACGTCCTTTCATGCGTCTACAGGTTACTCATTTTGATTTGACTTTAAGAACTGCAGAATTGGCATTTATGATCCAGTAAGTTGTGATAGAACATGATTTCTACCACCATTTCCAATCCGTTTATGCATGTCTTGCAGAATCAAAGTAGAGACATGGAGATTCTTTGGAAGAATAATTGGATGTTTAATTTCGTCTGACATTGCAGATTTACTCAGCCGACCTCCAACTCTTAAAACTCCATCTTCCAATACAGAGTGCAACTTGTAGAGATCCTTCAGAAATCATTCTAATATGCTGATTAGGTGCTCAATTAACATTTCTTATTTTTATCGATATTAAAATCTGTTGTGCTGCATAATATTTTTGTGAAAACTGTGATACATTTTTCCGGGATTCCAGGGCATTTTTTAATGTAACATAAGATTGCTGTTTCAAATAAATGTTGCTATATTGACCTTTCTATTCATCAAAGAAACATTGTCAGTTTCTTTACTGTCACTTTTGATCAATTTAATGCATCATTGCTGAATAAGTGTGATAATTTCTTTGGGGGGAAAAACAATTAAACGACACTTTGTAACAGTAGTGAATATGTTAATTAACTGATAATTATTAATGTAACATATTAACAAACATTATGTATTCTATAATTGTTCAATGCTCACCCTGTGCTGCAGAATGGCTTCCAGAGCTCTGAACTCAAAGGGCAGCGAGTAAGTAGCCAAATGTCCATCTCCAGCCAACTGTGGCCCAAGTTCTAACACCAGCCATTTCTCCAGACTGAGACCACGGAAATCCAGCACCAGTAAACACTGAGGCGTAACCACTGCCTTGAGGGACTTCACATAAATAAATAAATACATTTTCAAAACTTTTTATAGGAAAATGTATTCAACTTCCAAATGCAAATGAGTTTTCAATTTTAGAATATTTGCTGTAGCTGGTATTACATACAACATAAAGCTCAACTCTGTTTATGAAACAATCTTTAGAACCTGATAGTATAGTAACGCGTGTCCATACCTCCATGCGTATAATAATGACATTGTTCCGTGCTGTAATACTTGTTAAGTGCTGGAATCTCAGATCTCTCGCCTGCAAACCAAGCTCCTGATACAACTCAGTCTTCTTCTTTTCTAAAACAAACGAACAAAAAAAACACCATAAGACCCAGGTCATCAATAAAACATTAATGCAAATGTGGCCCTAAAACACTTTTTCTATAACAAATTTGATTTTTTTCTCTCTTTCTGTTTTCTTATTGAATTAACTAAATGTTAACTAAATTATCAAATCAGATTAAAACAGAGGGTTAACATACAAAATTAATTCAAAAATAAATTTTTTAACATACAGTACTTGAAGACTGAACAATTTGAAACACACAGTTTTGTTTTTCCCAAATTACCTTAATTTTTCCCAAAAGCAAATTCTAAATTATAATAGATTGCGCAAAATTTTGTTAAGTGGGGGGGGGGGGGGGGGGGGGGGGGGGGGGAGGTAAATATTAAAATAAATTTCTCTATAAAATTTAATAATAATTTGTTTTATAGAATAAAAAAAATCCTTTTATTTTAATAGGATATTTATAAATAATAAATGTGACATTTCAGGTATAAATTGGTAGTTATTCTGCAATCTTTTGATTACTCGGACGTTTTGCCGAACATTAATTTAATAAAGCAAACCTCACAAGTAAACTGTCAAAATACAGACAGCAAGTTACATGTCCTACCAGAGATACATACTGGACCACTGTTACACTCACAAGCAGCTTTGGGGCTCTGATTCATCTTATACCGACCTACAGGCAGAAACTGAAATCAGCTAAACCTGTAATAAGAACTGTTAAAAGATGGACTTGATGAAGCAGAGCGGGATTTACAAGCCTGTTTCGACTGCACTGATTGGAGCATTTTTGAAGCTGCAGCCACCGATCTGGATGAGCTCACAGAGACTGTAACTTCCTACATTAGTTTCTGTGAAGACTTGTGCATTCCTACCAGGACTCATTTAACTTACAACAACGACAAACCGTGGTTCACTGCAAAACTCAGACAACTCCATCAGGCCAAAGAGGATGCCTACAGGAATGGGAAAATCTTGAATAAACAGGCTAAAAACACTGACAAAGGAGATCAGAGTGGCTAAGAGGAACTACTCCGAAAAGCTGAGAAATCGAGTGCATGTTTGGAAACGTCACACGCCCTTACCATTACGGGTAGCTGCGTGTTCCCGGGGGCAGGGTTTATGTAAACATCGGGGGTAGTGATGTCACAAACCCGGGAAGAAGCTTGTTGTTGTCTCTACCAGCCTTTTTTGTAGTCATTAAACGGTGATTTCTTTAAAAGAAAATATCTCCTTTTGCATTGAACTTTGAGCGTTGTAACTTTGCAAATGTTTTTATGCTCAAACAGCAACATTACACACTAGGTAAGTTAAAAAGTTAACTCATAATCAACCACCCCTGTAGCTTGTTTCCACTTGTGGTCATGAAGTAATTTGAAAGACTGGTGCTGGCCCACCTGAAGGACATCACTGGACCCTTGCTAGACCCCCTGCAGTTTGCCTACCGAGCAAACAGGTCTGTGGATGATGCAGTCAACAGGGGACTGCATTATATTCTACAACATCTGGACAGACCAGGGGCTTACACTACCAGTCAAACGTTTACAACAAACAGTAAGATTTTTAATGTTTTTTTACAGAATTCTCTTTCAACATAATAATAATACTAATGTTTTTTGAGCAGCAAATCAGCAAATTAAAATGATTTTTGAAGGATCATGCGAAGAAAGAAAGAAAGAAAGAAAAAGTTTGTAGGGCCCTAATGTTCAAGATGTTGAAATCGAGACTTTTGGACTTATTTTTTTTCACTGAAATAAGTGTTTTTGTAATTACACAGAGAGTAAAGCACCGAAAAAAGAAACCGTTGGGTACCGGCACCGAAATTCAGGTACCGATACCGGTACCGTACCGGTCCACATGTGAACGGTACCCAACCCTACGTCCAAATTAATTCAGCTCTCTGTGTCCACCTCCATCTGTCAGAGGATCACCAGTTCATGACAGACAGGCAGCAGCTAGTGAGGCTGGGAAAATTCACATCCAGCACTCGTACGATCAGCACTGGAGCTTCTCAGGGTTGTGTTCTCTCCCCACTGTTCTTCTCCCTGCACACCAACGACCGCACCTCTAAAGACCCCTCTGTCAAGGTTCTATAATGTCTGCTTTAAAGCTCAGTAACAAATCAAACTTAGAAATCAGGGGTGTCAAACTCAGTTCCTGGAGGGACGGAGCCCTGCAGAGTTTAGATTCAACCCTAGTTAAACACACCTGATCCAACTAATCAAGTAATTCAGGTTTATTTGAAAACGACATGGTATGTGTGTTGCAACAGGGTTGGAACAAAACTGCAGGGCTCCGGCCCTCCAGGAACTGAGTTTGAAACCCCTGACCTTAGAAGATGCCAGCGGATAGTGCGATGCTGAGGCGAATCATGGTACAACCCTCCCCACTCTCCAAGAACTGCACTCATCTAGAGTGAGTAAAAGAGCCGGCAAAAATCACTCTGGACCCCTCACACCCAGCCCACTTTCTCTGAACTGTTGTCGTCTGGTCGGCGCTACAGAGCACCAGAACAGTTTCTTCCCTCAGCTAATCCATCTCATGAACAGTTAACTTGGCAATAAACGTGTACACAACACTATTTATACATTTATCTATTTAACACACATACTTAGTTTACATTTCAAATTTGTACATAATACACCTGTACACAGAAATACCATCTACTGTCCACTTTGTATATTGTGAAAAAAAATGTTTTATACTTTTTTGTACATTGTTATTTACTTATCCTATTTTTTATTATCTGTGTCTTGTCATTGTCATTCTGTTTGTGCTGTGGAAGCTTCCGTCACAGAAACAAAATCCTCGTATGTGTAAACGTATGAGGCAATAAAGCTCTTTCTGATTCCGATTCTGATATTTCTTTAGTGAATATAGTACTTTCCATGTAGAATATAAAAGTTAACAACATACTCCATAATCTTGCTTCTGTGTGTGTAAGACCATGTCTTTCTGAGATAACTTATAAATAATTAACATTGCTTGGTTCAAACAATTAAAAGGAACTAGCGTACCTAAATGTTGAACATACAGCAGGATGTGGAGAGCTCACCAAACGAGGTCACACTCCCATCAGGCTCAAATTTCATCTGTTACATGAGAAGGTGATTTAGTAAAGGTGAGTCAGTGGCTTTATTCCAATCACAAACAGTGTGTATTTTGTAAACAAAACGTTGTACAAGATGCAAGTATTTGTCTTACCACAACAAACACTGGAGCAACACTAGACAGGGCTGCTTGGGATGCATCTGTGCCTCTCTGGCGACAGGAGAGGTCTGGCAACAGAAACACATGTGTTCTTCATGTTGTTTGAGCAGCAGAGCCATAGACTAACACAGACATGCAGCACCTACAGTGTCCCTGAGCTCTCAGCAGCGGTGTGCTGAAATGTGTTTGTCCACATGTTGATGTAAGAGGGCGTCTGAAAGGTGATCTCGAGCTCTTCACACTTCTCCATGTCCAGCATTTCATCGACACTTTCCTGAGACTCTCTCGACAGACAAACCTCAAACATGGCTCCATACTTTAAAACACTCGAGTTAAAAGCACATTTTACCTCTAGGACACCTCGGTGAGGTCAACCTGCATAAACACTAGTTGTCAAGATGACATACTTACTTTGGACTTACTACGTTCCTTTTTAGTAATATGTATACCACCGCTCTGAAAGCCTGGTAATAAAAGTAACGTCCGGGTTTGATGTCTTAGCTGTCCTGCTAACTCACACACGCAGGTATCTCCGTTTAACTGTTAGCTCGCTGTGTCTTCGAGATACGAACACATATAACGTTAGTTTAGAACAGTGTTTACAACAGCGGCTGAGCGGCGTGTTTTCGGAAAGTGTTGATGACGTAAGGCACGCATCCAGCACGCGCTCGCTGATCTCTCCGGAGCTGCATGACGCAGTTAAAGCGGCACGGTATCAAACCTGACTTGAAAATAAATGCAATAACAAAAACATTGGGACCCTTTTTCAAAATCTATGTAACATTTCATTCTCGTTCGTTCAATCATTCATTCTTCCTTCCATCCATCCATCCATCCATCCATCCATCTATCTATCTATCATCAATCTATCTCTCTATCTATCTATCTATCTATCATCAATCTATCATCTAGCTATCTATCTATCTATCTATCTATCTATCTATCTATATCATCTTCCATCTAATCATCTAATCTATCATCTATCCTCCATTCCATTCTATTATTTATATTCGATTCTATCTATCTTTATTTCTATCTATCTATCTATCTATCGTTTCTTAAATTTTCTATCTATCTATCTATCTATCTATCTATCTATCCATCTATCTATCTATCTATCTATCTATCATCCATCTATCTATCTATCTATCTATCTATCTATCTATCTATCTATCATCCATCCATCTATCTATCCATCCATCCATCCATCTATCGTCCATCCATCCATCCATCCATCTATCTATCTATATCTATCTATCTATCTATCTATTATCGATCTATCCATTCATCTATCATCTATCTATCTATCTACCATCTATCTACCTATCTATCTATCATCCATCCATCCATCTATCTATCTATCATCTATCATCCATCCATCTATCTATCATCTCTCTATCTATCAATCATCTCTCTATCTATCTATCTATCATCAATCTATATATATCTATCTATCTATCTATATATATATCTATCTATCATCTATCTATCTATCTATCTATCATTCTCTCTATCTATTATCGATCTATCTATTATCTATCTATCTATCTATCTATCATCATCCATCTATCTATCTATCTATCAATCATCCATCCATCCATCCATCCATCCATCCATCGATCTATCTCTCGATCTAATCTACTATCTTACTATCTCTCTATCATCTATCTATCTTTATCTATCATCCTCATCATCCATCCATCATCCATCATCCATCCATCCATCCATCCAGTATTTCTATCTATCTATCTATCCATCCAATCTTTCTGTCTATCATCCATCCATCCATCCATCCATCTATCATCCATCCATCTATCCATCTATCTATCTATCATCTATCTATCTATCTATCTTTTTTTCTATCTATCTATCTATCTATCTCTCATTCCATTATCTATTCTACTATCTATCGAGCTATCTATCATCCATCCATTATCCCTCGATCTATCTATAATCTAGCAATCCATCCATTATCTATCTATCTATCATCTCTCTTCATCAATCTAATCTATCTATATTATTCTCTCTATACATCTATTATCCTCTATCGTATCTTATCTATCCTCTATCCATCTCTCTCTCCTCCTACATTATTATCTATCTATCTATCTATCTATCTATCTTCATATTTACGCTACATATATCTCTCATCAATCTAATCTATCTATCTATCATTCTTTCTCTATCTATCTATCTATTATCATATATCAATCTCTCTATCTATCTATATCTCTCTATCATTCAATCATCTATCTATCTCTCTATCTAATCTATTTCTACTATTATCCTCATCTTCTCTCTATCTCTATCTATTATCATAACTCTATCTATCTATCACTAGCTCTCATCTAATCATCTATGATCTATTCTATCTATCTCTTATCTATATCTATCTATCTTCATATATCTATCTATCTCTTCTATCTTCTCTCCATCTTCTATTCTCTATCTATCTATATAATTATCTATCTCTCTATATCCTTTTATCTATCATCAATCTATCATTTATCACTATCTATCATCGATCTATAATCTAATCTATCTTCCTACATCTATCTATCCTATCTATCTATCTATCTCGCTATCTATCTCTCTATCTATCTATCATATATCTCTTATCCTATCTCTACATCCCTTTATATCTCTTCTATCATCTCGCTCTTATCTATCTATTATCATCTTCAATCTCTCGAATCTATCTATCATATATCTCTCTCAATCTATCTATCTATCTGATCTCTCTATCTATCTATCTCTATCACCCTCTATCTAATCGCTCATTAGCTATCTATATATATCTATCTATCTATCTATTCTCTATCATCTATATAATTATTATTATCTCTTATTCTCTATCTACTATCTCTCTTCTATATACTCTATCTAATCTATATATCATCTATCATCATCTATCTTAAAAAAACTCTCTCTATCTATCTATCGATCATTTATCTATCTATCTATCTATCATTATATCTATCATTATATCTATCTATCTATCTATCATTTATCTATCTATCTATCTATCTATCTATCTATCATATGACTATTTCTATCTATCTATCATCTATCTATCTTATCTCTCTCTCATCTATATATCTCTCTATCATCTAGCTATCATCATTTCTATCTATCTATCTATCTATCTATCATATCTATCCTCAATCTATTCTATCTATCTATCTATCTATCTATCATCCACTATCTATCTATCCATCTATCCATCTATCTATCTATCTATCTATCATCAATCTATCTATCTATCTATCATATCTCTCTCTCAATCTATCCTATCTATCTTCTACTCTCTCATCTCTCTATCATCTATCTACTATCTACTATCATACATCTATTATCTCTCTATCTATCTATCTATCATCAATCTATCTATCTATCTATCTATCTTTATATCTATCTATCTATCTATCTTCTGTTTGTCTGTCTATCTATCTATCTATATCATCTATCTATCTATCTATCATCCAACATTATCTATCTATCTAATAATCCATCTCCTATCTCTCTACATATATTATCATCAATCTATCTATCTATTCTCTATCTATCATCTATCTAATCTATCATATATCTATCTTCTATCTATTATCTATCATCTTCAATCTCTCTATTCTCTATCTATTATCTAATCATTATCTATCATCTAATCTATCTATTATCGCTTATCATCCATTTCTATTTCTATCTGTCATCTGACTATTTCTTTTTTTCTTTCTATCTATCTATCTATCTAGCTATCTCTCTATCTATTCATATATCTATCTATCATCTATCTCTCTATCTCTCTATCTATCATCTATCTATCTATCAATCTATCTATCATCTATCTATCAGAATATCTAGCATCTATCTATCTATCTTCTATCTATTTATCTATCTATCTATCTTATCTGTATGTCTGTATATCTATCTATCTATCTATTTATCATATATCTATCATCAATCTATCTATCTATCAATCTATCAATATATCTATCTATCTATCTATCATCAACAATCAATCTATCTATCTATCTATCTATCTATCATCAATTATCTATCTATCTATCCATCTATCTATTATCTATCATTAGATCTATCCTATATCTATCTATCTATTATGATTATCTATATTCCATCTACTATCTATCTATCTATCTCTAGCATCCATCTATCTATCTATCTATCTACGCACACGCATCCATCCATCCCACCAATCCATCATCCCTCCATCCCTCTATTTCTATCTATCATCTGACTATTTCTATCCGTCTATCTATCATCTGACTATTTCTATCTTTCATCTGACTATTTCTTTCTATCTAGCTATCTATCTATCTATCATCTATCTACCCATCTATCCATCTATCATCCATCCATCATCTATCCATCTATCCATCTATCCATCTATCAATCTATCTATCTATCAGCCATCTAGCTATCATATATCTATGTATCGAATCATCTATGCTATCTCTCTATACATCTATCTATCGATCATATATCTATATATCTATCTATTATCTATCATATATCTATCATCTATCATATCTATATATCAACTATCTCTATATATCTATCATCCAACTATCTATCTACTATCTACAGCATCGATTATCTACTATCATCTATACTATCTATCATATTATCTATCTATCTATCTATCTTCTTATCTATCATCTATATATCTATCTATCATCATATATCTATCTATCTATCTATCATCAACAATCAATCTATCTATCTATCTATCGATATATCTCTTATCTATCATCTATCTATCTCTCTATTATCTCTCTATTATCTATCTGATCATCTATCTAATCTATAATCTTTTTTTGTTTTTTTTATTTATATAGCGCTTTTAACAATTCAGATTGTGTCAAAGCAACTGAACAGGATTAATTAGGAAAATAGTGCCAATAATGCAAAATGACAATAGTAAACACTAATTTTTCAGTTAAGGACAGTTCATCATTGAATTCAGTGATATCAACATCCAGCTCAGTTCAGTTTAAATAATATCTTTGCAATCATGTAAACGATAACGCTGGAAATTAAGTGTCCCCAACTAAGCAAGCCAAATGTGACAGTGGCAAGGAACCAAAACTCCTTCGGTGACAGAATGGAGAAAAAACCTGGGAGAAACCAGGCTCAGTCGGGGGGCCAGTCTCCCTATGACCAGACGAACCAGCAGAACGGAAAAAACAATATAAGACGTAATAAAACAGAACGATGAACAATATTAACAGCAATTTTTATATGATGCAATCAAACTTATAGTAAAATGTGGTAGTTCTGTATGTTGTTCAGGGTTGGCATCATCTGAGGTCCAATGAGGAGTTGGCATCATCTCTTCTCAGATGTTCTGGATCCAGACTCAAGCTTGTGTAAATCCTAGTTACCACAGGATGTTAATCCCGTGGCAAAAGACAGAGAAACAAATACAAACACAATTAGCGTAGCTGCTGTTCCAACCAAGAAAAAATGATTTGTTTAACCCAAACTAACGCATAATAATGTGCATTTGATTAGATATAAATGCAGTAAAAGATTATGACTGCAGTAAAACATTATGAGATGCATTATTTGAATGCTTAGCCAAGAGATGTGTCTTTAATCTAGATTTTAACAGAGAGAGTGTGTCTGAACCTTGAACGTTATCAGGAAGGCTATTCCAGGTTTTGGGAGCCAAATGCGAAAAAGCTCTAACTCTTTAGTGGACTTTGATATCCTGGGTACTACCAAAAGTCCAGAATTTTGGACCTTAGGGAGCGTGATGGATTGTAAAAGACTAGTTAGGTATGCAGGCGCTAACCCATTAAGGGCCTTATAGGCAAATAATAATACTTTGTAACTGATACGGAACTTAACAGATAGCCAGTGCAGAGACTGTAAAATTAGGGTAACATGATCATATTTTCTTGACCTGGTAAAGACACTAGCCGCTGCATTTTGGACTACCTGAAGCTTGTTTATTGAAGATGCAGGACAAACACCTAGCAGTGCATTACAATAGTCCGGTCTAGAGGTCATGAATGCATGAAATAGTTTTTCTGCATCAGAAACAGGTAACATTTCGTTGCTTGGCAATGTTTCTAAGATGGAAGCATGCCGTTTTTGTAACATGGGAAATATGTTTTTTCAAAAGACAAGTTGCTATCTAATTTAATACCCAGATTTTTGACTGTAGAGGAAGCAACAGTATGTCCGTCTAGTTGCAAATTGTAATCTTAGAGATTCTGTGTACTGTTTTTTGGTTTAATAAGTAATATCTCTGTCTTATCCGCATTTAATAGGAGAAAATTATTGGTCAATCTTTTACATTTTTAACACACTCAGTTAGCTTATTATAATTTAGAAGTTTCATTGGTCTGTGAGATAATAGTTGAGTATCATCGGCAATAACAGTGGAAACTCTCCCGTATTTTCCTAATAATATTACAAGTGGCAAAATGTATTCGAAAATAGCAGAGGACACTAGGACAGATCATTGTGGAATATCTATTCATCTATATACATAATTATCTACTATTATCTATATCTATTATCATCTATCGATCTATCTATTCTATCTATTATTATCTATCATATCTTATTATCTATCTATATCTATCTATCTATCTATCTATCATAATCTATCTCAATCTATCTATCTATATCTCTATCTATCTATCTATCATACTATTATCTATCTATCTATCTATCTATCTATCTACATCTATCTGTTCTATCGATTAGCATCTATTCTATCTATCGATATCTATCATCACTCTATATATCTATCTATTTCTATCTATCTATCGATTATCTATCTATCTATCTATCTAATCTATCATAATCTATCATAAATCTATATATCATCTATCTATCTAATCTATCTACATATATTATCATAATCTATCTATCTATCTATCTATCTATCATCATCTATTGATCTATCTATCTATCTATTTAATATATCTTCATCAATCTATCTATCTATATATTCTATCTCTATATCTATAATAATAATCTATTATATCTATCTATCTATCTATATATCCATCCATCTATAATCTATCTATCTCTCTATCTATCTATCTATTATAATCTATCATCTATCTATTATCTATCTATCTATAATCTGACAGTATCTATCTATATATCTATAATCTGACAGTATCTATCTATAATATATATCTATCTATCATCATCTACTCTCGATCTAATCATCTATCTATCTCTCTAATCATTATCTCTATCTATCGCTCTATATATCTATCTATCTCTATCTATCTATATCCATCCATCCATCCATCATCTATCCATCTATCATCTATCTATCATCTATCTATTTATCTATTATCTATCTATCTATCTAATCTATCTATATATCATATATCTATATCTATCATCTATCTATCTATCCTATATATATCATCAATCTATCTATCTATTATCTATAGATATATCTATCTATCGATCTATCATCATAATCTGATAGCTATCTAATATCGACTATCTCTCTATACATAATCTATAATCTATCTATCATCTATCTATCTATCTATCCTATTAGCTATCCATCCTATATCTATCTATCTATCTATCTTCTATCCTATAATCTCATCTATCTAATGTTGAAAATATATCATTTTCAGATAATGCATTGCGATCTGTCGCGTATAATTCTTGACGTTCTTTGTAGTGAAACTGACCTCATTAATTTGTTTGTTGTAAATAATACTTTATTATATTACATTATATTATATTATGAAAACAATTATCGTTAAAGGTCTTGAATGATTGTTTAATTCTTTTTGCTAGCAATTTTATAAGCACAAATTAGCACACTTACCATTTTTATTAGGAATATCTACGCGCAAAACTCATTGGTTTTGACTAGTATTATCGGTACTGTGAATTGTATACAGTTTTCATGCATTTACATGGGCAAATTTTACTTTCAAATGTAATATATGTATATGAATAATGTAATCAATATAATACACATATTGACATTATAATAGTATTATTTTAACTAGCCGCTGTAACTTAATAAATATACAGTTAGTGTGTATTTTGCGTGTGAATTTTATCTGGCATGTTTTAGTTATGTTATCTTGGGAGTAACAAATATCGAGGCGTTCATTATGCCGAAAAAAAGGGAGGCGTTTTTTGGCATGCACACTGGAGATCGTGTTATATATATATATATTACATATATATATCTATATATATATAGATATTTATATATTCTCTATTAGATCAATATTATTATTATATAATAACACAAAATAATTGCATTAAGGGGCGGAAAAAAAAAAATAAACAAAAAAAAAAAAAAACGAAAAGAAGAGGGGGAATACTAGACATCACAAAAGCTTATAATAGCATTACAATAGTTAACAAAGTATAACACTTTGTCATCATAAAAAAATGAAAGGTTCCTACAACAGACTCAAGAATGTTATATGTTACCACCACTGTGCTCTTGAGCATAAAATCTCTCAAGCGCAGATGTCATTGCGGCCGCAGGGTGGCGCTCTCCGCCTACATCCCACTCAAGCCTGCCCACAGATCCCGTATTCTGAGATGCGGCTTGTACATCTGGTTTTACGGTTGCATATTTGAGAAATTAGATGTAAATTAATGTCTCCGCTCCCGTCTTTGTGCCCTGAAGGTTTTAGGCCTCCTGTCATTCACTGAAACATCAACTCGCTGCTGCACCGATGCTTTTACGGCGCGGGAATAAAGGACAATGATATTGCCCACCGCGAAGCGCAACAATGAATGAATGAATGAATGAATGAGGCAAGTGATGCTGTGCTTGCCAGCTCGGGTAACGCTAAAAGCTTTTGCTCTGTATTTGTCCACTTACAAAAACGAACTTGGCGTGGCGTTAAGATGTTCCTGTCGTGTTATTCTAAACCCAAAAATGGGTCTCAAAAAAGAAGATATTTTGAAGATTGCTGGTAATCAAACAGTTGGTGCATGGTTGCCATTGACTTCCATAGTATTTTTTTTCCTACTATGTAAGTCGATGGCAACCACCAACTGTTTGGTTGCCAACATTCTTCAAAATACCTTTTGTGTTCAGCATAAGAAAGAAACTCATACAGGTTTGGAACGTCATGAGGGTGAGTTAATACAAAACGATTGACAGAATTTTCATTTTTAGGTGAACTATCCTATTAAGTTCTCTCAACTCATGTTTTAAAAATTGTACTAAGTAAAACTAATGTTTTGTCGATTTGAATTAGTTTGTTCACTAAATGCAAAATGCCTCGTTCAGCCAATATATTCATGAAGAAAACAAAAGATTTCAGTAAACTTTTTTTTATTAACTCAATAAATGAATTTCTTGATATGATAGCCTAGTCATATGTACTATATAGTCAAAGGACACTTAATATGTTAAAGGAACAATATGTAAGTTTTTTTAAATAAAATATCCAAAAACCACTAGAACAGTTTGATATATTTGGTGACTTGTGTACTTACATTATCCCAAATGTTTCTAAGAATGTTTAAATCCAGAAAAATAAGCGATTTTAACTAGTGACAAGGACCGTGTTTATAGTGTCATTGTGTTGCCTGCCAATTACGTCATAACCCCTCAATTTCCTCGAAAACATGGAAATACCAAAGACGCTTTAATATGTTGTGTGTTTTAATAGACTGGTGACGACCGCACAGAGTAGCATTATAATAGAACTTTCAAATGTATCTAGTATGATAAAACAGCTGCTTTTTCCCCCACATACGCACAACCGGAAGGAAGTGGAAGAGGGGGTCGACTGTGGCGTACATAAAAGCTCCGCGCTTTTCGAGACGTGTGTCAACGCTGTTAGCGGCATCCTTTGCTTCCAACAGCTTCAGCCTCACCCTGCTTGTATACTAGACAGTAATAAAATCATTAGCTCATCCCTTGAACATGATTCTGCCCGCACAGTCCGCGGATTGAATCGGCTGGGGATGAAGACTACAACTCCCATGCTTCCTATTTGTTTATTTTGAATACTCGCCATCTAGCAGCGAAAATTACATATTGTGGCTTTAAAGGGGTCATATGATGCTATTTTAAAGATCATTATTTTGTGTATTTAACAGAATATGTTGACATGCTTTAATGTACAAAAAAAAACATTTTTGTCATATACTGTACATTATTGTAGGTCCTCTATGCCCCCCGCCTCTCTCAAACGGGGAGTCATTTTCAAAAAGCCCCTCCTTTGACCAAGCGCGTATGATGTGATTGGGCCAGCATTGTTGATTGGCCCGAACACCACAAGCCGTCGCGGAAATGCTAACGACCTTACCATAATCGCCGCCTTCAGCTTTCAAAGTAAATCAAACAGTTAATAATGTCGTTAGTCTTACAATCCGTTCAAAGCCCGGGTATAAGGGCAACAGAGTCGCGTGAAGACACAGGGAGAGCAGTACACAAGCTGCGGTTTTTAAGCAGCTGCGGCTATGATTTATGACAGGCAGATTCACTATCCTGTGATGCGGATACTGTTCACCGAACACACACACACACACACACCACACGACACGTTACTCTGCGCTGCGCAAAACTCCGTCTTTGAACAGTCAATAGCAAATACTTAAACTAATAACAAAACATACTTACAGTCGCTGATTCAGAAGCGCAAGATTGTCATAGCGAAGTAGGAATTGATCACTTTTTTTTTTTTAGATAAATGCCTTTGTGCACAAGCGCCTTGTACTCTTCTAGGTTCAAAAAAATGCGTCCATAAAATGCGTTGCACAAATTCAAAACATCTGGGTTGTGCTGTTCTGTTTGTAACAATTCATCGTAAAACCAATGATTCCTAATTGCATCTACTTTCGGAAGGCCAAATATAAAGTGCTTTTGCTTTTGCCTAGAAACACACAACATCTCCCTGACATGCTGCATCAACACTTCTGCTGTTCCTAAAACCACGCCTTCTTTCTTTGCGTGCACATTTGGGCGGCATTATGCTAATATTTCCACATAGTGAGGTAGATATGTGGGGGCGTGTTAGAATTGAGCCGTTTAGTAGGCGTGTTGACTCTTAACTTTTATAAAGAAATCTCTTTGGATGAGACTTAGTCTTTGCAACTTTACAGATCTTCTTATGCACCAAGAGCTTGTAAAACTCCAAAGAGAAAGGAAAAACTTGAAATCACATCATATGACCCCCTTTAAGAGTGAGAACTGCTGTGTTTGTAAAGAGGATAACAATCACCCTTTCAAAGCAAAGAAATTAACATTTAAGGAATATGAAATTCTTTGTTCAGACAACTGTTTTTGACTCATTGGAACAACATTTGGGGCAATTCTGTTGGTCTGACATGGGTTTTTATGTAAATTCAAGAAAATAGCACTTTTTAGTTTTTAAAAATTTAAAAGGTTTCATAAACCAGAGAATATGTATTTGATTTTTTTACAGCGTAGAGGCTCTAGTTTAAAAAAGAATGTAGCCTACTTATCTGCGATTTGAATGTAATGTTTTCAAACACTTAATAGTATGTTAACTGCAAATAAATGATGTTAAAATGTCTTAGTTTCAATTAATATTAAATACAGTTAGCTGAACTTTAAAGCGCTTTTTGGAATTAAGTACATCTTTATACTTAAATTTCATATATTTTTTTTTTATGTCTCATTAAAGGGGTCATTGGAAGTTGATATGATTCGTTAGGATCTTAATGAAAAGTCTGTAACATAGTTTGGTTAAAATTTCTCAAAGGTAGTGTAAAAAAAAAACTTTTTTACCCTGTCAAAAACAGCTCTATTCAGAGCAAGCCGTTTTGTAGCATTTCCTTTTAAATGTTAATGAGCTCTGCTGACCCTACCCCTCTCTTCCCAGCTGCTCTGAGAGACTTTACTTTAGCAGCATTCATCGTGAAACTTGCTAATTAGCACATTATTAGGAAAGGCAATTTGCAAAGATTCATGAAAAAACCTCACTTCTTCTGTAGGTGAGGCTGGATCACAAATGATTCGCGCAAACTTAAACGCATTTATGCCGAACGGGGGCCCCCACCGCATACCCTTCAAAAACAAAGGGAATCCACTGCGTCTTCAGCGGCTCAGATGTCAGGAGTAAATGATGACTGCTATGTTCATTATTACATTCAACAACAGAACACCTCAATCACTTATTAGGAATCATTCTTGTCTACATCTACTCCGGCGGTGAAACAATGGCGGACTGATGACAGCTCACTCAGGGCGGGTCTAAGGAAGACGCCAGTCCCGGGCTGTGCTGAAACGATACTGTCAGTAAAATAACATGGAGGGGCCCTGTCGGTGAAAAGTCATCGGGGTCCAAGAATTTAACACGATTTTAAATGAGAGAACGAATTAGTAAATTAGTGCGCACGATTTACAATAGGGAGGAAACAAATTGAGCAACTTAAGGGAACGAAATGTATCGTTGGCACGTTTTATTTACATCGAGGAACAATTAGTAAAAGCGTGTGCACACGATTTATTGATTTGTTATTGCATGGCTCCAAACTAGTACCTTTAAAGGGGTCATGTGCGCTAAACAAGCATTATTTGTGTTCTTTGGTGTAACGTAATGTGTTTATGTGGTTTAAGGTAATTATTTTCCACATTATGTACATTATTGTTGCTCCTCTATGATTCGCCTTTCTGAAACGTGTCGATTTTACAAAGCTCATCGGTCTGAAAAAAAGCGAGGTGTGCTCTGATTGACCAACTATCCAGTGCGTTATGATTGACCGAATACCTCAAGCGTGTGACGGAAATATTACGCCCTTACCATACTGTGATGCCGTGTCTGGCTGGAGCGATGAGACAAAACCAATAAAAGCCATTACAAAACGAGGCATTTGTTGCATCTAGTGGGGACATAATAACGGATTATAATAACTTATACTGTCTTTTAACGCATTACGTCGCATTGCATCGCGCCACGTAAACATAAAAACATGTCTGCATTTGTGATCAGAGAAATGACAAAACAACAAGTGCTACTCTACACTGCCCAAAAACTTGCGTTTGAATCATCAGTGGAAAATCCTTTAAATGAAAACGTACTTACTTGAGTCAGAACTGCCGGCATTTTAGTCTAAACGTTACTCTCCCAGGATCAGTAAAAAGTCCTCCACAAAATGTGCTGCACCTATCTGGATATTTGGGTTAAACTGTTCAGGAACAGTGTTGTAAATACAACCGATTTCTAGTCGTGTCCTCTTTTGAAAAACCAAACAAAGCAGTTTCGCTTTCACAACGAAAAAAAACAGCGGAACTGCGTGAAGGGGAAAGCCGGCTTAGCGTTTGCGCTGGGTGCGGGAGAGAGTGAGCTGAGGCGGCGGGGTCGAGTCTGACAACATGAGCGGCAACCAACATGTGACGGACCCCCGGGAGGATTCAGCTTCGGCCACGGTGAAGTGAGGCCTATTCCCTCAGCGACCAGACAACAGATCAGCTTATAGGCATGACGAAGCGGATAGCATCCTCTTTTGGAAGACCAAACAAAGTAGTTCGCATTCACAACGAAGCACACAGGGCTTCAGTTTTTCGGGATTTTATCGGCATTGCCGCTGGAAACAATACTCCAGCAAGCCTAAAAGTTACGCCTTCGTTCTTTGAGTGAACATTTGGGCGGTGTTATACAAATCTTCCCACACAGTGAAGTAGATATGTGTTGGGTATTGTGGTAGAACGAGCTGTTTTAGGTAGGCGTGGCTGACTCTGAATTTTTATGAAGAATATCTCTTTGGATTGAGACTTTAGTCTTTGCAACATTAAAGATCTTCTTTATGCACCAAGAGCTTGTAACACTCCAAAGAGAAAGGAAAAATTTAAATCGCATCATATGACCCCTTTAAAGGAAATATACTTAAAATGTACTAAACGGCAACTTCTTCATTAAGATAAATTGCATTTAATATAAATTTAAGCTACAATACATTTTCATTTAATTGCACATAACATGCATTAAAGTAACGGGAAACATTACATTCAGTTTGCTCTTAAGTATTTTCTTCTAAAGTACCAACAGAGTACCAGGCCAGATTTCACCTGAGCTGATTTTTCATTAAGATTGGAAGGCTTTCAAGTGTTTTGAACTTGTCTGAATACAATAATGATATATGATTGCTGAAGGAGTGCTGGCATTAATAATAAATTAAAATACCTCACGGGTGCCAGACTGAAGAGGGATCATCTGAGAGGTGAGACGGGTCACAAGCCGCACATGTCTACCATCTTTCCAAGGCAAAACTCCACTCTTGTGCACAAACACCACTGCATGGGCCGTCCCATTCTTTTGGGTCGTCTCAGGAACTGTGACACTCACCTTCCTTTAATCACAACAAAGTATACTAGATGAATTAGACATTAAATGCTATCTGAGGAAGATATTCACATACTACAAAACTGGTCAAAACCACATTAAAGGATGCTTTTCAATTTCGTCAGTTTTCACCAGGTGGTTCTGAGCCACTGTACCTGCAGATAAAATAGAATTCTGAAATAGAAGTTTGCTTAAGTGTTCTTAAAGATAGTAGTGTTTCTTAACAACCTCAAGTACACTTTTAAAAAACTGCACTCTATAATAATGCAGGTT
This sequence comes from Sinocyclocheilus anophthalmus, assembly GCA_018155175.1. Taxonomy (NCBI): domain Eukaryota; kingdom Metazoa; phylum Chordata; class Actinopteri; order Cypriniformes; family Cyprinidae; genus Sinocyclocheilus; species Sinocyclocheilus anophthalmus. Next base: position 41,811 of record JADLZN010001352.1, on the reverse strand, counting down.
TTATTTTAAAGTACATTTTAAACCATTGTTTTAAAAATCTTTTGTTGCACTTTACAGAAGTACACTTATTGATGTGTTGACTAAAATACTTAAGCACGTAAATATAGCCTATGTAATATATTTAAATGTACTGAAATTACAACTTCATCATTACAAATGTGTAAGTGTGCAAATACTGTATATTTAAATCCAAGTTTCAATTGAAATGGCATTAAAGTACATTTTATTTTACCATAAATGCTTGTCAGTACATACTTTAAGCAGTTTCAAGTGAACTTTCTTTTTACCTGTATAGGCCATGAAGTTCTTGTTATATCTGATGTATCCATTGTGTATCAGTGGGGCCATATACTCATACTTATATCTCCAAAATAAAAGGTAACATTATCCGCTAATGAACTATAATTACATTATGCATTCATTTTTTTAATTTAAAATACTGTGGATTTGGAAAGTTTGTGAACCCTTAATAATTTTCTGTAAGTTTGACCTACATTGAGACTGGATCTACCTGTAACTAGACAAATACAAGTCCAGCTAAACTAATAACTCAAAAATATAGCAAATATTTACTCATATATTAAGCAAAATAATCCAGCTTGTGAATATCTTTGCCGTTATCTGGTGTAACACCCTTGATCAGCAATAAAAGCAACCAAACTGTGAATCAGTTCTATATATCAGCATGAATGAATTTTGGCCCATTCATACTGATAACAAATTCAGAAAAAAGGTCCACAAACTTTTAGCGCCACTGTAAATATATATAAATATATTTATGTTTCATTAGTTGCCTACTCTCAATAGTTGATACTCTTGGATAACCAATGGCCTTATTAGTAGTAAGAGCTTTAATAATAAAAAGTATTAAATAATTATTGAGTTCTCAATGCACACTTTATTACTTACTGTACGAAAGAAGAGAAAATAATAGTTCCTATTCTTTTGGTGTTCAAGGTGTTTATGCATTTGGATTTCTGTCGATGGTTCCTCAGTTTTGATCAATTATAAGGTTTGTTTATAGACCAGTCGTAAAATACAGTTCAACTACAGTTGTCTTTTACCTGTACTGTTTATTCTGAATGTTCCTTGAGTGTGTCTTTTGCTTTTCTCCACAGTTTAAATCAGTGGCTCATCTGCAGGTGTCCATCTTTATGTATAAGGTACATTGTAGTTTAATGAGAAATTAGTTTTCCTTGAACCTTTTGAACAAAAGAGTTATTTTATTAAACTCTAAACGTCGAACTCAACAACTTTCTCCCTAGTCCAAAAAGTCCATATAAACTAAGTGGCCTTTCACACAGAACACATTTTTGCATTCCACTGCACTGCTTTTCCATTGTTTTTCTATGTAAACATGAGCTTGACAGACGTCTTTGATAAGCTTGCGTATTGCATCTTTTGCTTTTTTTTTTTTTGCATGACATTATTTTTTCTATTCCACTCCTCCGCCTCTCAAAAAAAAAACCTGCAAACCGGTGTTCTGCGTGAAAGACCTCGAAGCTATTAAAACTTGTGTGAAAGGTCATCAGACCGGCTGTGTGTAGCACCTACTACTCTGCATATCCTTCAGAAGGATCTTAACGTTAGGACTGATGCTCATTTTTAGTAGGGTAACTGATCATTTAGTTCATTGTCCATAAAATAAATGACAACTTTAGACCCTTTCCAAAATACAGTAGATGTACAAAAATGTTTTATCAGAGTAGAGTCACTATGCTGGGTTGCTTTTGCTTCTCAGGGCTTGAATACATTCATCAGCGATGTGTTCAGTTGAATAATAACCACTCCTGGACCCCATCAGTTGGCTTGCTTCAAAGATGATGTGGTCTTCCTCATCTACCTCTATCAGCACAGGTAGCATTGGATGAAGGAGTGGACAAGTACATTTGTAAAAAGTATGTATGTATATATATATATAATATATATGCATACAATATATACACAAACAAACTTGACTGTAGTTTAAATTATCAGTAGCTTTTAGCTTTATAAACTACAATTACAAAGTAGTTTCCCATTCTTTATTGAGAGTACAATATGGAGAGTACTCAATTGTGTTTAATTTCTCTGTCTTCAGGATTTATAAAGTGAGCAAGTCCAGGTCACATGATTACGGGGCGGCACACAGAAAGAAACCCAAAGGAAAGCCACATGAAGACTAAGCGTCCGCAGCGTTGTATGCATGCAATACAGGAGAAACGCTGATACAAAAACTGAACAAGGGCATTACAGTCGCTGAAAGTTCTCTTTGTGTATCCTTGGAATGAGCCTGCCTCCTGCTGTCACACTTCCAATACACTAATTTCTGCTCGAACAAGCCAGAGCTGAAGAGATTAGCAGCGCACACCTGCTTTAGACTAAATCCGTGTGTAATAGTCACTCAGGCCAATCATTCCAACAATTAAAAAGTGACGTAAGCTCTGAAGGAAACTACAGCAACACCCACCTGTGCTTTTATAACCTCTGAACGAATGACAGCAATGGCAATACCTGTGATTACCGCATCGACACTACTGTTTTCAAACATCCAGAATACCGCCCACTAGTTGTTTTGAACAGAAATGAACTTTCTGGCAATTTTCGAAAACACACTTTGAGTTTGCTGCTTTGCATTTATCTTGGTTTTCATTTGAACCGTGCGACGCAGATGATTCTGACACGAGTGCCTGCGGATACAACAGCAAATGAATTTGAGAAGCTGAAATAGCAAGCTTCAGTACAGTATTTATTCAGAATGTTTTAAGAGTAGTATTTTGTCATGTGCATTATTTATTACAGTATAGTTTTCAATGGAATAAAAACCAAATACATGTCTGTTTGACTATGTACTGTTTCTTTCTTCTAACACTTAAAGCTGATTTGAATAAAGTGTTCACAACTTTATTTTACAACAGTTAATGTATTAACTAGCATGAACTAACAATGAACAATACATTTATTTCAGCATTTATTAATCTTTGTTAATGTTAGTTAATGAAAATGCATTATCGTTTATTGTTAGTTCATGTTCATTCACAGTGCGTTAACTAATGTTAACAAAGCACGACTTTTGATTTTAATCATGCATTATTAAATGTTGAAATTAACTCTAAGATTAATAAATGCTGTAGAGATATTGTTCATGTTAACTAAAGTAGTTCACTAATGAAACTTTTTGTAAATGTTACCTAGAATTCTTTTCTTCTGGATTTTTCGCCTTGTTGCCATTAAACAAAACCTGAAAAAAGCTCAGAGACTAAAGAGAAAATGATTATATCCTTGCTGTGATAGTTTCACCCATTAGTGGAAGCAGTCGGACCTGTCAGTCTGGACTCAGGAGGGGGAAGGAACTTAATAGGAGTATGACTGTCTCATCAGATAAACAAAACTGTAAATATTTTTTACCTAGTAATACAAGCCTTAATTATGACCTTTTTTTGTTGAAATGAATAAAAGTGACACTGAATTTCTCAGTCAGGTCAGTCAAGATTAGTCAGAATTTTTATCTTACAGTATGTCTCAGTTGTAAAACACACAAGAAGGGTGTGACGGCTACATACAAACTGCTCTGTGTCTGTAAAATGTACATCTAACCGTCATCATTTTAGAATGTGATAGGCACATTGTGACACCACTCCAAATGTATGAGGGAATGCCAGCTGTGCTGGTGTGTGCCTTCTTTCATTTGTCTTTTCACAGGAGCAGTGAAAGAATGTCTGCTGGGTGGATCTTTGAGACGACAGAGAGTTTCAGTCTGTGAACATTTCAGTGAATGCTCTCTCCGACACATGCAGTCAGTCAGCGCTTCAGCAGCATGGGGACTCTTTCTAGTCTGCTCTTTTTACTTCTAACTGTACACTCAGGTATGGCTTCTGATTCACTTGCTTCAATTGCGTTCATACATTTTTGGATCGTTAACATGCTTCCATGTTAGTTGTTTGTAATCTAGTTTGAAACAGCAGCTGTCACATTTTTAGGGTGACAAAATTCAATTGCTATTTCTGGTAAGAGTGATAAGATTTGGTGGAAATGCACACATATTTACATTACTTATGTAATTGAAATTGTAAATGTATATATATTTGAGTTTATATATACACTATATATACACCATTCAAAAGTTTGGGAATTATTTAATTTTATGCTTCACGAGGCTGTGTGAAATGAATAAAAAGTACAGAAAAAAACAGTAATATTGTGACTGTAAGAAGTGTAAAACAACTATTTCCTATTTTATATATATTTTTTAAAGTTTTTATTCTTGTGATGAAAAAGCTACATTTTCAGCATCATTACTCCAGTCTTGTCAAAGTATCCTTCAGAAATCATTCTAATATTTTTTTATTAATAATAATTTTTGATACTGCTGATAAATGCAGCATTTATTTGAAACAGACATTTTTTGTAACATGATAAATTACCTCTCACTTTTGATCAATTTAATGCATCACTGCTGAACAAAATAAAGCAGAAAGAATAATACCCTAACCCAAACTTCTGAACAGTGCTATATTTATTTGGGTTATGTGCTATTTCTGAACCCTTTCCATGACTTTGTAAGTGACTGTTAATTTTTAACCGACTTGTAATGTGTGTTGTGTAAACAACATTATTTTCCAGCACTGACAGTTTCAAGTATGGTGACACTTTAGAATACAGTGTGCTCTATTGTGAATTTCAATCATTTTGAATTAGCTGTTTGTTCGATTGCATCATAAATATTATTACATTCAATATACTGTAAATGACATCAATTCACATATTTCCTGAAGAACCAGACTTTTTCTTTTCTTTTGCAGTCAATGCGCTGAAGTGTTACGTGTGTGGCTCTGCAACATCAAATCAAGAATGTAACAAAAACCTTCAGGACTGTCAGGCTCCTCTGGACACCTGCATGACCACTGTAGGCACACAAGGTGAGCAGATGCCTTTGACATTAAAGCAGCTCAGTACTGATATGGGGAAATTCATGTATATGTCTTATGTGTGCATTAATATGCTTTGTTATAAAGGCCTCACTGAAGTAACATTTTAGAGGGGAAATATCTCTGTATTGTAAAATGAGCCATTGCATTATATTTTGAGCATTTTTTTTTTTAAAAAGTGAGTGAATCTTAGCTTTGTGTCTATATAACAAATCTGTGTCTGCATTGAAAAAACATTAGAAATCTTTTTTTTATTACTACATCAAAATGTAACATACAACAATGAAAGTTATCAAGATTAATATTTTGAATAAAAATCATATATCTGCTGACCTTAGTTTCAGTCTCTGCTATAATAACCTATTCAACGTCTTCAGAAACCAACAACATATGAAGACATACAGATCATGTCAGAACATGGCATTGATGTTTATCATAAGCACAAATCATGTTGGCAGTACAGCACAAATGCTGATCGCTTTTATGTTAATAACACATTTTTTTGGGTGAACTATACCTTTAATATTTTAAAGGCATATCCTGGGTTCAATAAAAGTTAAGCTCAGTCATCAGTACTGACAGAATTTTTATTTTTACATTACAACCACTGTTCAACAATATATATAGAGACAATCTATCAGTGTTAACACTTCATTTCTTGTGGAATCTTACCATTAGAGTCTCATTTAAAACAGTTGATGCTATGCAACATAAATAATGATCAGTTATGGGAGTGCTGCATGGTTGGTTGAACAGTTTCACGTCATGGGTGCAATTTAGTGGATTTCATCAGGACTGGAATGATCGGTTTTATAAGTCGAGTTCGCCACTTCTTTCACTCTAATTTTGAACATTAAAGGGATAGTTCACCCAAAATGGAAAATTACCCCATGATTTACTCACCCTCAAGCCATCCTAGGTGTGTAATATTATTATTATTATTATTGTAGCCCTTTATTGTCACTGGTCACAGGTACCAGCGAAATTAGCCATCCACCTGTCCATACATACAATATGACAAGGGGGTAGACAGGACAGGAGGACAGGGAATTTAAGAAAGAAATACAGCATAACATGAGGGAGGGGAGGAGATAAAAAAAAAAACAGACCCCAGACTATGCTCCTATGGGGAGCACAGTGTGGGAACAGGAAAAAAACACCTCAGCAACATAAGCACATCAATACAGTTACACACGACTTGCAACAGGGTAGGGGGATGGGGGGGTGGAGGTAACCCAGCACAGGCAAGCAGCCATCCGGTCCTGCAGCCATTCTCGGCGCTGATCGCAGACCCGCTTGTCAGACTGGCGGAACAAAGCGGCGAAGGCGAGGGATGGGGGGGTCGGGGGGGTGAATGCATATCTTTATATATGTACGTGTGTGAGTATGTATGTATGTAAGTATGTAAAAGTTCTTGTATGTGTAGGCCTGGAGAGTCGCTACTCCTGGCATCAATCTAGGTGCCTCAGTCCGCAGGATTGTCATAGCGATACACACCAAGTTGCCATGGAGTCAGCCTTGATCAGGTCCCAGACAGAGTCAGCAATCAGCATGTGTCAGAGGAATTGGGGGAAGGAGCACAAGAGCGTCTCACTCAGTGCTCTCTCGGGGGAGTAGTTGTTCCAACAGCGGCCTTGGCTGAGGCCAGTGCTGGTTGAGGGGAGCCGAAAGCAGATAAGATTGTGATTGTTTGGTCTTGGGGCAAGTAGCCGCATTCCAGTTTACACGACTACTCTCTTTGTCCATTCTGGTCTCCGAATCGATCCATTTGCCTTTGCTAAGCAGTGAGCTTCTCCGTGATGTTATCCATTTTGCGGTTAATATTCCCTGTCTCAGAGCTGACCGCTCTGCCCACTGCTTCAATCATGACGGTCAGCCTTGTGAGGCTTTGGTCCGGTTTCTTAATTTCTCGATAAACCAGGGCAATGCCTAATCCAATCAGCATAAGACATGTTATCATGGTTCCGAATAGGTAGATAACTTCAATGTCCTCCACGGAAAGAGCCACACGACCCGCCACCTTTCCCACGCGTCCATCGTGTAGCCAGCTGCGAACGTTCCGTCAAGGCAGACAGGTTCCCCCGAACCCAAGCTTCTTGTCGAGAAGATGGTGTCAATTGCGTTGAGAGACCAGTTGATCAAATCCATGATTTTTTAGATTTTTAGTGGAACTTTTTCTGCTGTCACGACAAATACATCAGAGTTCTGCTGAAAAAAATGTCTTGGCTCTTCCAAGATTTATAATGGCAGTGTGAATGGCTGTTGAGATAGTAGTTCAATAGAAGTCTAATAAAGTGCATCCATCTATCATAAAAGTACTCCACAAGGACTTCTGAAGTGAAGCGAGGCGTTTTTTTGTTTTAAAGAAAAATATCGATATTTAAAACTTTATAAACTGTAATCACTTCTGTTAACTGTCGTAAGCATATTCACGAGAGAGTGGCATTCCAGCGGATGACGAAGGATGTAGCGTGCACGCGCCGGTGAGAAGTGACGAACACGGAAACACAAAGGAGAGAGCAAAACAAAACACCGTTCACGAATTAGAAGCACAAAACAAGGATCTGTAAAGAAAGATGTCGGAGGATTTCGATATAAGCCCAGAGGACACTGTTTGCTTTGGTGTAAACAAGACTGGTTCGGGCAAGACTAGCATATTCCTCAGTTTTAAGCACGCATACATCCTAAACTAGAGATTACGGTTTATAAAGTTTTAAACATGGATATTTTTCTTAGACAAACACATCGCTTCACTTCAGGAAGCCTTTATTAATCCCTGGAGCCATGTGGAGTACTTTTATGATGGATGGATGCACTTTATTTTGCTTCAGAAAATCAACCACAATTCACTGCCATTATAAAACTTGAGAGCCAGGCATTTTTTATGCTCCAGACTGATTCATCCTGAAAGAAGAGTCAATACACCTAGGAAGGCTTGAAGGTGATTAATCAGGGGCAATTTTCTAGTTTGAGTGAAACAATCCGCTTTTAAAACAAATTTATTAGTATAATTGCTAATGATGAATTAACTCATGACCATAAATCAGAGATTGACTATTGCTTTGTAATGTAAATCAGGGATATCTTTGTGACGGTAACCTGTATACTACCGTAAACAAAATTTGCAGATAAATATCATGCTGGCGATCTTATCTCCCCATATAATTTCGCATACGATGATTTTTTATTAAAGTTTTATTGTGGTGTCAATGGCTATAATACTTTGTACCTATGAAAACATATCAACTATCAATTAAAAACGGTATAGTTTGCATATAACAGTCATGTTGATCATTTGAGGCCTTATAAAGTGTTACTCGTAGGCTTAACTATTTTTGATACAATCTATCTAACGCAACATAAAGACCGCAGAATTCAGTCATGTGCATTTGACATTACAAGAAGGTTTTATACGGTGAACGAGAAGTGCAAAACAATCACCAATTCGAAAACAAATACAAATTACAAACGCAAATGGCAATCTAAAAACTAAATAACAAGTCGAAAACACAATGACCATTCGAAAACAAATGAACAAGTCAGAAAGCACAATGACAATTCAGACAAACCGGAAGAGGTATGTATAGTTTGAGACAGCGGCATTGGTTTGTGATTACTCACCGCTGACTGGACGAGATCTGTCAATCAACGTATACAGGGAAAAACCAGCCGAAGAACAGCAGAGTCGTGGTAGAAAGTTCTGAGATGGTATTAAAGTAGCTCAGTTTAAATTTATTGTATGAATTGCCCTTACTATGGATAAAAAAATACGGAGTGTATATTTACATTTAGTTAAACGTGGCAGTAAAACATCAGCTCCAGTGGTGCAGATGGAGAAGCGCTTTTTGATGCGATCGACCCGGGTTCGATCCCGCCTTTTGCCGAACTTTTTTTCCCTCCCTTTTCAAATCTCATATCACATCGTAAAGGCATTTATTTTCAATAAATTAAGGAAATAATCAAAAAGTTGAAAAAGTATCGGGTAGAGTTAGGGGGAGGTGTAAGGAGGGCTTTTGTCCGAATAATGTGGCATCCATTTAATAATTAAAATTGTAATTTACACTCAATACGTTATTATTGTGTACTGTTTTATAATGTACTACAATATTGAGGTGCATATAATTGCCACTATTTGCAACAAGTAGTATACTTGATATTAGAAATCCTGCTATTTTAACATAGTTTAAATAAGTATTTGCACTTAGTGTAAATAGCATATTGCTAAAAATACTGCTATTTTCACTTAGTGTAAATATAATCCATTGCTAATACGAGATTTGAAAAGGGAAAAAAAAAAAGTTCGGCAAAAGGCGGATCGAACCCGGGTCAATCGCGTCAAAAAACCAATGACACGCACTTAACCATCTGCGCCACTGGAGCTGATGATTTACAGCCACTTTTAACTAAGTGTAAATAGACACCCCATATTTTTTATTCCATAGGGCAATTCATACAGTACATTTAAACTGAACTACTTTAATACCATTTCTTAACTTTCTACCACGACTCTGCTGTTCTTCTGCTGGTCTTCCCTGTATACGTTGATTGACAGATGGCTCGTCCAGTCAGCGGTGAGTAATCCCAAAACAATGGCGCTGTCTCAAACTATACCTTTTCCGGTTTGTCTGATTTGCCGTTGTGTTTTCTGACATGTTCATTTGTTTTCGAATTTGTCATTGTGTTTTCTGACTTTTTGTTTTCGAATTTGTCATCGTGTTTTCTGACTTATTTTCTGAATTGTTATTTTGTTTTTTAGACTTGCATTTGCGTTTGTAATTTGTTATTTTGTTTTCAGAATTGTGATTTGTTCTGCACTTCTCGGCCACCGTAGGTTTACCTTATAAAACAGAATGACAGCTGATATTCTCATGTGTGAGCCTTTTTAAAACATCACAAGGTCAGATATTCAGCTCCCGAAAAGCTGCTGCTGCATCAGTCAAAAAACTAAAACGACTCAATATAGCAGATGGAGAACTAGACAAACTTTGAATTTTGTCTTTTTAGGAGGTTTTACTGCCATCGCCAAGACGTGCTCCTATTCGAAAATCTGCACAAGCGCTGCCGCCATTGCCTCTGTGGACAGTCATGGAAATGGCGTGCAGGTGACGTGCTGTAACAGTTACCTGTGCAACTACAGCGGAGCTGCTAGTGTCACACTGCACCGGTGGCTGCTGGTCCTACCACTGCTCCTCATCACCCTCCTCTTCAGACTGCACGCTTGAAATGTTAAACACATCCCATCATGGACTAAAATCCTACTGAGCTAACTTTCCTTGCTTCATTACCTGTTTGGTCGTTTGATTGAAAAGAAGGATGTACAGTCTGTTAAATGGATCACGTATTCCAGACATCTGATCATATTAATTGTATGAAAGCGTTAGGAAGGAACAATTGCACAAAATGATTGCCTGTGTAAACTAGAGAATGAATATAATCAAATGATAACATAACCGTGTTTGAACATGAATTCTGGCCTTGGACATGTATATCTATGGATATATTTAATATGGGTTTTAAAGTCTTTTCCCTCTTACTTTTAATGAAAAAAAAAATACAGTTCTAACAGATAAAATTATAAAACCTAATGTCTTAGGGGAAAAAAAATAAATAAAGGTATGTTTTAAAAATGTTGACTGCCTAATAAAATGATCAAAATCAAGATAATTTTCATTTGGAATAAAAAAAGGACATGGATTACATAGTAAAGGTAGGATACACATTAGTGGAAGACAAAGACAACTTACCAATAAATAAAATTAACAATTTTTATTTATCAAGAATTTATTCCAAATAAATACACCGGACACACACCAAAAAAAAAAAAAAAGTGCAATTTTCAACTAATGGTGATGCAGATCTTTCTTTAAAATATTCGTCCAGCTTCATTATGTGACAACATTTCTATCAACAGGTGAACAAAAGGAAACAAATCCTAGAAAACGACAAAAAAACTGATAGACTTTACATCAGTGATAGAAGGGTGATATTCTGTGGCAAAATACCAAAAATGATGACAAAGTTGTGATTCTGGATATATAATATCCATATTGTACAGTGCTTATCCAAAAGGCCGTAACTATACGATGACAGCTGTCAACAATCAAAAGGGTCGTGGAAAACACAAAGTTAAACATTCTTTTGCGAAACATTTAGACGAAAAAATTTCAAGTATGTTTACAATGACTCTTCATTATTAGCTTTGTCTTGCAGTGTCCTCTGCTGGCGGTGAGCAGGTCTTTATGGCAAGGCTTCGCCACTGAGCTCTATGGCCAGTTTAGCATCTGTGTCCGTCTGTACGAGCAGCGTGCCGGAAAACTGGCCTGCAGCGGCCGGCACGAACTGAACAGGGAGGTTGATGTAGTGTTGTGATCTAGGAAGGCACATGGGGGAAAGAAAAAAAAAGGATAAAAGTCAATAAAATGTAGATATAGTAAACCAAACTACCTTGTAATGCTACAGAGCAAAACAAAAGTGAATGGTAATGAAGTGAATTTCACATTAATACAAGAACCTGCAAAAACAGATGGTTTCACAACCTGTACCCAACTAGTATAATATGAATAAAATATTGGAAGTTTGGCAGTTTAAAATTAAAGTCAAATTAAAAATGATTTGTAATACCATACATTTAGTACACAAATACATGCAGTGCTACAAACCACACACAGAAAAAGCTGACCTGTGGCTGAGCTCTGTATCAGAGCCTTCACATCAGGCATTGGCAGCAGGAAGTGACATGGAATGCTTCAATAAAATCTCTCTACTTGCCATTTTTTTCTTAAATTGGCTTGTGCAAACATTAAGACTTTCTACTACAACAGAAAGTGTAAGCAAGAGAGAATGTAACTCACCTTAGAGAATAATTCGAATGCTTGATGTGGAAAGACTCTTTAGGACTTATGAATTTTAGCTGCAAGTCAATTAGAAAACCTCAAATTTAGTTCCATGCCAGACATTTAGGAGCAGCAGTAACAACACTGCACACATCAACATGCAATGACCATTTAATGACTGAATCTGTTAGACTTGAATGTATTTTATATTTAAATGGTTGCTCTGTGAACTCACCAAAAATGGACATTTCTTGAAAAGGTCCTCACCCTCAGGCCATCCAAGATGTAGATAAATTAGTTTCTCCATCAGATTAGATGAAGAAATTTAGCTTTACATCACTTGCTAATCAATGAATCCTCTGCAGTGAATGGGTGCCGTCAGAATGAGAAGTTCAAACAGCTGATAAAAACGTCACAATAATGCACACGACTCCAGTCAATCAATTAACGTTCAAAATGCCAGTACTTATTCAAAAATAAAACTTGCTCAAGTGAAAAAGTCCATCCCCTGTTGTCCTCTCAAATCAAAATCCACCAACTGTGTTTACATCAGTTTTGGACCTGTGTCCATGTCAACTGCTTGATCTCTGCATATTTCTCTCCTGAATCAGACGAAATGACTTTTTTACTGGATAAATCAATAATACTGAGGACTTGTTTTAAGTTTGATACTTATAAATGATGAATTTACCAGGAACACTACATTACTGTGAATCAGCTGTTTGGACTCATTCTGACGGCACCCATTCACTGCAGAGGATCCATTGGTGTGCAAGTGATGTCATGCTAAATTTCTCCAAATCTGTTCCGATGACGAAACAAACTCATCTACATTTTGGAGCAAATTTTCAGCACATTTTCATTTATGGGTGAACTATTGCTTTAATATGCGTTTTCCACATAAAAACCCTACTTTCAAAAACAACGTAAGTGACACACTGTTAGTTTGTACCACTTTACAGATGTCATCTGACTTTGATGTTCATTTAGTGTGTTGTGATTAGTGCAGCCCTACATTCTCACCTCATGTGTGTTGGAGGAGTTATTTCTGAAGTTAACCTTCAGTGTGCTGGTGGCACCCACTCGTGTGGCAGGAAATGTGTACAGACTTTGGGGTGCATACACACCTCTCTTTTGGGTCTCAGTTGAAGATCTGAACGAATTGGAGATAAACAGCAAAATATGCTCTATGACATTTTAAAAGAGAAAAAAAAAAAAAGAACTTCCTCTATAGGTCAGATTTCTAACAGGAATACAACCCTTACCCAGTCTTTGAGCCTGCAGAATCCAGTCTCTTCCTGTTCTTCACAGTGGCTTCTGTTTTCACCAATGAGCAATTTTCTTTAACACTGCATGCTTCTCCTGCTCTTATGCCCTGCACACATGAATTTATACACTCAACAGGCAAGTACTACTATTCCCAATAAGCATTACTTCTTCTGCATTAGTTTCCTTTTCCTTCTTGCTTCGAGTAATTTATGACTGAAAAGGCACTTTTTAGCAGGCAAATTCATTGGGAGTTTCATTAGTTTAGTCGAACTATAAAACACACAAAAAAAGAAAAAAGAAAAAAACAACTGCAGAAATTTTTCCCCCTTTGGGCCCAAAAAATTTTTCATTAGACTACAAACCTATCATACGTGCCCGCACACTGGCACGGGCCCAGCGTCTTGTGTTGAGGTTTGGCTGCAGGGTGGCATTCCAAATCCCAAAACTGGGCATAATCTCCCCGATCACGTGGAAGGAAAGTGATTGGAACCTTTTAACAAAAACAAACAAACAAAAACAGATCATTTAAAATAATAATAATAATAAAAATAATTCGATTTGTCAGAGACTAGATGAAGTCTGACACTTCCACCCTCCTACCTTCATCCTCTCTTGAATCCCCAGAGTCCCAGATACCTTCTCACATCTGAAGGCAGAGTATGTGGCACGATAAACATCTCCACTGCTATCGACTCCCTGATCCAACACACAACAGCACCATCAAAGTCAATGAATTACTCCAGAATGAAAGCGTTCAAAATCTTACATAATTGCCAACGTCACACACCTTCACATATGGAGGAGCAAACGAAGAGAGGTACCATCTGACCTCCTCTCCATGATTCTCCACCTCCAGAAAACATTCTGCACAAGGAAAAAAAATTGTCTTCCTTTCATACATTTTAATAGGCCAAGATTTCAGAATCCTATTGAAAGTTTTTGTCTCTAATCAATTAAAGTAATGAAAGTGATTGCGACAATGATAGTAGATGACAGGTTCTATCCTTACCTGATGACTCTCCAGAGGCGGTGGGAGGGAAGACTAGTGTTCGGTTCTTGATCTCTACCTGAGGCTGGGTGCTGCTGCCCTGAGGTTTCTGTCCTGGTGCGGTAGGGGTCTCAGCCTGAGGGGGCAGTGGGCATAAAGAGCGGTCCATGGCACAGCCAGTGGCAGAGACATCCATGGCCAGATCCTGCCGGATCTGAACTTTAATGGACTTTAGAGAGAGACATAAGGATGGGTGTTCCAGAAAGAGCAGCACCATGATGTTTAATTTTCACCTATTGTCTATATGCATTTACTACAGATTTACATAGTTTTTTTTTAAAAGGGGTCCTATTATGCTTTTTCACTTTTTCAACTTTAGTTAGTCTGTAATGTTGCTGTTTGAGCAAAAAAAAAGATCTGCAAAGTTACAAAGCTCAAAGTCCAATTCAAAAGGAGATATTTTATTTAACAGAAATCACTTTTCAAAAACTACAAGCTGCACTAGAGAAGGCAACGAGTGTTATCACTATGTCGGAGACACGCTAGCTTTCCCAAGGCAGACGAACTTAGAGTGGTTACAATCATCCGGGTTTAAATCGCGCTCAAATTGATTTGATTCTGACGCAATATTTAAACTGAAGCTCACAGGTGGCTATGGTAAGAGGCGTGACACTTCCCGACCAAGCGCCGAGTGCTGCCAATCACGGCACACACTGGCCCAGCTAACCAATCAAAGGCGGGCCTTCATTTGATACAGGAACTATTCCAGCCGTTCATGCCAGACTGGGGAGAGAGGTGTTGTAATAATGTAAAATATATGAACAATAATGTGTTTTTCGAACAACCTAGTATGAGAGCCTGTTCTAGTACACCCCCAAAACAAAATCAAGACTTTGTAAAAGAACATAACAGGAACCCTTTAACACTAGTTTTAAAACTCTATGGAATGTGTTGCTCCTTATGCTTGTGCTTCCAAGTTCATTACTGTAAAATCAAAATGATTTTCTTTGGTAAAATCAACAGTATGTCACAGTATGCTCTTGATATAAAAACTTGTCTTGAACATGAAACAACACTTAAACTTGTACACTCCCTCTTAAAGTCAGATATAAAATTCTGCAGGAAATTAGTACCTTCTGTTGATTATCACACTGTACATAGATCTGTCCACTCCAGGGCAGCATGGAGGATTTGGTTGCTAAAGAAGGATTGGGACTGATGAGGATTTGCATGTGGCTCCTAAAAAAAACATTTATATCAGCTATGTACTTGAAAAATGAGAACAAAACCAAGTCATTGATTTTCCTGGTGTTTGTTTATATGCGAGTCTCGTACTGAGGTTCAATGACTCCATGCTGCGGGGTGATGGTAAGGCAGTGAGCTGGCCAGGACAGCTCAAAGCTCAGCTCTCTGTTTGAGCGGTTTAGTATCTGTACATGCCTGGTATCAGCCGCACTGTCTGCAAATAAACCAGCAGAAGACAACATTTGGAGGGGGAAGCATTCACTTGCTAAGTGCATTTTCTTTGAGTCAAACAATTACAATTAACATTTATTAAACCACCTGGGATCATTTTCAATATCACATTCTCAAACTCAAATGAGTCTTACTGAAAGTGGGTGCTGTGAGAACCAGCTGTTCAGGCTTGATGCTCCAGGTGTTCTCTAGGTTCAGCTCTGGTTGTTTCAGCACAGGTTCTGATGAACTTAATGGAGGACCTTTGACTGGTAGCACATCCAGGGAAACATTACTGATGTAGCGGCCCGACGACCCCAAGCCGCTGCGTGGAGAACTACACATTAACTTCATCAGCACAGTGAAATCTGAAAGCAGTCATTCATGTTCAGTACGTCATTCGTTGAGGATGTTTACCTGTCTGATTCAGAAGTGTGCCGTTGTGAAGGTCTGACGGACTCCATATGGTCACTCTCTCCAGAGTCTGACATTTCCATAGTGCCAAATAGTGACAGCATCACTTTGCTCATGCTGCCATAGAAAATCTGAGCTTCATTTGGCCTTTGAAGCAGATCATAGGCTGAAAATAAACAAAGCCACAATCACAACCAGGGTCAGTTAACTGATTAAAAGTAATTCATTTTGAGCAAATCCTTGTCATCTTACCCTCCTGAACCTGCTCCTCTCCAAGGAACATTTCATCAAAGTGGATACTTGTTAATAAGCTGTTCTCAGACAGTACTTTATTCCCTGCTTCTGGTTTGATTTGTAGTAACCTTGAAAACAGATTAAAAACAAAATTACAAAACATGTTTTCAAATCACAGAATGTGTAAATCAGGATCTCAAAAATTATATAAAAATTTGGATTTAGATTTATAGGCCAACATATCGGTTATCGGCTTTCATATATAAAAAGTTATCGTTATTGGACAATTTTCATATCAGTGCATCCCGAGTAATTAAATTTCATTTCCAAAAGTCAAACAGGGACTATCATGGCGACATTCCAACGTTTCCTTGTGGTTAACCAGTTTGTTTTGATTCTGAGGCAACCTACTTTGTTCAACTGAAAAGATAGAGGGCACTTAGAAAGTATAATTTAAAAAAAAAATGTAACTGCAAAAGTACATAAATTACTCAAATGTGACATCTGCCTATTTTTGATTCAGACATCAAGTTAAAAAACTTTAAATTATTTAAAAAAAAATTCAAATAAAAAATTCTCAGACGTTATATAAAATACTTAATAGATTTTTGTTGAGAAATATAAATGTAATAAATATTATTCCTTTTTAAGACTAAAATGTTTCTAAAATGTTCCTCATTTAAGCTGAGAATTCAAATAAAATGAGAAGTGCCACTGACTTTCTGAACTGTTGTCGAGAGACCTCGTCCCCACAGAAGAGGCAGACAGTGGCAAGGAGAGCTGCACCAGACTGACAGAGAGCCTGCTCTCTGCGTGTAGCCTTCATCGCTATTGTGATCACCTGTTGAAACAGCACTGATATATCTTCCAAGCAAATACAGACATAAAAACAAAACATGCACTTGGCTCACCTCCTGTGTTCGCTCTTTCAGGACAAACTGTGAAGGGGACAAGCTAATAATGGTTGAGTCCATGACAGCTCGATTCTGAAGACTGCTGTAGGGTACCGCTTTTACGAAGGCAGCACGTGAACCAGTGTTTCGCACGCACACACAGAGCTTACAGACACGACCAGCCCGCACTCCACTCAGCGTGGCCACATAGCCGTCAGAACGCTTCCTCAACTCCTCCAGGATCACGTTACTCGTGCCGCCATAGCCTGACAGAGGGATCTGAGAACACCACGCTAAAATGTAACGCCACCTATTTGTGGCCACAATGTTACTGTTTATGAGAGATTATTAATAAACTCACAGTGAATTTGACCCCAGGCTGGGAGGCACGTGCAGCAGACTGCTTGATCTCCAGTTTAGCCAGCATGGATGCAACACGGGTGGGAGCAAAGAGCAGACGAACAGTCACATCCTCTTTGGGTTTGATTGACAGCTCCCTGCTATGTGTCAGTCGCTCATCCGGGCCGAATGAGCTCTGCAGCTGCAGGGTTGAGATAGAAATAGGCAAGTAGTAATATACCAGGAGCGCCATATATTATAGACCTCCATGTCTAAAACTACATTTCTAGCTTACCTGGAAACAGTCTTGGTCTTGACCCCTGATGAGAAGTCTAAGTTGCTGTGATGTAGTGGGTGAATTGTTCCTTAGAACCAGTTTCTGTTGCCTACAAACACACAAGCATCATTTACATCCAAATTCACTTTTTTTTTTGAATGGCAGTTTCTATGGCTACGTATACTCACACGGCTCTGCCCAGGGTAACCCCTCCCCATGCCATGAACTGTTTGTTGGA
This sequence comes from Sinocyclocheilus anophthalmus, assembly GCA_018155175.1. Lineage (NCBI taxonomy): Eukaryota > Metazoa > Chordata > Actinopteri > Cypriniformes > Cyprinidae > Sinocyclocheilus > Sinocyclocheilus anophthalmus. The sequence goes on along the minus strand of JADLZN010001352.1, from coordinate 23,964 downwards.
GAGGATGGGTGGGACCTCAGTCTGTGGTAGGGATACTACTTTCCCAGAAACTCCCTGGACCACCTCTCCTTTCAGCATCACCTCATACTGAGGTCCGCTGGGTAGAACCAGAATCGTCAACATGCTGAGAAAATAAAATATGAAGTAGAAAGTATATTTTAAAAATACAATTCGTCCCTAAACAGTTAAACTAGATTTCAGACAATCTGAAGTGTAGAGCATTTAATATAAGAGGTAAAAAAAACTCAAATGCAGACAAAAGGCATAAATATACAATCTATCGAATCAATCTATATGAGTGAACATGCCTCTCCCCGAGTTTCTGTGCAGTAAAGGAGACCACTACGCCCTGCTCCTCTCCAGCTTTCAGAATCAGTTCCTCTGGCCTCACAGTGAAGCAGCTGTCCCCATCAGTACTCTGAAAAACAGCCAGAAAGATAAAGAGTGAATCCACAGCAAAGGCTAAGCTACGTAGTTTTAACACTGTGGGGTTGATGCATGGCACATTCTAGTGTATTTATAGGATTTTGTCAATGTATGAAACGTATGAAATTGTGTTAAAAAGTAAAGCTAATGATCAGGTACCTTTAGTCTGAGAAGAACATCAATGTTGCCTGCATTCTTTAAGGGAAGCGTCTGTTTGGCTGTCTGCCCAAAAGGAGCCTGAAGACACACCGTCTGTACAGATATTCATGTAGTAAATAAGTGACAAGCAAGCAAATAATCCAATAAGTTAATTAAAATATAAAACGGAAGCCATTTCATCATAACCTCAAAAAGCTAAGTGTGTCTTGTAGCTTGCAGAGACATTGTTTTATCCATTACCTGAAGGTCTTTGGGTGCATGCACTCTGGGAGTGCCAGACCTTGCCCTCAGGGCTACACGCTGAATCACATGACTGGGGCCTGGACTGTCCACCTCAATATCCACCCTTGCACTGTATTCATCAGCTGGCCCCAGTTCACCTGCATCAAAAAGAAACAGCATCTCATGTTCAGTCTGTGATCTATTTTACTGTATACAGGGCAGAGTCATTATAGTTAAACTAAAATTAAAACCATAAAGTATTAAAAATCAAAACCTCTCTAAAACTATAATAATATATCACTGATACTATTATAGTACAATTATAGTATCATCAAATAACAATGATATAGGCTGAACACTTCTCAACTTGTGTATAGTTTTTAGGTTTACATGCATACCTGAACTTGAAATGTATTTCTGAGGTGCACTGAAATGAACCCACACCAAGAAGCTTTCTTGATTCTGAAGGAAAAATAAGACAAGTATTTAAACAGTCAAATATGCCATCAAATCAGAAAGTAATTTAAAGAGATATTCACCTCTGCATAACTGGCATGCAGCACATGGTTTATGACTGATGAAGTTGAAAGCGAGGTCAGATTTAAACCAGTATGCAGGGAACCGTCTGTGATCATGGCAACTGGGCTCTTAGAGAAGCCGAAACAATGCCATGCTGATGCCTTCTGTGAGAGACAAAACCTACGTCCTTGAATTTGTTCAACATGCCTTTGAATGAGGTCTGAGCTTTATCAGTCAGACATCTCATACACAGAGAAGTACATCATACACAACTAATGTTTAACACATTTCTCAAAACCAAACGCTGACAGATTTCACTGACCGCACTGATAACCAGTCGAATAGGCACAGTGGCATGACTACTGTTGACAAGTTTGAGCGGCAGGGCCTTGGTACTGCCCCCCGGCAGGTCCCCGAAATCCAGACAGCCTGTCTTTCCAACGTCAACCTATTTATTTAAAAGAAAAAATAAACAAACATTTGTTATTTTTGCACATTTCACATGGATTAAACCTACTGGGAATTAGTTTATATGCAATTTTAGTGCTCTGAAACTGGCAACAGTCAAGGACAAAAGTAATGCTAACCTCTATCGCAGGGTTCTCAGCCACAGCGATCAGCACCACTTTCTTTGCAAAGACTTCTGCGTGCGCCACAGTCTCTGACTCTGCAGATGCAGGCCAGGATGACACACTGAGAGTATACTGATACAGTCCAGCCCTTGGTGCTATAAACAAAACCTTCTGTTCTTCTGTACATTTGGGTCCAATTATGGTCTTATTTTTTACTATCAGCCACTGGAATGGGAGAGACTCCACCTGTGATAAAATGACAATTATAATACTGCATACAGATGTTGACTGAATGAATAAGACATCTCCATAAGACCAGTGGTTCTAATTCTTTCTGACTGCAAGACAATATCTAAAGCCCCCCTCCCCCCTAGTGTGGCTCAGCCAGATTGTTGAGAACCACTGGTCTAGACTACATCTGACAGATTTCTGAACCTTCTCTCCATCAATGGATAGGCTTGTGATGGAGATTGAAACTTGCTGCCAGCGCTCAGAGGGGTTGAAGATGTTGAGGGACGTCTGAGAAGCAATTCCCACACAGCAAGAACTGGGAAACTTTAGCTCATTTGGAACCATCACTTGAGCTGAAGAAAAAAAAAATTTTTCCCCTTTGAACAAATTCCTTCATAACACCAAAGTCTTTAAAATACATTATTTTTTTCCACTCACTTCTAAGGTCTGCAAGATCCCGTGCAGCCCATGACCCAACACTTGGCTGTCCATAGGTCTTGCTGACTGGATACTGAGGAGGATGCTGTTGACCAGAGTTCAGGTAACCAGACTGAAGACTTGTATGCCCAGGTACAAGCATATGTCCCATAGATGGGTTTGCAGCATACAAACCAGATGGCCCACCTATCTGATAGGGAGGAGCATGTAGAGGCCCCTCTAAGCTCAGATACTGCTGTGCCAGTTGGGAACTGAAGAGGGAACACCCTGTTAGGTGGTTGGGAATATTTGGCAAGGCACCCTGAGAGGTGTAGCTTGGTACTGGCCCATATGTCAAGTCATCCGTAGCGCCAAAACTAGACCCAGACCCCAAGACATGAGGCAACACTTGGTGTGCCTGTTCTGTGGCTGTCCCAGATGAATGCTGCATGTTCAGTTTGCTCGAGTATCCAGAATCCCCTTGAGGGTACAACCTCGGCCCAGGCTCAGATTGGCGGTTGCCCTTAGAGTATCTATTTCCATAGTCTTTATGGAAGTCACTTTGGCTGCCTGAGCCCAGTTCAGAGGTCTTTTTGTTGAGGCCTGGAATTTCAGAGTGGCAAAGAGGCTCTGGACTCTTTGAAGAACTCGGAACATTTCCATTATCAAACTGCTCCACTGGAGGAGTTGGACTGGCTCTGATTATAGTGGTGCTTAAAGCCATGGAGGTGTTTTTCTGGAGAAACAGAAAAGATTTGTCTGTACATTAAAACCATAAAGTAAATCAGCAGCATTTCTATCAATATCATATAATGGTCAAGCAACATAGGCTTCCAATAGGGCTACAACAAACATAATAATAATCTATTAGTCTAACAATTATCAAAATGTATATTCAACTAATTATTGATTTAAACGATTAATCAGTAGGCTTTTATAGATTATCCAGCATTTGCAATTAGTTAAAATATTGAGTTTTGCATATTCTAACTAAAAAATTTTTTGTTTTCTTTTATATACATTTATATTTTTTTATAAAATTATAGCACCACTTTATTTTATGGTGTCTTTGTTACACACATTACATGTACTTACTATTATAATAACAATTAATCATGCATAATTACATGCAGTAACCATAAGCCAAATCCTAACCCTTACCATATAGTAAGTACATGTAGTTAATTAATATTACTCAGTACTTAAATGCATAATTACACTTTAACAAGGACATTTTAAAATAGTGTAACCAAAATGTATAATTACACTGTAGCAGGGACACCTCAAAATAAAGTGTAACCAAATTATATTACTATTATAAAATTACAATTCAAATAAATATATTTGGCACACAAAATAAGATAACAGACCAGAGGCCAATGCTAACATCTAGAAAGTAGGGATGCCACAATACCCAATATAATATTGAACCATTCAGTACGACATCCATGGTTCAATAAGTGCTTGTGAATTGCTTTTTTCCCAGTTTTGCATTTAAATAATTTCTGTGCATTTTATTTCTCTACCAATTGGCTCTGTTTGTATGTCTGTGAGTCTATGCACTGAGATGAGGAAACGCCTCCCCACTTATAACGTGCATTTGAAAAAGCAACCCCCGGGGGGGTTACGCCCACTTACTCAAAATATTGCAAAGGTCTTTTAAAAGAAAAAGTATAATTCTAAAAAGTCTCCCTTAAGGTTGTGGTACACATGGATTTTGCTGTGAAATGTTTGATTTTTATAAAGTAAAAGTAAGAGAATATTTATTTTTAATGTGTAAAATGCATCAAATAGTATACAAGTTTTTCAGCAACACCTTCACTTCCAAAATATCCAAGTTTATATTGTAATTCACATAAAACTAAAAAGGGGGTTAAATGCTCACCTTATAGTGATCAGGGGTGGGCATGAATGTGTTCTCATTAATGGAGAGATAAGTCAGTCTGCTGAGGGATGGGCTTGAACAATGAGACTGAGGGGAACCAGGATCTCCAGCAGGACTCCTATGAGCCTTCTCACTACCAGGTGAGCATGGAGACGTCTCCCTATTTCCAAAACACATTGATGAGTGTCAAATCAGGCCATTATTTATCCATGTACGAACAACAACTTTATTAAATACATTAACAATATCATAAGGTCCTCAACAATAATAAAAAATAAATAAAAAATAAAAAATTTTGGTGGTAACAGTGGTGTCATATGATGCGATTCAGTTTTTCCTTTTTCTTTGGAGTGTTACAAGCTGTGAATAGATAAGATCCCTGAAGTTGCAAAGACTTTAGTCTCAAAACCAAAGAGATATTCTTATCAAAGTTAAGACTCTGCCACGCCCCCCTAAAACGGTTCGTTCTAACACGCCCCCACATACCTACATCACTATGTGGAAATATTAGCATAATGCACCCAAATGTTCATGCAAAGAAAGAAGGCTTGGTTTCAGTAACCGCAGTTAGCGTTGAAGCAGCATGTCAGGGAGAAGCTGTGTGTTTCTATGCGAAAGCAAAAGCATTTTATTTGGCCTTCCGAACGTAGATGCATTTAGGAATCTTTAAGATAACTTACAACAGAACAGCAATGCATTTAGGACGACACGTTTCGTGACCCCTAGAGCAAGAGAGACCACACCGGACCCAACACCTATATGACTTTGCCACGCCACGAACAATCTGGCGCTTGTAAGTATGTTTTGTTATTAGTTTAAGTTTTTGCTTTTGACTGTTCAAATGCGGAGTTTTGCGAATCGTGTGTGTGTGTGTGCGAGCGAGCGAGCCGAGAGACAGACACACAAATCACAGTGGAGTCCAGCGTCTTAACCGTGGCTTGTGTGTTTTTTTTTTTTCCGCAAAAAAACATCATCACTGTGTCTGTCACACGACTCTTTTCTGTGCCTCTGTCTTTACATTTATTTTGAAAGATGAACTTGCGATTATGTAAGGGGAGTTACATTTCCGAAGAGTGTTCGGCCAATCACAATGCACTGGGTCAGGTGGCCAATCAGAGCAGACTGCGCTTGTCAATGGAGGGGGCTTTATTGAAAACGACGCCGTTTGAGAGAGGCGGGGCATAGAGGACTTACAATATTGTACAGTATTTGGAAAATAATGTGTTTTTTGAACAATAAAGCATGTCAACATATTATGTTACACCAAATACACAAAATAATGATCTTTAAAAAAGCATCATATGACCCCTTTAAATGAGAATCTTGTCCACCCCCACCATCTTTCACGAATGAAAGTGGCTAACACCACAAAAAAGGTAATATGCTATTCTATTAGATGATGTTCAGAAACAATTTTTTTACCCATTTCCACTTGGAATGGAGGCCTGGCTTGGACTGGAGTGGGTAAGAGGGGAGGTAGATGGTCTGAAATTACAATGGGTGACCTCCACAACACCAGGGGCACTGCTCTCAGGTGAGCCTTCAATAAAAAGTTAATAAAGTTGATGTCCCTAATTTTCTGAAACTTGCATGATGTTCAGGCATATTTAAGCACAGACAAGAGATCAAACAGATGCAGTAAACAAAAACACTAAAATAAGTGTAATAAACTAGGATTGTCAATTAAAGCAAATTATATGATATGCCATTAATCACATTAATATGTGCTGAGAAAACACAACAAATGAGTATAACTCAAAGATATGACATTGTGGCAGATAAAACCTTTGCACATACATTACAAAAACGGTCTGAAGTGAGACTTGTGGACCATTAAACTAAATTAACAGCCCGAATTCATCTGAAAAATTGACACTGATGAAAAACTATGAGGTCAATTAGGGCTGCCCAATTCATCAAATTTCTAATCGCGATTACAATTACAGATACCACAATTACGTAACCGTTCGAAGCAGCAATTCAAAAAAAGTGGAGTTCAAAGCCCACTTATGTTATTCCTTGTGCTTAAGATGTGTTTTTTTTCTACGTTATCTTAGGGTTTTTGCATTGTTTTCATTTTAGTTTTAGTATAACTATATACTACCATGCATATTTTTACTGGTATGGTAACGTATAGTTTACATTTGAGGATTAATACTATAGAGAAGCAATAAAAGTTTTTCATAGTGTTTTCAGCTTGTTTATTTTCATCTAAAAATATGGCATGCGGTTGCTTCAAACAATGGTATAAACATCATTTGATAAATTGTGATTATATGACGATTAATAGTTGCAATTACTATTATTTAAAGTGAATAATCGAAAATGATGATTTGTCATAATCGTGCAGCCCCCAATGTCAATTTTTATTATAAGATGAAAATATTCACAATAAAAAATAACGTGCATTTAGAAAATAGAGTGAATTCTCATTTCATGCTGATTTTAACATGCGAATCGGTATTGCGGTTTTCATCATAAAAAAAAATAAAATAAAAAAAAAAAAGGCATACCGAATTTCTCCTGTGTTGCTGGCAGTGAATCCTGACGATCAACAGCTGCAATTTTCTCCTTTAAAACCGACTGAGTGACTTTAGGGCTTCTGGGTGATCGTGCCTGGTTAATGGCAGGTTTGTCTGTCCGTTCTCCTGTTGTCCTGGGTTTGTGAGGTGAGGTCTTCAATGACGTTACTTCTGAGCGGCTACCACTTCGAAGGCCAGGTGAGGTCTTTGGGGCAAAAGGAGATGACACGGACCCGTCACCTTTCAGAGAACGGCGGTTACCTGTGGTGGAAGTGCTGGCCACTGGTGGTCGAGCCGTTCCGATTTTGATCTTGGATTCAAGAACACTTTTATTGGTGGAAGGTGCTGCATGATAGTCATTTTTGTTTTTCTCAATGCCAGATTTGAAATCAACAGGTTTTGATTTGAAGGATGTGGAAGATGATGATGACTGTCCAGAATCTAAAGATCTTTTGGCTGGATGTGCAGTGGCAGTGGGTAAACTGCTTGACTTGGGTCGAGGAATTGCACTTCGTTTGAAGTCTGACCTTGGATTTGGTAACACGACATAAGTACCCTCGGTTTGTTTCGATGAGTTACCTGCCAGATCCTGGCATTTTTTGTCAACTGCTTGCTCTTCCATAACTGAACACTCTTCATTTTTATGGATGGTTCTGTAATCCAGAGGCACCAACTGATGTTGAGTCTGCTTGTTAGAAGTGGCCAAACTATCAGCTAAAGTGAGGATGTCCAAGCAGGACTGTGAGGTGGATCGATCACTGTCACTACTTGAGACCTCAGCCCTCTTCAGATATTTCTCCATTTCAGAAGTACTAAGTTCACCCACTGATGTGGTCTTCTGTAGGTCCTCCAGCAGACCATTCGGATTTGAGGCTGCTACAGGATAAGAACTCATAATCGACTCTTCTGCTACTTGCTGGCGGCTTTTAGAGCGGTTCCGTTTAGACAGCTCCATGATCATGGCAGCAAGATGGGCTGGATCTGAGCTGATGGAGGCATCAGCAATTGCGGAGGCAATTTTACTGATACTGAGCATAAGGTTGCTGCTGGAGTTGGGTGATTCTGAACTATGGCCAGAACTCTCCTTATCTTCATATTGTGCAGAGATCTAATCCAAAATCAGACAAAGTATCAACATTTTGACTAATTTTTAAAAAAGACTATATGGCAGCAGTTCAAAGCTAAATGGTTGTCATTGTCAATACCTGGGAAACCTGTCCATCAGTTCTTTGTGGTTGCACATTATTCTGGTGTGTGGCCTCAGCGGTGTTGGGCTCAAGAGTCTTGTCTAGATCATCTGTAGTTCACAAAGGACATCAAAAAGAACTTCAGCAAAAATAATTATTAAATAACTAATATGAGCAAAGTATGTTGAATGCACCTGGATTAAGTGTCTCATCAGCATCACTTTGCGGAAATGTCTCAATGTTGATGGAGCCTCCTCTGGAGAACAAATCTGAGGGTCGAAGTAACGCAAAAGGTTCCCTCTTCTCAGGAGAGGTAATTAAGTATCCAAAAGATGGCTGAAAAACAAATATCAAATGGCTGAATAACGGTCTTTTAAGCTTGGTTCTAAAGGGCCACCTTCCGTCAGAGTTTAGCTACAGTACATTTACATTTAGTCATTTAGCAGACGCTTTTATCCAAAGCGACTTACAATTGGGGGATACATAAAGCGATTCTTCTTAAAGAGGCAAACAGACACAAGAAGTGGTTGTAATACCAAGTTCTTAGACATTGTTCAAATAAGTACACGCTAGAAAGAGAAGGAATAAATAAAGAGAGAGATACTTTTTTTTTTAGCTTCGAAAGAGTTGAGTTTTCAAGCTGTCGCTTGAAAATGGTCAGGATCAGCATTCCGGATAGGGGTGGGAAGATCGTTCCAGCAGCCAGGAGTGGTGAACGAGAATGTTCTGGAAAGTGATTTTGAGCCTCTCTGTGATGGTACCATGAGGCTTCGCTCACTAGCGGATTAAACATCTGAAACAGCTTATCAATGTCTTCAGAATTACTAGAAATGTCCAGGCAGGTGTGTTTGGGCAGGTTTGAGCTAAACTTTGCTGGACATTGACCATCCAGGAACAGGATTGTACACCTCTGCTCTATGGCATTCCAGGTACATTCCTGATGGGAAGGTTGTTAACATATAGTCTGGCCAAATTTGACAGCAGTATTCAATTACATTGCATTCAAGATACACATTATTGGGTTCATGCATATCATGGATATATCAGGATCTTTGGGTTGCTAGTGCCATACCGTCTGACCTACAGGAAGGGTTTTGCAATTGGGAGCTTCACATGGTGAGTCATTTGTATGGCACACAGAGTGTTCCAGATAAGTCAACTTTGAGGTTACATTTCAGTGAGGATGTTATCTTAAAATATATTTGCTTAAAGATAGAGTCCTCACCCTTTTAACATTGTCCTTTTCATTGTTCCCAAGGCACCCCAGAGCTTCAGAGCGCCTCTGAAAAAACTCCCCTAGTGAAATACGCAGATAACTTTGGTTCTCAGGCTCGAGTTCAGAGGAGACCTGGGAGGCCCTCATGAGGATGTTGCTACTACTCAGGATTTTCCAAGAGGTGTCTCCCAGCACTTCACTCATATTTACAGCCTGAATCTGCTCTTCCTACCAGGAGGCAAAAGAAAAACAAATTTTTTTGGTTGCTGAATCACATCTAAGAGCATTTGTGTACAATGCATTTAAGATCTAGGTTGAAAATCCTGCAGGGAACCATTTGTACCTGCATAAACTGGTGCTCCTTTTCAAACTCCTTCTGATCCTCAATTATCTTGTCCATGGCCTGGCCTAAGGGAAGACAACATTATGCAATGGAAAGCAATGACAGAATTAATTTAAATTAGTATTAACTCATCCAAAAATATGTCAATTTACTCATCTTAATGTTGTTACAAACACACATGACTGCCTTTCACCAGTCAAACACAACAGGAGAAACTAAATAACTGCCAGACAAGTACAACGTATGGGGACTGGAGCTTAAGCTTCAAAAAGTATCATTCAGACCATTCATGTTTTGTGAATTTAATCAACGAGGTTTGACTCAAAAGAACAAATTGGACATTGCTATATAAAGGCCAAGTAAAGCTAAATTTAAATTTTTGTGAATAACTTACATTATCCAATTCTCACACAAATCTATAATACGGCTTGGGTAATTATTTTACATTTATGCCTTTGGCAGATGCTTTTATTCAAAGTAACATCACATTCAAGGAATCCATTTTATTAGTTCATGCATTCCCCGGAGATCAATGACCTTGGTATTGCTGTGAATGCTCTGCCACTGAGTACAGGAAAATGCTTTTTTTTTTTTTTTTTTTTTTTTTTTTTTTTTTTTTTTTTTTTTTTTTTTTTTTTTTTTTTTTTTTTTTTTTTTTTTTTTTTTTTTTTTTTTTTTTTTTTTTTTTTTTTTTTTTTTTTTTTGTTTTTTTTTTTTTTTTTTTTTTTTTTTTTTTTTTTTTTTTTTAGTCTGCATTCACTTTCATTAAAGGGATAGTTCACCCAAAAGTGAAAATTGCCCCATAATTTACTCACCCTCAAGCCATCCTTGGTGAATGAGACTTTCTTCTTTCAGACAAAACCAATCGGAGTTATATTTAAAAATGTCCTGGCTCTTCGAAGCTTTATAATGGCAGTGAGTGGGTTTTATTTTTCAATAGGCCAAAAGAAGTCCAATAAAGCGCATCCATCATAATAAAAGTGTCTCACACGGCTCCAGGGGGTGAACAAAGGTCTTCTGTAGTGAATCGATGCGTTTTTTAAGAAAAATATCCATATTTAAAACTTAATAAACGGTAATCTCTAGCGTCTAGTCATACATGCATTCACAAGAACACCGTTCTGGCGGTGAGAAGTGACGAATGCGGGAGCACAGCATATAGAGCAAAATAAAACACTGGTCACGAATTACAAGACGAAGATTTGTAAAAAAAAAAATAAAATATTGGAGGATTTCGATATAAGCCAAGAAGAAACTGGTTTTCCTTTGCTAAAGTAAAGAAGCTTTGCTTCCTTTGCTCCTGTAAACAAAGACGGTTCTTGCGAGACTACCATATTCTGACCGAACTTACGCTCGCCTACGTCCCATGTCCTACGCCGGAACGGCATTCTATTGTGAACGCGTGTAACAAAACAGTTAGCAGAAGCTAGAGATTACAGTTTATACAATTTTAAATATGGATTTTTTTCTTATTCAAGCGCATCGATTCGCTACAGGAGGCCTTTATTAACTGCCGGCGCCGTGTGGGACACCTTTTTATGATGGATGGATGCGCTTTATTGGATTTCTTATGGAGTATTAAAAAAAATAAAAAAAAGACCCATTTACTGCCATTATAAAGCTTGGAAGAGACAGGACGATTTTTTTTTATATAACTCCGATTAAAGTAGTCTGAAAGAAGAAAGTCATATACACCTAGGATGGCTTGAGGGTGAGTAAACCATGGGGTAATTTTCATTTTTGGGTGAACTATCCCTTTAAAATGGAAAAAAGTGCCATATTCTTCAAAAATGCACGAAGTTGAGTCAGTTGAGGAATGGTAACCCAAAAACTAATTTTCATTAAGAATGAGAACATTACTGCTTATTTCACTTACTTCCAGCAAGAAAATCTTCAGACTGAAACGGCATAGCAACTTCCTCAGGCATATTGGCTTCCATTTCCTTTTCGAAGGAAGAGTAATAGGCCAAATCAGTGACCCACTTTCCCTCTTCATTCTGGTAGACCACACTCTGAGTGGCATTTGCACCTAAGGAAATACTGAACATTAATTTGTAGATCATAAAATACAAATACTATTTTGAATACTTCATGTAATACTACAAATGTCAGAGAAACCGTTGACATCAGTACATTAGAAATGGAAGAAAAAGACTGTTACCTTGCTGTAACTCAAGCCCCACATTGTCTGTATGGTGATTCCAAACATCATTATGTTCTTCATGATTCTCATTAAAGCTCTGGGAAAGGTACCTAGCATCCAGAGACGCTCCAGGTTGATCGTCTTTACTGCTGGTGCTCTGCTGCTCATTGAGAACTGGAGAATCCCCACAAGGGCCACCACGCAAGCCCAGGGCACTGAGATCCACAGTATGGCCCAGGTCGATCCCTTGCTCGGTTTTATTATGTGATTCCTGAAGTACCTGAGAGAGGTGGAAACTGCTCTGGGTGCCCTGAAGGAAGAGGCTGATTGTGGAAGAAATGTCCTGAGGGTTGTGATCAGCACCTGCCCTCAAGTATACAGAGTCCAGGTGAGCTTCTGCTGTGTTATCCATTGCATCCTGTTAAGTGGAAAAGTGTTAAGGGTATCATCAACAATTTTTGCTACAGCAAAAATATGGACAAAGACTTACAAGAGCCTCCTGTCGATCCAGACTCATGCTCCAATTAACTGGGCATCGACTGGCAGGTCCAGATGCCACAGAAGTATGACCAGCCTCCCCTGTGCCAACTGGACCAACACGATCACCCATCTGAAAAGATCAAAACAAAGTTAAAATTAGAGATGCACCGATTGCAATTTTTTGGAAGTGTGACCTGCCGATACAGATTTTCTTTCTAAGAACTATAATTGACAGCATATACAAACAAAAATCTATGCAAATTTCAATGCAAAAATTATTTACAGAATAAAAGAAATGATTAAACATTACAATTCCCCCAATCTCACTTAAACAACTCTCAAAATAAAGTGCTCTGTGACTGGAAAGAGAAAGAAATAGTTAACTTAAAATGAGTTGCTGTATGTAACAAAACAGATGTCATTTCACACTGTGTTTATAAATGGTAATTTTTCCCCCCTAACCTTATTAAATTTGTCATCTTTCACATCAAATTCTTAATTTGTTTCAATTAATTCAGTTAGAATAACAAAAAAACTGTAGAGTTGTTACCATTCAAATTAAATTAGTATTAACAAACTATCTTTCCACTGCTGATAAAACAGAAGATGCATTTGAAGTGGCATCAGATGCATTTACACGGACAGTTTGATGAAGCCGAGGTGCTATAAATGCATTTACACTGCAAAATTTCAAATGCATAAATAATTTTATAAGATTAATGTTTTACATATTTTTTAAACATACAAATAAATGTTGAAAAAAAATGCAATGACACTTTTAAATATGAAACCAAACCACCAGTAAGTGGCGGCAAATGACTGTTTGAATGAGTGAGTCATTTAGTCCTTAATTCAACAGATTCATTCAAATGGCTGATTTATTCAGAAACGAGGCAAGTGACTAGGGATGGTATCGTTAAGGTTTTAACGGTATTAATACTCTTACTGATACTGCTTATCGATCCAGTACTTTAACAGTATTCTTATCTGTACTTTTTGTTTATATATATATATATACATACCTATTAGTATCATTATATATATATATGACAAATTAAGAGCTGATTTAACATTGCTTTATATTCTGAAATGTAAGAAATATTAAATTAATATAAAACATCAATTTGTAAATGCGCCAGTGTGCAGGCATTTTTAGTGTTTTAGTGTTTTATACATAAAATAAGATACAGTAAGAACATAAACAAAGAAACAAAGTAAAACAAACTTACAAATACAATAAAACAAATATACAAATAAAATGAAATAAACAATGCTGTCATTTTTCCATGAAGTTCTACTAACATTAATGTTCAGGTAAGTAATAGCCTACAAAAGAAATCTAAAAGTAATCAAATGTAAATGAACACTGCATAGTTTTCAGTGTATGTATTGATAGATTAATGCTTAAAGTTATAACGTTATTCAGATTAAGATCAGATTTGCATTTTGATGGCCCAAGCTCCAGTCTGACACTTTAAGACAATATATTGACACACATCAGATTTTCTCCCAACTGTTCTCCTCCACTTAAGACATAAACTGTGTTTAAGTAAATACTCTCCAAGCCGGCCATTTTGACATTTTTGTGTGTATTTGACCGATTGGACATGCGCCCAAAGCTCAAAGTGTAATTTGTTTGTCCATTCTGGAGCGAGCCGCGCGCACACATTTCAGCCTGAGAAACAGTGTCTCTAGTGCGGATTGTGCTTTCAATGTTTTATTAACAAACATATCCCGCAATTAGCAACAGTAAAGATGGCATTTTACAACAATCACAGACTGAGCTGATTCTGACGTTAAGTTTGGGTTTTAGGGAGGAACGAATGCGCACCGCTGTGAAGGGAAAGAAGTTGCGCAATACGAAACGCAGCTAGTTTTTAATAGCTTTACCTCATGTCGTCTTTTGTATAATCCTTAGAAGCCAAAATCGAAATAAAAAAAATAAAATTAGCTTAAAACAGCCACAGGCCTAAAGTGTAAGAAGATGTTTGAATGTTTAGTCGCTCTTCTATCATAATTAAACAGGGCTTTCACATCGCGTGTGCTGAAGCTCCTCTGCGTGGGCGCAATCTCACTTCTAAATTGCGAATAGCAAAAATGCATCATAGACAAATGTTTGAAAAACAGCTGGCGACTCTGGTGAGATAGAATTTGCAAGATAATGTGTATATATAGCAATAATAAATGCATATGGTGTTGAGTATTCTCCAGCTAGATAGCAGAACCGTAACGTCAGAGCTTAGCGATACTCCGGTCGTCAGAAGTTAGCCCCGGGACCGATAAGAGCCCCAGGTTTCGGTACCCATCCCTACAAGTGACTGTCCTTATGAATGGGCCACTGAATCATTGACTCACTCGATTCATTCAGTAAGGAAACACCGCTGTGTGTTGCTCGGAGACACACAACAGTCCTGCTGTGGCTTTGATCGGAACTATTTTCGTCAGCAAAATTGAGCAAAAACAGTCAATATTTCGTGAAACATCGTGGCCATATAATGTTGCTTACCTAAATCATATTTTGTAAATATCTTTTTTTTCCTACCGCAGTATGCCTCTATAAATTAGTTACTTAATTGTGTGTGCTGTCTCTCTCACACACACTCACTCAGGCTGTGCAAGCCTCATCTGGCATGACAAATACATTATCAGTCGCCGTTTACACTGAATGCAATTAAAATTAGAATCATTCCCACGCGAAACGACATTTTTACACGCGACTGTGAATGTGCGCATCTGTGACGTCATTGCCGGCGCCGCTAGCAATAAAAGGATCGGCTCGGAATCAGCCGATACCGATGACTGGCCGGTAAATTGGTGCATCTCTAGTTAAAATACAATCTGTAATTGTGCTGTGCCTTGTGTAATTATGCTAGGATATGCACAAATAAACAATCAATAACAACATACGTACACATTTTGAATTATCCTTGAAGCTTCTTAAGGGATTATCATATGTATGCAGTTAGCTATTTTTTAGTTGGCTTGTAATGTATCTTTGACGCTGTGATGCGTCTTTCTACCCTTCCCATTTTAAAGTAACTTCTCCAAAACTGAATGGCATGTTCTTGTTGTTTAAAAAGATACAATTTCACACTGATCATTATTAATTGCTCAAATTACATTACCTGGCCATGTGTAATCATGCCCGATCTGCTGAGCAAAGATTGAAGCTGATCATCATTTCCCATCGGTTCACTCCCACCCACGATGCCAAGACCACGAAGCACATCATAGGTGCTCTGGACTGTGGTGGGAGGCAAAGGAATGGTAGATACGCCTCCATTTCCCTCCTCATCACTCCCACTACTCCCATCTCCTCCTCCTCCATCACCTGATGGCACAGAGAAACGCTGATAAGACTTCCTGTCAGTCTAAATTTTTAAACCAAAAACCCTAATTACACACATTTATTTAATTTAATAAACACCCATTTACCAGTAATAGGTGAGTTGATGACCTGTCCCTCTGCTGAGCGGCGGTGCTCAATGCCTGTCCTGGTGTCAGGGTTCCTCCCTCCCGACTGTAGCTCATCATCAGAGCTCCCTCCTTCCAACCCTGGTCGAAAATGGGGCCGATGGCTCTCCCCAACCTGATCATATACAAATATTTGAAATTTAATTACTGCATTACAAAATAATTTGTGATGTTTGAATCTGGCAAAAATAAAAAGCACAAACAACAATAAGAGCAGAAAGTAGCCTACTGTAAGACTAACCAGTTGTCTGGAGGTGCTGGGTAGGAGAAATCTTGCTCTGCCCCGGTTCTGTGACGCTTTTAGTTCATCCTCTGTGTCCTCTTCATCACTTGCAGGACAAGAATCCATACCTGTGGCTGCCAGACGCACATCAGGCATGTGAAAGTCCCTCTGTGGTGTGACACAGCAAGAGCAAACATTACCTGAAAGGTTTCAGAACACAAACACACACACACACCGCTCTCTCTCTCTCTATAAGATTCAAATTCATTTTTTCTTTGGAACAATATGCATGTGTAAAACGTGCATGCGATTTTGATTTTAGGATTTTAACTCATACTTGGTCATAGTCATCATCATGGTGTCTGTTCCTTTCTGGTTCAGTGGAGGGGGGTTGAGATGAACTGAAAGGTAACTCCTACAACAGGAACAGATCATATTATTAAAAAGGAAAAAGGGTAAGCTTTGGTAAAGAAACAGCAAGAGAGAACTAACAACAGGGATTTCTTGTCCTTCTACTCGGCCTCTCTGCAATGCAGGTGGCATCAGCTTGTTGAAATACAGCTCTAGTTCCTCATCACAAAGCTGGTTCACATCAATGTCATCATCTAGAGGACAAAAAGTTAATTTAAATCAATTACTGCCTGGCTTATCTTGGTTCTTTTGAGCTTCAGAGCTTTTCGGAACATATAATAAAATAAAATAAAAACTAACTAACCTGTTATGTCACTGTTCATGCTGTCCAGAGACACCAGTTTCTCACTGGCCAGGAAGCTGACGATGCTGCCACTGTACCTTTCACTGTCTGTCCCTTCACTAGCGGAGCCCTCCTCTTCCTCCTCCATCACTGGGAGCACAGTGACCTAAGAAGAACAGAAGAGAGTTTAACCCTATGATGCCTACCATATGATATTTGATAGGTAAATTTTAAAGGCCTCTAAATTATAAACATGATTAAAACTTTGCTGAAAATCCTGTTGTACAGTCTACTACAGGCCTAGTATAATTCTAAAAATGCCCATCTTCAGGTTGTGGTACATGTCTTTTTACATGATTTTTATGTAGTAAACATATGAATACATTTTATATTGTTAGTAATATTTCAAAATATGATTGTGTTTGTTTGTACATCTCAATTTTGCTTTGCATTATAAGTTTTGTTCTCACAATAAAACATGTAGAGCATTTATTATAAAACGAAGTATTTAATCCATCACCTTTACTAAGACATATTATTGGCAGATAGAGAGACAACTGATACTTATATGCATTTTATATAAGTAGTCTGATACACCGTTACAAAGAGCTCCTTGATTTATATTACAAGCTATCAGAATTTCATCTTACTTTTTGGACATAAATATGATTTTTTAAAAAAACCTTTTTTTATGACTTATTTCATATCAGGCTTTACAGGGTTAAATAGCATTGAAAGACCACTCAACAGGACAAAACAAGCGTCAATGAGTACAAAAAATTAAAGTACCTGAGCTGCCAATGTATCTCCAATATGAGAGAATGACAGAAGACCACTTGAGAGGTCTAATGAAAGAAAATATATATTTCAAAATATATCATTCAGCTTATACATATTCACTATTTTGTAAATAATTGTCAATTATGCACTAATCAGTAAGACACATTAGTTTTACCATAAAATTAAAAGACAACCAACCTTAATTAAATAAAACTAAAAAGAAAACCGATTGCATACCAGTAGTCCGAAGAGGAAGAGAACCTGACAGAAGAGGAGCAGCCACCCCTCCAGATGATGTTTTGGAAACAGAAGCATATTCTGTTTCATCCAAATTAACATTCACCAACAGGTCAGAGAACCGATTCGCAGCAATGAATTCATCTACATTGTCTCTACACAAACACACACAAAAAAAAAAAAAAAAACATACTAATGAAAGAACACACTTGGTCAACCAATACAAGTTTTTCCCAATAACCTAGATCTGGCTGATGGCCAATAAAATGTTAAAATGCAAACCTACATAAAATAACATCATGAAGAAAAACAAGACAAAATAGCTGAAGTCATATGAACTTATTGAAATTAAGAATTTTTTTTTACCCAATGATAAGGTTGTTTGTTGACAAAATAGGAAACTAGCAGTTCTGTCAATTCTCAAGTAGGCACAGTCAATCCCATTAATCTTAAAGGGGTCCTATTATGCTCTTTTACAAAAATTTGTTTTGACTCATACTAGGTTGTTTGAAAAACACATTATTTTCCACATATTTTACATTATTACAACCCCTCTCTCCCCAGTCTGGCATGAACGGCTGGAATAGTTCCTGTATCAAATGAAGGCCCGCCTTCTGAAATACGAAATGTGCTGTGATTGGTTAGCTGGGCCAGTGTGTGTTGTGATTGGCACCACTCTGTGCCTGGCCGGAAATGTCATGCCTCTTACCATAGCCACTGCGAGCTTCAGTGTAAATATTGCGTCAATATCAAATCATTTTGAGCACGATTTAAACCTGGATAATTGTGACCACTCTAAGTTCATCTGCCTTGGGAAAGCTAGCGTGTCTCCGACATAGTGATAACACTCGTTGCCTTCTCTAGTGCAGCTCAACCAGGTCTCGTCCCATTTATGATATCACAAATCCCGGAAAATACTGTATGCGTTGTAGTCCAAACGAGTCGTTCGTTGTAGTTTTTGAAAAGTGATTTCAGTTCAATAAAATATCTCCTTTTGAATTGGACTTTGAGCTTTGTAACTTTGCAGATCTTTTTTATGCTCAAACAGCAACATTACAGACTAACTAAAGTTGAATAAGTGAAAAAGCATAATAGGACCCCTTTAAAACGGGCAGTTACTTGCAGATTATTTGCACTAGAGGAAACTAGTGCAAGCACAATAACTAGGTAGTACAAGTACTAAAAAAATAAACCAGAAAAGACCCGATGGTCACACTGATTTGTCACTCACTTACTGGCAGATGGAAAAAATAATAAATTGCTGGACACTTACAAATCCTCTTTGAGGCTGAGAACAAATTTTTCCCTGCCTCCATTTGACCCCTGTGAATGCATGAGTGAAAACTGTCCATCCTCTAAATATGATGCTTGGACATCAGTTACTCTGGAAAAGACAAAATGGATTCAATAACACAATACCTCAAATAAACAGACAAAATGTATTAAGTTGGCAGCAATACAAGTAAAGCATGTGTGCCCTGAACTTAATGAGCTAGCCTTGCGAACCATTTCAATCTCAATTTCTAACCAACCAATCACTCAATAAGTAAGGAATAATGTACATCCAGCCCTCTGCTTCGCTTCGGGGTCCTGACCACCCTGTCGGGGGTTATTCTGTGATAACAACTGGCTGGATGTCCTATCCCGCTTATTACATGGCTAATTGCACACACGTAATCATAGCACGAAATCTGATTTGAGTTGACATATTGAAAGCAAAGCTTCCGTGAACGCAGCAGTTGCGAGCAAGCAGCAAGTTTAAACTAGACGGACATTTAAGGGATACGGTGCAGTCTTACCACTTATTACACAACATTTCACCACATAAATAATTAGAGCGATAAAATATATTGATTTAAGATTAAACATTTTTAAAATCTTACCAGTTTGTTAGTTATCTTATAATCCATTACAGCGTACAAAACAATCGTAGCAAAATGCCTGCAGCTGCGTTTGTATGAAACGAGAGAGCGAGTATGAAACAAACGCAAAGCTTCCAACCAAGAAAAAACTGTTCCTGGCAAGAGTTACAGCCGTTCATACGGATGTCGTTTATAGTTTTTAAGCTGATATCGAGAAATAACATACCCTGGAATGTCGCGACTGACCAATCAGAATCGAGTATTCCACAGAGCCGTGTAATAAAATAAAATAAAGCACTAGTATTTTGACCAACAACTCACGTGGTAAATAAATGTTCTCCCTTTTTGAAATAACTTTGGGTCTGCCTCAAGTGGTTCAATGATGGTTGCTTGACCATTTTAAATTTTCCAATTTAAAGGGTCAGATTAGGGTTGATCTTTGTTTTGATGAGCCGAGATCTTTTCAGTTGATGTGTGAACAAAACTTCACAAAACATTATTTGTAGCATGCCTTTCAAAATTACAAAAGCTTTGTGATTTGTTACTTTTAATATGAAAAAGTCTAAGTTTTCAAATTGTCACTTTTATAATGAAATTTGAGTGTGAGCTGTAGCGAATCAGCTCAAAGGGGAAATATGAATAAATAATCATAACTAGTTATAATGAACTATTATTACTAGTCCCCTGGTTAGCTATTAGCTGACCAGGGTCAACTGTCTGTTAATTCTAAGTACGTTAATTTCCTGGTTAAGGGAAAGAACTTTCTTACTGTACAATTCTATAAGTTTGTAACGTAAATCTGAATGATTATTGACTCCGGTTATGAGTAAAAAATGAACACGTCAAGTGTGATACAAGAAAGGTTTTATTAACTACATAAACACTAAAACTAGTCTAACATACTACATAAACACATTAAGCCGGTCTAACAGACACACACACACACACACACATACAGTTGGTATAGGAAAGGGTTAAAGTTTAACACTAAAGAAAGAGACATAAGGAATGACATTTATGGAACCATTTTGCATATTCAGCAGATCTAAAACCTGAGGGAAAACGTCAGATTCTTAGCACAAAACACACCTTGTAAAAATGTGTAACTGATACTTAATGCATCAATTAAAGCGACTAAGTTTGATACTTGCACGTCTGGCCCCCCCCCCCCCCCCCTCCCCCCTCTCTATGAAACAAAGATTCCTGATGCGTCTTCCGGCCCAAGATCTTGCTGAAGTTGGTTGATGCGAAAGAACCAGTTTTGAGTCAGAGAATCTTTGGTGAATGGATAAGTCAAGGCCGAAAGGCCTGGCACAATCTTTGATATCCTGAAGCGTTTTTTTCACATCTTCTTAGCTTCTGACCGAACCACCGACTGGGGCGGTCACATGGTGTGTCAGCTTTAAGGTCAGAGAAGATCCCCGCCTCTCAAGATGGGCTTATCCAATGAGAAAAGACGGAATCCCAAGTGGGCGTTTTGAGATCCTAGGGAGTTTATGACTCTTTGTGTGGAAACATGGTACTTTGCATATGGAACTTGAATCGAAATTACTAACGATTCTCAGGGCCATAATATATATTGCCTATGTACCAACATATAATATACATTCTTGTTTAGATCATCAGAAGGCGAATTCATAGATACTAAACAAGCTATATGTAAGGTTATATGAATGAGTGGTTTATCGTAAGCATGAATAAAAATAGTCTATAATACAACAGATTAATACAAAACAGCAATAATACACACAATGGCCTGAAGAAAATGTGTGTTCATTCAAAGAAAAGGTTTTCATATGAATTAATTAGAGAACAGTCCATTTCTCCTGTGCATTGGTACCCGTGTTTCTGGAGAATGCAGCTGAGAGTCTGCTCGCATTCCACAAGGTTGTAAATGGATCGGGTTACCATGAAACCAGGGTCTTGTTCGGCGTCATGGGGTGTTACAAAGTATTTGTGAAATCTAGCTAACAAAATATATATTGTGTGTTTGAGTGGTCCAGACGCTACAAATTCCCCCCTTTCGAACGTTGTTGTCCATAGAATAGACAACAACGAGCAACGTCAAGGTGCAGAACAATCGAACACAAACCTGCCACTCACGGCTGGGAGCCAGAGGTGGCTTTTTGGCTGTTGGTGCCGTGTTGGATGCTGACTGGTGGTGTGCTGTGGTGATGTAGGCTGTAGCAAGGTGAGGGTCCTTGAGCTTGTGCAGCAGGTGTCGAGGCTTTGTCACCTGTCATCCTGAAGTGAGTTTGTCTGGGTAGGATGTTTTTTTGTTGATGTTGGTAGCCAGTAGGCTATCTGTGGTACCCCCGATGTGGAACAGCCGGGTTAGACTCTCACTGGTGAGAGTGCAAGTGGTTCCAGGGATTGCAGGTAATTGATATGGAGATTTTGTAGTGTGCAGAGAGTTTCAGACTGACCTAGTGATGATGGCAGGAGAGCAGCAGGTGGTTGTTAGCTCTCTGTTCTGCCCGAACGTCACTAGAAATCTGATGTTTGCGGTGTCGCTTGGCTCTTGTGGCGGCACCGACTTGAGCTTGCCTGAGTTGTGTTGGTAGAGCTTTCGCTGTTGGGCATGTGGGCCCGTGCTCAATCCAACGTTGTCTGGCTGCATCTAGGGGTGTCGACCGGTTTCAAGGGATGCTCCTCCCTTGGAGGGGCCTGATGCTGTGATGCAGCAGGCAAGGAGTCAGAGGTTTGTCCTTCTCACTACTCCTTAGTTGAGTTTGTTCAAGGAGCTCTTTTGCAAGTTTCAGCAGCTCCTGTAACCCAGAAGTAAGCGTGTCCAGCTGTCCTTGTGTAGCCTCCGTTCAGCACCCGTGTGGAGGAGGATGTTGTGGTGGACTGCTGTCGGACATACCGTGGTGTTTGCAGGATGAGGACGCCTTTTCCCAGTGGTTGGTCTGGAACCTGGGTCTGTTGCCATGGTGATGGCTCTGTCCTCTGCTGGCTAGGGACTTTCTGTAAAAGGATTTTGCATTGTGGCAATGCTGGGTGCCTTCTGGTGCCCGCTTTGGATTCTGAATTGTGAAGTTCAGAATCAGTGGGGTCTGACAAACACCTTTAGTGGAGGCCTTGTGCTTGTTAAAGGCCTTCTGTGTCAGGTTACGCAGCTGTTGATTAGGCATTGTGCGGCAGGCCCTAATGCCTAGATGACTTCTTGCAGCTGGTGTCCTCCGCCATCCCAGGGTAATCGTGAGCTTTGGAGTAAGTTTGTCAAAGTCTGTGGTAGTAAGCATGGGGAGTTTCACGCCGGCCCTGCTTGGTGTCTGGGGCAGCGATCAGTCCGTGTTCAGACTCTGGGTCTGAGAGTATTTAGGTTGCCAGATGTGTTGTCTCTGGCCAGCTCGTTGGGGTCTGTGGGGTCACACGGTGTGTGTGTCTGCAGTGATCCTCTGGAAAAGTCCCTGCCCCACCCCCTTGTGGCTGCTAGTTGGTGACGTGTGAACAGTGGCTCTCGCCCCCCCCCCTCGCAGGTCCGGACTCTTGGCTGAGGGGGTCTGGGCCTGCTGGCCAGGGGGGAAAAGTTATGTTTCGTGTTTTCCCTATCTGTTCGCCTTGTGGTCTGCAAGCATATTTCAGTTCATTTGTGACACTGAATTCACCTCGTTGCGTTGCTTCGGTTCGCCTGAAAATTTTTTTTTTGTTGCAGCTGCAGAGTTTTTCAGGGAGCAAGAGATTGTGAGGTGAAGAAGAAGGCTTTGGCTCTGAAAATTTTTTTTTTTTTGGAAGCTGCAGAGGTTTCAGGTTTGTTGAGCTGACTTGTGGAGTGTCAAGCAGAAGGCTTTGGCTCCCTTTCCCCCC
The DNA here is from genome assembly GCA_018155175.1 of Sinocyclocheilus anophthalmus. Classification (NCBI taxonomy): domain Eukaryota; kingdom Metazoa; phylum Chordata; class Actinopteri; order Cypriniformes; family Cyprinidae; genus Sinocyclocheilus; species Sinocyclocheilus anophthalmus. The sequence goes on along the minus strand of JADLZN010001352.1, from coordinate 562 downwards.
TTTCGTAGCTGTGCACAGGCGTGGAGGGCTTGCACTGCTGGCGACCGATGTTCAGCCGGCTGTCTTTTGCTTAAGTCTATGCGCAGTCGGTAGGACTGTTTAAATTCTTTCTGAACCAAGTCAAGCACCTCTCTAATTGCTGAGTCAGGGTTTGGACTTCAGCTCTGGCTGCATGCAGCTGGCCTTGAAGGCCTTAGAATGTGGGGTCTCTCTCATTTAGTTCCACATATGTTGTTTTTAGAGTGACTTTGTGTGAAACAGTTCTATTTTCAAGTCCTGTCTGATGGCTTTTTCCAGCGGCGCTTGGTGTATAGCAGCTGTTAGAGCCTCTGTGAAGACTGGTGATTTCCTTCTGTCGCACCATTCTGTGAGGTTCTTTGCATCCGTTCTGTGCTTTCACTCGTTGAGCAGGTCTCAGTTCTCTGCAGAATTCAGTGACTTGCAGTTTCAGCTCATATACATCCTGTCTGAGCCCCTTGAGGGTGTGGGCCGAGGAGAGAATGATGCTGGTCAGGTGTTCACTTATGTCGCAGTCTCACTGTTCCTTTCTTTGCCATGGCAG
>JADLZN010001351.1:0-17353 GCA_018155175.1 Sinocyclocheilus anophthalmus | reverse complement strand
GGTGGGGTTGGGTTGGGTTACGTGCTCAAACATGTAAATTAAAGAAATAAAAAGAAATAAATGTAAATATTATATGGTGGCTGATTAAAAAGAAATCACAGAACGTGTTGCAGTGAAAAAAAGGGAAATTCAAGTCCGTGAACATGAATCAATAGATTACAATTTCGTGACTATGTCACAAAATGCCGTGAGACTGGGTTGGATGTAACCATGTATAGCAACATGGAACATACAGTAGCCATGTAGAGCACATGTAAAAAAAAACATGCTACCATAGGTTTTAATATGTAGAGCACATGTGGAAAACAGGAGCTGCGTGGTATGTTCCTGACACTTGATTTCAAGATGTAACAGTTTCAGCTGAATGGCCAATTTTAAATCCTTCTTTGCCAAACCTCCAAGTGAGCACAACACAGAGTCAGAACAAGAAACAGACACGTCAGCATTTGCCTCCACACTTGTTTCAAATGATTGTAGTAGTTCAGATTCAGAACTAGAGATAGGCTGTGAAATACTTTACTGTATCAGCACAGCCTGAACAACCTCTTCACACCACTTTCTTGTAAAATATCTTATTACCAGAATAACATATAAATTAGCAATCAGTTCTGTGACAATTCCAGTGTTAAAAAAGCTGTCTATAAAAAGCTTCAAAGGGAGTTCAAAGCAAAAATGCATTTAGCCTACATCTTTGTCAGATTTTTAAATACATTTAAAAAAAATGTTTTTGTCTAAAAATAATAATAAAAAAAACTAGTAATAATTATGGAAAACTATTTCTGGTGGTGCTTCATTGTTCTCCTCCAAGTTTTTCAACAAGATCTCAACACAGCATCAACACCCTGTGCTCAGATTTTTCCTCGACTTACTATAGAGACTGGATCTCTCACATTTGTTTCTCCTTTAAAAGCTTTTTGAAGAATCTCAACAACATAAAAACACTATCTCAAATTTTCTAGCCTAGCTAGAGGCTGGGCTCTCCTCTCACATTTGTCTCTTCTAAAGTTTAGAAGAGATCTCAACAACACACACTGTGCTCAGATTTTTCTCTTTGCTAAATCATCAGGGTCTAATATTTAAAGCTTTCGGAAATAGATAAACAACTCATTTACAAAGTGTGCCATCAAGTGACGTACTACTAATAAAGGGGGGGATCATAATTCACAAAAGTTAAAGGCTATTTGAGCGATAATTAGCATAATCAGGATACGGTTACTTTTTATAAAAAAATTTTTATGTACTTAGGCACATAATTGTGTTGTTGGACTCAGTAATCGACCAGAAGCCTTAATCAAACTGATCTATAGAGAATGTAACCCGGAGCGTTCTTTCTTTGCTGAAAGGCACATATAAAATCTGATTCTTAATTGACTAATTTTGATTAGCAATCACTAAGATTTATAGCAGTCACATGTTGAAGCTCATATTAAGGCATAAGGACTACCCCCTTCGACATGTATCGTTGCTTAGTGCACCCTAAAGTTATGGAGATCACTCTGAAATTTAGAGGAGACAAATGCTGAGGCTGCGTCCCGAGTCTTGTCAGTGTAAGGAAAAAAAATCCTAGCGCGTGTGTGATGTGTTTGTTGAAGAGCCATCCTCTTCTAAACTTTTGGAAGATCATGTGAGAGATCCATCCGTCTCTAGAGCTAAGGAAGAAAAATCTGAGCACAGGAGAGTGTTGATGAGATCTCTTTCTAAAAAAAAAAAAAACCTTTAAAGTAGACAAATATTTATACAACCCTGCGTCTTTAGACTAGGAGGAATGTCTGAGCCCAGTGGGTGATGTTGTTGAGATACTCTTCTACAGCTTTTAAAGGAGACCATTGTGAGAGTGTTAGAGTTTTTTGTCTCAGGAGACAGTTTTGAGAAGCAGGAGACTCAAGCAAAAGTCTCCATTTGATGTTAAAGAAACCTCATGTCTGTCTAGCAGAAACATTTGGGATGTTAAAGAGATCTCTTTTTTTATTTTATTTTTCTTCACTCTGGTTAGCTTCAATGCCATTTATCTACTCCATTTCAATCAAAGACAATACATGCTTTGTCATATTTGAAGTTGTTTTATGTACACAGTGTTTTATTGCACCAATTGATTAACAGAGGAAACCATACACCTATATCTTACATACATTGCAAAAAATGGGCTGTACAAGAACAATATTTTACTGCTAAAAAACACGAACACTGGCACTACGGTGTTACATTTCGTTAAAAAGCAATTGCTTATTATACTAACCTTGCCTTGTAAGTACTTTCTAGTGTTGTTGGGGGAAAATGTGGTGTAATATCCAATGCTGGCCATTGAAGATAAATTTAACCTGTAACCTACACGCCCCCATTTTGAGGACTCAGTGAAAATGACCCTACCTAATTCAAGGTAACAGTTCCCTCCTGCCACAGGTGCTACACCAACCATTTTGGTGTCTTTGGAAAAGAACCCTTTGGGCTTTACTACCCCTCACCAGAGTTGATAATGCTCAAAAAGAATAAAAAGTTAAATAGACCACTAAAGTAGCCTTGAAAAAAATTGTACCACACTTTTTTCATATAAAATACATTAAATCGAGTCCTGGTGCACATCCAAACATAATGGGTTGAAAGTCAAATTTCTCATGTTTTCTATTCACATTTTGAAGAAGAGATCGCCCCTGCACCACTTTTTTTTTCGGAGACTATGCAATTTTTCAACACTCTCGTTAATTCCCCAAAATAATTTCCAGTCCCAATAACCAAAATCTTAAATTTTCTTGTTTGATATTTCTCTGCATAAAACATTTAAGCATGTCTTCACAACCGCACAAGAAAATAGATAAAAAAGATAATATCCGGATTCTGTGTGTGTCCTAGAATTCACGCCGCAGCAATCCGGCACAAGTTGGCGCTTTGCTCTAATTCCGCGGCTAACACTCAAACAAAAACTCCACGACAACAGCGTAATTCTCTTGGCTATAAACAGTCTGAAGAGTGATTTTTTTGTCTCAATACAAGGAGGTTCTGGCAGCAGTGAAAGAAGTTAGAGAGGATTTCTCTTCCTTTGCTGAAAGACTTACCGAAGCTGAGAGCCGAATCGGCCAGGCCGAAGACCACATTAGCGGCCTTCAAGGAAGGATTTCCAAACTTGAAAAAACCACATCGGACCTTGCCTCTGCTCTTGACTTGGCCGAATGTAGAAGCCGGCGCTCTAATATTCGCATTCTGGGTCTTCCAAACAGAGTTGAGGCAAATAATCCTGTTTCGTTTTTGGAAAACTGGCTCCCTCAGTTTCTGGGTGCGGACTCTTTCCTGGCGCCGGTGATCATTGAACGGGCACACAGGTTACCCAGTGGCATTCAAGCTTGGAACACATCGTCAAGGCCAAAGACAAAGATACTGAAATTTCTTAAATATGCCGACAAAGTCAGAGTGCTAAGAGCAGCTCAGGAAAGAGGTACAGTGATGTTCCAGAATCACCACATTATATTATTTTCTGGATCTATCGCCTGAGGTGTTGAAACAACGAAGGCGATTTGACGACGTGAAACGAGAACTTCGGAGGAGGACAATTTTGCGGGACGTGATATGGGATGATTTTCCCCGGCACGCTTCTGGTCATCAACGGAGACCGACATCATTTCTTCAACTCCCCTGAAGAGCTCAACAAATTAATCGCGGGCTTGCAAAAGGATGCTGGGGAAGCAGAGCATCACGTCATGGAGTAGTCTGGGGACGCTAAAGTTTTTTGGTTCTTTAAGTTTTCAAAGTACTCTTTAAACGTACTACCATGTAAGCCGGTAAGGTTGGTCATTTTGGATTTCATAGTCCACAAAGGGCTGGCTCTGATTAAAATAAAGAATGTTAAAACGGAGCTGTTAGGCTTTTATGTAAATTTATTTTCCTATGGTTAAATGGGCATAACATTTAAGATATATGAGAGCATGCACTTGTTTTTTTTAATGTTTTGGATACAGTTTTTATTTTGTCTCTTAATTCAGCAATCTCTTAGCGTTCCTATTAAAGGACCGTTAGAGTATGTAACTAGGGTTCTAGTCATCGAAGGGATGTTCGCCATGCACTTTTGCAGTGTTAGTGCATGTGCTGGGGGCTTATTTTGCGTTATAATGGTTCTGATGTTGGCTTATGTTTTTTTTTTTTACCCTACTATATTATATGTATGTATACTTGCACATTTCAACTTACTGGTACCTTTTTGCTCGACCCAAACTTGGTACGGGGTTTTCAGTGGATCAGGTTACTATAATATTTGAACTAGTAAAAATTTGTAGATTACTTAAATTTTGTTGAAAATGACAATGGATTCTAGTTTTACACTAACATCGTGGAATGTTCGGGGGCTTTGCAATCTAATTAAATTAAAACAAGTGATGAATAGGGTAAACTATCTCCATTCTAAAATATTGTTCCTGCAAGAAACACATTTACTGTCGGATGAAGTCATTAAACTACGTAGAAGATGGCCAGGCCAGGTTATAGCAGCATCATATGGTTCACATTCAAGAGCATTGCTGATACATAAATCAGTATCATTTCATGTATTAAAAATTATTCTTGACCCATCCAGTAGATATGTTATCATTACTGGTAGGATGCTCAATGAATATTGTAAACTTGTGAATGTTTACGGTCCAAATACAGATGAATCAACATTTTTTCATAATCTCTTCTTAATTTTGTCCTCTCTTCAGGGTAAATTAATAGTTGGGGGTGATTTTAATTGTACCCTAGATCCTAATTTGGACCGTTCCACAGGTACTGACGCTTCACACTCACAGACTAGGAATATAATTAATCAATATATAAAGGATCTTAATTTAACAGATATCTGGAGGTTTCAAAATCCAACAAAGGAAGAATTTTCTTGCTACTCTTCATCTTTTCATACTTATTTCAGAATAGACTATTTTCTAATTTCAAAGGACCTGATTGATTGTATATCTAACTGTAAATATAGTAGCATTGTTTTGTCTGATCATGCATCATCACTGAAATATACTCTCAGAAATATAATTAAAAGCCCATCTATATGGCGTCTAAACATAAAATGGTTATATAATCCTGAATTTCTTGATTTTGTAGGAAACCAAAATGATTTATTTTTGGAGTGTAATACAAATCAGACCTCCGCCTCAATAAGATGGGAGGCCTTTAAGGCCTATATTAGGGGGCAAATGATCAGCTTGGCTAGTTCTAAGACAAACAGATCCACCCTTAATCATAAAATTCCAGTGTGCCGCCCGCAGTACAATTCATGCTTTGAGGGTTAAGTTCGTGACATACAACAACTAAAAAAAATAAAGGTAAACATGTCATATATCTTTGGAAAGCTGAGATTTTTGTGATTCGAATCATTTTAAGATACAATCAACACAGCAGGTACAATAAGTGTCTTTGTCAGACCAACAACAACCAAATAAACAATAACAAAACTGAAGGAACTCACATATGAAGCCTCCTGTTAGTCCACTAGTTCATTACATTCCAAAAAAAATGGTGTAGTTACACTGTAAAGGGTCCAGACTATCCAATTCAGTGAAATATTTAGTCCAAAATACATTTATATGTTGATAAACATCCACAGAATGTAGTAGTATCATTTCAACGTAGCAGACGGCGTGATCAGATCTTCGGCGATCTAAAGTTAAATGCTTGGTTGCCTATAAACAGAACAGAATAATTGATGCAAAAATGGCGCGACTTGCCCTTCTTCTTATTCTTCTTAATGTTACGGCGGTTGGAATCCAGCGTAATGGGTGCATTCACGCCACCATCTGCTCCCGGAGTGTGGATCAAGACAACCGGTTCACAGACTAGACAACCCAAATTCCCCCTCTCCCCAAAGCTTTACAAATCCACACACTCACCTTATTTCTAATAATATAAATCATAAGATTTTAACTTCTCCATCTCTTAACTCTTCATACTCTATTAAAAAACCCTGCGGTCCCTTAAGAAAATCCATAAGAATCGAGTCTGTGACCGGTGTTGTGTGCCAAACAGCTTTTTAATGTCATGTCCTGAACACTCTATCTCTCTCAACTTATTCCTCCTCAACTCTCTCTGAAAATCAGACCTGCTGCCCCTCAAGACCACATGCCTCCACGACGATTCTTCGGACAAACCGCACACATCCCAGTATATGTTTCCCTATAACGGAGTGTTTTATTAATAAACAATGTTCCCAATATTAACTAGATATGAGGTTTCCTTCTCTGCGATGTCACTACCAATCAAGGGAACATTTAACATCCCTCTGGATTTGATATGAATGCCTTCCTTTCCCCTCTCTATCCCACCTCTCTTGCCATATTTGATTTATTGTCTTCCATATCACACTTTTAACCTCTGCTTTACTGATACTTACTTGCATTTCTATGTTTCCTTTTGTAAACGCCGTTTTAGCTAATTTATCTGCCATTTCATTTCCCCTTATCCCTACATGTCCTGGTACCCATAAAAATGTGATCTGCCTTCCTTGGTTATATATTCTTGTAACTGACTGCAGGACTTCAAACAGTATATCTTGCCGACTTTTTGAATAAAATGACCTTATACTTGCTAAAACTGATGATGAATCTGAACAAACCAAAACGTTATGCTGCCCTGTCTTTTCCACCCATCGTACAGCGATTAATATTCCCAGCATTTCCACTGTATAAACCCCTAACATATTAGATGTTCTTCTATTCATTCCAATTCCTTTACTTGGAACCACCACACTCAATCCTGTTACTTCCGTCTCTGGTTCCTTATTTGGCACCATCTGTATAAACCTGTATGTAATCATTATACTTTTCCACTATCCGATTGTTGAAGACCATTTTTGGATTTATATCTTCCTTTGCCCTCCCTTTTTCCTCTAACACAAACCAATCTACCTCAGGCCAAACTAACTTCCAGGGAGCCGTCTCTGGATAAACTACTGTGCAACTTATCCTCAAATTAAAAACTCCCAATTCTTTAGCTGAGTCATTTCCAATCCTACCAAAGTTATCATTCAGCCTTTTCCCATATTCCCAGCTCTCCTGCAACACTGCCTTAGTAGGATGTGAATCATTATGCCCTTGAAACCTGCCCAATAATTTACCATCAACTGCTTCCTTCTTAATTCTAAAGGACATTCTCCTATTTCTACCTGTAATGCTAACACTGGGGTAGTTTTAAAAGCTCCACAACACAGCCTCAAGGCCTGTGCCTGGATTACATCAAGCTTTTTTAACAGAGATTGAGCTGCAGAACCAAAAACCACACACCCATAATCTAACACCGATCGAATTAGAGACACATATATTCTCTTCATTGATAACCTACTTGCACCCCATTCTTTTCCCCTCAAACATCTCATTACATTTATTACTCTTTTGCACTTTTCTTCCATTCTCCTGATATGATCTGCAAATGTCAAACGTGAATCCAAATTAATTCCAAGGAATTTAAAAGTTCAAACTTTCTCTAAATCTCTCCCATACATTCTTAACTTTAGTCCTTCCTGAATTCTTTTTCTGGTAAAGAAGACTGACTGAGTCTTCTCTATAGAAAACCTAAACCCCCAATTATAGCCCCACTCCACCACTATATCAATTGCTTCCTGTATTTTCCTAGTAACATATTCCATATTCCTTCCTTTCTTCCATAGCGCCCCATCATCTGCGAACAAAGACCTTCCTATATCTTCTGGAACTGTTCCAAATACATCATTAATCATAATAATGAAAAGTAATGGGCTTATCACACTGCCTTGTGGTGTGCCATTATCAACTATGTATTGATCTGATAAATCTGCCCCAATCCTTATTTGTATTTTCCTTCCGAACAGAAAATCTTTGATCCAGTTAAACATTCTTCCCTCAACCCCTATCTTACTTAGTTTGATTAATAACCCCTCCTTCCACATCATGTCGTAAGCTTTTTCTATATCGAAAAATACTGCAATTACAGACTCTCTATTTGCTTGCGGCTTTCTTATTTCAGTCTCCAGTCTCACCACAGAATCTATTGTGCTTCTTCCCTTCCTAAAGCCACTTTGACAATTAGCCAGTAATCCTCTTTTCTCAAGGACATAAGTCAGTCTATCCGCTATCATCCTTTCCATGATTTTACACAAATTTGAAGTAAGAGCTATTGGTCTGTAACTAATAGGATTAGTTGGATCCTTACCAGGTTTTCTTATTGGAATCACTACCACTTCTTTCCAAGTAGCTGGTACCTTCCCCTCCTTCCATATTTTATTATATATCTCAAGAAGCTTCAACAATGATTCTTCCCCTAACTGTTTTAACATTAAATAGCACACTTGATCTTTCCCTGGGGAAGTATGTTTTGCTCTCTTTATTGCTCTAACCAACTCAGCCAAAGTAAATGGCTCATCTAACTCACTTCCAGTTTCTTCTCTCCTATTCACTTCATTAAGATGCTGATTTAAAGTTATTGATCTCCTCCTCCTCTCTTCTTCAGACATATTTTCTGAACTATGAATCCTTGTAAATGATTTGGCCATCATCTCAGCCTTCTCCTTATTGGAAACTGCGGTTTCTCCTTCAAATACCATAACTGGATATTCCCACTGCCTCCTATCTCCCCCCATCCTTTTAATCATTCCCCACACTTCTCCCACCGGCGTCGTTCTACCTATTTCATCACAGAAATTTCTCCAACTACTCCTCTTTGCTTGGCGTATTTTTCTCCTAACTATTGCTTGAGCCTTCTTGTACTGCATTAGATGTTGCACATTATGTGTTCTTTTAAGCTTTCTGAAAGCTTTATTTCTGTCCCTTACTGCCTGTTGACACTCTTCATTCCACCAAGGCACCAATTTTCGATTTACCCAGATTCTCCCCTTAGGTATAGCTTCCTCTGCTGCCGTAATAATTGCTGAAGTTATTTGATTGTTAACATCGTCTATACTTCCAGACACCTCAACCACAGCCATTGCATCATCACTCAAATTCTTAAACCTTTCCCAATCAGCTTTACTAAAATTCCACTTAGAAATGGTATCTTCTGTTCCTACCTCCAATTTCCCACCTACTGAGCACAAGACAGGGTAGTGATCACTTCCCACTGTTGTTGCTGTCAACACTTCCCAATTAGTATTTCCAGCCAGCAAACTAGATACTAACGTTATATCTAATACAGATTCTTTCCCTGTTGACACATTTAATCTAGTTCCTCTTCCATCATTTAAGCACACCAATTCTCTTTCTTCCATCAATTCTTCAATTACTTTACCATTAGCATCTGTAAGTACACTTCCCCATACCGAGCTATAAGCATTAAAATCTGCACACCAGATTATTTTTTGTCTATCTTGCCCTGGTACTCTTAGAAGCTTGTCCAGCTCCAACCTCTTACATGGGTTATAATAATTAATAATACTAATTGCACCTCCCCTTTCCCACACCTCCACCATTATATACTCTTGATCATCTCCTTTGCCCAGTAATCTATATGATATACCCGCCTTAATGAATACAACACACCCTCCTCCCCCCTCTCCAGAATTCCTATCTCTCCTTATTATTGTATACCCGTGATCACAAAACTTAGATTTGGCTTCAACCAAGATTTTGAGAAATACATCTGGTTTCTCTTCCAATTCATTTATGAAATGCTTAAATTCTTGACCATTGGCCATTAAGCTTCTAGCATTCCATTGTAAAATAATTACCATTAAAATTATTAACCATCCCATGATGCTTCTTGGCTTGACTGAATAGTGAGGTTCTCTCTCACTTCTTCCCATGTCAGTCCAATTAATCCCAAGTGATTGACTGCTGCTTTAACCACCAACTGAATTTTGTCATTTTTAGATTTTACTTCTGCCGTGCTATTTATCACTCCTGCTATGAATGTAACTAAATCAGTTTTTTTCACAAACACTCCTTCAAAGTTACTTTGCCTACGCTCTAGTGTATCCACATCTACCTCTTCATGCGGCTTGTTATCTTTTTCCCTTGAAACTTTGACAGCTTCTGCATATGTTATTCTTTTTTGCACTCTTACCTTTTGAATGTTTGTCTCCCTTCTCATAACTTCACATCCACTATATGCCACATTGTGGGCTCCTCCACAATTACAGCACTTTGGTGGCACCCCTGATCCGCATTTTCCATAATCATGGTCCCCTCCACACCTAGCAAATCTTCTCTGCCTATTACAGTTCTTTGCAGTGTGACCAAACCTTTGACATTTATAGCACCTCATTGGTTTTGGTATAAACATCCTCACTGGATAGCTCATGAATCCTAAGTATACTTTTTTTGGCAGAATTTCTTCCTCAAATTCTATTGACACTGTCTCTGTGTCCTTTACCTCTCCATCTCTTGATGTTTTCATCCTTTGGACATTCACAACTTTTGCTCCCTTGATATTCTTCATCAATTCCCCCATTGTAACACTCATTGGCACCCCTGTAATCACCCCTACCCTACCATCTTTTTTCCTGATTCCCACCCTTCCTGTGTTTTCCACCTTACACTTTGCTATATCCTTAATGTTTAGGGCTTTTTCCATTTGCCCACCATCAGCACATCTTACCAATAAATTCCCATCATTAAGGATTTTTGCAAACTCAATCTCCCCTATCTTGTTTGCTAGAGTTGTTGTTAGCACAAACGGGCTAACCTTCTTCATAATCCCCTGATTCTTTTCATTAAACCGTATTACAACATCATAAATCCCCCTCCTCCCTTCTTGAGAAATCTCCTGGTTTTCTTCTTCCAATTCAGAATCATCAACACTATCACTCCTTACTCTTTTATTTCTTTTATCATATTTATCACTCTCCTGTTCCCTCCCCAACCCTGCTCTTTCTTCACCTCTCCCTTCATTATTATCCATTTCCCCCCACCTACCTACTTCTGATCCATTCACGGAACAGTCGTGCCCCACCGCCACAAGCTCCCGATAAATGTAATAATCCGTTTTCCAAATTTTCGGCCTGGGTTCAACTTGGATAGTTAACAAATCTGCGTTCACTCCCGTCTCTCCCGCCGACTCCGCTGCAGTCTTCTTCTTCTTCTTCTTCTTTTTGTTCAATGGCCGTTCACTCATTAGCAGTATTACCGCCACCTACTGTATGTTTGGCTCGACCTCTGCCCTTTTGATTGACACCTTATTTGAGCCAATAGCTGCATCATTGAGGTGACCACAAGCATCGATAGCCAACTAGCACCCAGGATTAGGAATGGTGCAGCCTCTCTGTGATCGACAGTAGATCGATCCAATTGCATAAGAGTTTGCAAATGACTGTCGTTTCTGATAGCCAATGAACTTCTGAAAAGATTAACATGCGGTTTTGGTGGAAGAGTTTAACATACCATGCGCAGAAGTCCGTGCGCAAAGGATTATAGTGACTTCGTGCATCTGTGCGTAAAGAGCGTTCTGGGAGAGTTTACGGGTGAACGATGGTTTGAGGTTGAAAATAGCAAAGAGAACATGAAAAACAACTCGTGTGCTCTAAGAAGTTATTAAACAATGTGTTTGGCCGAACAATAAAAGTGTTTTTTAACGGAGAGAGCGATGTTTCATCCATTGCTCAGAAGTAGGGGTGCTGTTTTGGGAGGGAGGAGACGTCATCTCAAAAGTATGTTTTTTATATATTATTAATATATATATATTATGATAATATAATTATGTATATTATACATAGTTTAATGTATATATTGAGTTATGGGTTTGTTTTGAGGTGGTCATGTAACTCTGTTGTGTGTGTTGCTTTTTTGTTATACACAGACAATCATTGACATTGAATGATGAAGGTGCGGGAGCCAGTCGAGAAAAAAGCATATATTGGGGACATGGTGACAGAACCTCTGAAAACATCGGTAAAATAACTATATAGTGTGTTTATGCTCATTACTAGTGTCAGCAATTAGTGACAGTGAATCGGATAGAACTTAATAGGCTAAGTGTACACCTGTCAGTAGAGCCAAAAATTATTGATGTACATTAAAGAATTCAGATTGCGCATTTGATGGGTAGTTGGTTACAAAGGGTAATTGAGTCTCCAAGTGGCCTTTTTTGGGAGAGATGCCTTAGACATAAAATTTAGAGACACATGTGTAAACACTCTTTGCAAAGATTTGTATCAAATTTGAAATTGGCCTTGGTAAGGATTTGTTATGTGAATCCCATTGTATTGCTACGTAATAGCTGCCAGCTTAGTCATTTCAGCATCTGTTTACAAAAAATATATAGGCAGGATCTTTTTCAGTGTGTTCAAAATTTATTAATCCAAACACCAATAAGGATTACAGTGATTCGGACTGTGAGGGCGTATACTCCAAATGGTTCAAGGAACAGAATGCAATCTACTTGGGTATGCCTTTTTAGGCGTTAGGCAAATTTGGACTGTGCCAATATATAATTAATAAAATTCCAAGTATCAAAGAACTTAGAAGAAGAAAATCCCTCAGAAATGATATCCTGAAACTGAGACAGGAACTGTATACTTAAAGCAGATTGAAGACCTTTCTACTACTAAAGCTGGGGCTAATTAACAGCTAGACTTAAACATATATGACCTAGGAGAAAGGCCGGAAGCTATTTGCTGGTGTTCAAGGCATAACAAAATGACATGTTATTAAATAAATGAAATGATAGATGATAAGACTGTGACCCTATTGAATAATAAGGCTTTAGAAACTATTATGAATCTTATAAATTGCATCACATCAGTGAATACCATCTCTGAAAAGCTTTGTTTGGAAGAGATCAGTTAACCTCACTATCCGAGGAAAAATCTAAAGGCACTGGACAACCGAGGAAGAAGCAGACTTAAATGACAGCCAATAATTTTATGAGTATGGGAAAGCGGCCAGGCCCTGTGGTTTACCCCATGGGGGGGAAAAAAACCCATCTATAAGATTTTACAACAAATGAAAACCCCAATGATTGACTATGTTAACGTCTAGGTTACTTGTGTAACCCGCGTTCCCTGAAGGAGGGAATGGAAACGTTACGTCAGTCGTGACTGACAAACTGGGATCCGCCGAGAAGCCCAATCAGCATCGAGGTTAACTAAATAAGCAATAGACAAGTGGCGGTGCGTGTTCGCCACACGCACCACCCGCCCCGCGCGAGGGTAAAAAGGAGAGCGCAGGCAAACGAACATCAGTTTTCGCTGCGGAGCAGAGAGACGTGCCCCAGCGTAAGCGGTGGTAACAGCAACTGTGGCGACGGAAGACGTCTCCGTTCCATCCCATTCAGTCAGTCACGTTCTACGTTTCGTCAGTGACTGACGAATTGGGATCCCTATGAAAACGCCACTTTTGCTGACCCCCTCCAGTGCCCTGCGTAAGCCGGCAAGTCCCCCCACACCAGCGGGGGCGGAAGATAGGACAGCGGCTAGGTAGAGGTGTCCGCCACTGCTGTTCTATGCAGTGGTACTTTGGATAACACTGGGAAAGCGTACCCAGCTGGGACGCTACGGAAGTCATAGGAGGTATCATGTGGAATTACATATATGGACTGGCCCAGGGCAGTACTAAATATGGAAGTCCCTGCGGTAGACTCAAACCGCCTGGGGTGAGATAACTACGCAGCAAAGATGGCAGTGAACGACTGCCAGGGAAAAACACGGGCTTACCTTGAGGGGAGCCGTACCATGGAAGAATACACATGTAGGATCACCCGAAGGGGGAATCACTACACACGGGCACCTAGCCCAGCACAAAGGCTGACCTTGTGCATGCACACGAGTGCTGAACCTGGCATCTGGCACTCCGCCACGCCTGACCGCCGAGGGTGCAGGAGGAACTCCAACAGGGTTCGCCATGGGGAACTGATTGAGGAGCACAAAAACGCACGTATCCGGTCCGTAGAGGGGAATGGTGCCGCAAGCGTGATCGACACCGAGCAGGTCCAGTGCTACTGCCTACCTGAGGTGAGTACACGAGAGGACACGGGCTCTACAGGCGATTATAGAATCGCGCAAAGTGTTTTTTTTTTTTTTTAGGGGGGGGGCGTCGCCCAGACAGCAGCTCTTACAGTGCTGGGCAGGGGGCTCGTGAGGAGGCGTAGCATCCTTGAACTGAACCCTTCCGCCCATTAGCGAAGGGAGAGGGGGACAGCCGTGTAGAGACTGGGTCTCGTGCACCGCAGTCCTCGCCCTCTTGGGACCTGGCAAAGGCAAAGGAAACTGCTCTTTTATTGAAGCTTTGGGTACCACTGGCTGGGTAGCCAGTGGCGGAACAAAATCAAACGGAAACATAAGATTCTCCACCCGGCCCTCCTCCGGGGGAAGGAGTGGTGCAGTCACCATCTCATGAAGAGCAGGATCCAAGGGCTCCGGGTCGCCCGTCTCAGGGACGCCGCCTGCTCTGTCGCTTCACGGGCTTAGCAGGGGTGGAGGCGGGCTGCACCGGTTTCCTGCGGCCAGCTCCACGCCGCGGCCGTTGTGAAGGCTGCTGTTGTTGCCGCGCCGGAGCGGAGGTGGAGGCCGCAGGGGGGCACTCTCGGCGACAAGCAGACAGAGGGGCTGCAGCCGGCGGTGCAGGATGTGTCGAAACGCCTCTGTCTGCTTCTGCACGGCGGAGAACTGTTGGGCAAAGCCCTCCACCGCTTCGCCGAATAGTCCGGCCTGGGAGATCGGGGAGTCCAGGAAGCGACGCTTGTCGGCCTCCCTCATATCCGCCAAGGTCAGCCATAGGTGGTGCTCCTGGACCACCAATGTGGACATCGTCTGACCCAGGGCCCGCGCCGTGACTTTCAACGCCCTAAGCACCTAGTATTAGACCGCAACGTCGCGAGGTCATGTCCGCCTGGCGAACATGAAATAATCCATTTTGGGGGGAGCGCTGCTTCAGCGGGCTGTAAGCCCAAGCACGAGAGGCAGCAATCATGACCATCACCCAGCATCAGGTAACGACCGCATCCAGAAACGCACACGGGTGAAACGGCATCTTTAAAAAGACACCCGCGATCGTGAAGCCTCGTTAGGAATGCCTTTTAGAGGAAACACACTCTTTTAGGAGAGAGCTGAAGCGCCCAGGGGGAGGTCGCGGCGAGACCGCAGAATGGAAGCTGCAGCACGCCGAGGTTTCTAGCAGCACTGAATGGCATCCCCCGCTGATACGCCGTGACACCAACGCCAGCTGTTTTTTCCAAACACTCGCGTAGATTCGTCTTGTAGAAGGCTCGGCTCCTAAGCGAAAAGCTGATGTGCGTTTGCAACGCGCTCTCCTTTTATACAAGCGCTGAGGGGCGGGGTGCGCGTGGCCGTACACGCACGACACTGTCAGTGGCTTGTTTAGTTACCCTCGCAGGTGATTGGGTTCGGGCGAGATCCCATTCGTCAGTCCCGAATGAGTACGTGAACGTGATGACTGAGGGACTCCGCTTTCTCCTGCGTTCTGCCCTCTCACTTAATCATAACGGGAAAAGATCCTAAAAATGGTGATTTTACATACACAATAGTCTTTTTAAATTCAGACACGAAGATTAGGTCCAGGTTTAGATAGTAGACTTGATGAATATTACCCCATGATTGATCCTGATCAAACCGGCTTGCAAAAGCTAGACAAAGATTTCAAATATATGCAAATGTTAATGCATACACTTTAAAAAAAGAAGCCTGATACGGCTTACTCTCCCAAGATGCCGAAACGCTTTGGCTGGGTGGTGAGTTATATTGTGAGATCCTTTTCCGTTTGGTTCGGACCTGTTTAGGCAAATTTATAAAATTTTAAATTCAATCCAGGGCAGAAGATTGATAAATATAATCTCTAAATCATTTTGTCGACCGTGCGACTACTGTGAGGGAGCACGGAGCGAGTAACGAGGAAACCAGGAGTACATCAACACAGGAGACTTTATTTGCCATCAAAGGAACCAGGAAAACACACGTACTACATGGAGACATTCACAATACCGGACAAAGGAACTCCACACAGGGACTAATATTTAAACACAGGACTTGATGAGGGGAAAACGAGAAACACCTGGAGCTGATGAAACACCTGGGACAAATAATAAACAATCAGGGAGCAGGAACAGGAAGACCAAATAGGGGCATGGAAAACACCTGGGGAGCAAGACATAGACAAAACATGGAACAGAGTCTGACACATTTCAGCTTTCACGAAGCACACGCCATTGATGTCACTGCTCCTTTTTACATTAGCTATTGAACCTTTGGCTAATGCAGTATGTAGAAATAAAGGTATATCAGGGATTACAATTGATGGGTCTTGAAAATAAATTAGCTTTATATGCTGATGACATTATATTATTTCTATCCAATTTAAGTACATATATACCATGTTTATTAAAACATTTGGATCTTTTTCAGGCTATTAAATAAATGAGTCCAAATTTATTATTTTATTTCTTAAAGAATCGGAATGTCTTACACCCCCCATCCAAACCCCGTTTAAAAATGCTCATGAAGGTTTTAAATATCTAGGCATTATTATCTCCCCAGACCTATATAATATGGCCTCCAGCAATTATAACTACATAACTAATTTTTTCAGTAATATGAGGAAGCTTTTTTCCAATTTCATTTGGGCAAATCGACATCCCAGATTGAGGATCTCTCTTTTATATTTACCATATGAACGGGGAGGGTTGCAGTTGCCTAATCTTAAATGTTACTACTGGGCAGCTCAACTAAGAGCAGTAATGTTTTGGTTCACAAATAAAAATTCTATCCCTTGGGTACGGACTGAGGCCTGTACATCCGGGCAACTGCCCTTGAATCTGTATTTGTACTCAGCACCCCTGCCCAAATTGAAAAAAGCCACTTCTAATCCCTTTGTTAAAAATACTATTGCTGTATCAGAGCCGACGAGACAAGAGAAATGCGGATCCATCTGCAAAGCTTTTATGAAAAGACGTGGACATAAAACAGGCAAGGGTCAGACAATGGCAAAAAAGGTATATTGAGGGCAAGACACAAGAGAAGTCCAGTAAACAGGCGTGGGTCAATCGACGGCGAACGTAATCCAACAGGGCGAGACTAGAGAGATAAAGCCAGGAAACCAGGCAAAGAATCAGAAACGAGAAACTAGAAAGGCCAGATAGGCTAAGGCAGGGAAACTAACCAAGGGCTTGTAGTGGAGCTATCAAATGTAGCACTAAACAATTACCTCGTCGGCGGGAAGGGATCAAAGGTGGTGTTAAAAAGTGAGTGAGTGTATGAAAAAGCTGTGTGCAATCAGTGCTGTGTGCAATCAGTGAAACAGCTGTGGGCAATCAGTGCAATGGATGATGGGATATGTAGTCCGGGATGATGTGCAACAGTGTGTAGTGCGAGAGTCAATGAAAATGGAAAGGGTGGCCTCTGATGGCTAGCAGAAGGAAGTTCATGGACAGGATTCGTGACATAGCCCCCCCACCAAGGAGCGGCTTCCAGACG
>JADLZN010001350.1:0-25557 GCA_018155175.1 Sinocyclocheilus anophthalmus | reverse complement strand
TACTGACGTTTCAGTATATGTGTTCCCAGGGAATCAAACCCATGACCTTGGCATTGGGCAGTTGAGATGGAGGCCCATGACCGTGGTGAATGATTTGCAACCATTTATTCTACGCAATTCTACTATACATCTTTTGTCCAGGTTAAAAACCAAAAACTACACCCACTGCTGTGAGCTTTCCGTTATGCCAACCATGTGTATGTCCCTCCCATACTCCACCCACCAATGCTGTCATGAGTTATTTCAGGAGGTGTCTATGACTCAGCGATTAAATGTCCAGAGCCCACTGGCGTCATGCGAGCTGTCCATCTTGAGAGCTACAAAAGCAGCTCAGATGTCTTTATTCAAAAACCTCCTCGCCAGGGTTATATGGGTTCTCATTAACCGCTGCTATGCCCTGTTTATACAGTCTGATGTAATGAGAATGGCTCCCTTGTTCCTTACTCTTCAGCCTGATTAAGGACTTTCTTGGGTGTGCTTTGAAGAAGAGATGCTAGAGTGGTCTTTCATTTAGGCATGGCTAAGGGGAAGTTATGAATTCTTGAGATTACTTTTGGGTGGCATTGAATGAAAATGCAATGTTGTTGGATACTGAATATTTCATATTGAGTGCCTAGCGGGACTGTGCAGTCGTATATGTCTGCCTGCATTTATTGATTTATTTTAATGCGTTTATTTTAGAAAAAGTTTACCCCCCCCCCCCCCCCAGTTCGAGTTCAGTCACTTATGGCTTGAACTTTATGATATATAGTTGCTAAATTGAATTCAGGCGTGGAAACAACCTACAATCTCTGTTGAAGTCTCAGGGGCCTGTTTAGCTCCTGTGAAGCAGTTTGACCTTGTAAATGTACTCTCAAGAGGAAGTTTTACTGAAATTACAGTAAGCAGGAAGAGATGTTTCATCTCAAGAATGTGTTGAGGACAATATTATATTACATGTGTTGGTAAAGAAAGGATCTGTACACCCAACGATGAACAGTTTACCTTAATTTACTTACCTTTACATTTTCTATGAGTCATAAAATTAGATATTTGATAGAACGTCCAAGCTGTTATTTTTCATACAATGAAAGCAGATGGTGTTTTTTTACTGCCATACTCCAATGACAAAAAAAGAACATAAAATCAGTTCTGAGTTACAAGTCTTTTGAAGCCATATAATAGCCTATGTGTTAAATTGATGTAGTTTTTAGACACATTGCACCAGGTTCAATGCCATTGGCTGATGCTCTGTTGCGTGACCAGTCGCAAAGTGGGAAAGTTCAAAAAATGTGACTGCAAATGAAATTTGATGGCTACCGCAGAAGGAAAGATTATCATTGAACCTTAGCAACCTAAATGTTTGGCTGTTCCTCACATCTATCATATAGATTCAGAAAGCTTGAAATATATTAGAGTATTTTTATGGTATTTTTATAGTGCTTTTTGTCATTTTTAGAGCTTGCCAGTGTAAATCACAATTCACTTTCTTTGTATGGCAAACTCAGTCTTCCAATAACAACATATTTTGTTTTTCACAGAGTAAAGAAAATGATAGTGGGGTGGAATGACATCAGGGTGAGTCTAAACAAAATATTAATTTTTGGGGGTGAACTATTCTTTTAATATTAGAAATCCACTGTCCTGTGTTTCAGAACCTTACTAATCTGGTTCACAATATCAAGAGAAGATGCAGGGTAAAAATTGTAGTGAGATGTTAACCAAAAGTGCCAAAAGTGCACAGCCCACTCTCCAGACGAACTGAGGTGGGAGATCTCCGCTCTTGGACAATTTAACACCTGACCACCATCCATTTCCCAAATAGAATGATATGACACCATTAAGGAAGGCCACTCTTCTTCCCATGTTACTCTCTGCAGGCTGGATCAGCTCATCCTCTGGTATAATGGGTAACACCCATTGAGCTGTGCATATCGTAAAGGCAATTCAATATAGATGGAAATGAGATTAGACTGTGTTATTAGATCACACTTTTCCAGTTCGGCTAAGGCAGCGGGTGCCCTGTTACTATTCAAGGCTATTCTGCAGATTTGTCTGAGGGGAGCAGGTGCATAAGTTATTGTGTGTATTCAATCTCATGTTTGAGGTAAACACATTCGTAGGGAAATATTTTTGAGACGGAATACATTTTCAATTGCATTCTAAAATGCATCCATTCATTAAGGTGCTGTCAGTCATTTTAAAAGATATTTCTGGATGCTAATTTTGTGTCGAGGACAAAGCGTGTCACTTCAAAATAAAGGAATCAATTAGCCATGTATTTTATTCTATTTTAAAATGAAATTTATTCCTGTGATGCACAGCTGAATCTTCAGCATCATTACTCCAGTCTTCAGTGACATGATCCTTCAGAAATAATTCTGATATTCTGATTTGATGCTCAAGTTATGTTTATTATTATGTTGAAAACGGGAGTGCTGCTTAATATTTTTTGTGGAAACCATGATGCATTTTTTTTCAGGATTCTTTGATAAAATGGAGGTTCAAAATAACAGCATTTATTGAAATAGAAATCTTTTTAACATTGTACAATTTTTTTACTGTCACTTTTGATCAATTTAATACATCCTTGCTGAAAAGTATTCATCTTTTTCAAATAAAAATCTTACTGACTCAATGTTTGTTTGAAAAGTGTGTCTGTATATAAAGGCACTTTTCAAGATGGACTAAAATCAAGTAGTATTATTTTTTGTTGTTGTTGTTGAAGAAAAGTTAGTTTGCCAATATTCAACAAATATTTAATATTTAACAAACATTAGCACATTTTCAATCAATTTTTAACTCATTTACATTTTAAGTTTCAAATATGTATTATTGGGCAATTTGAGTTTTTTTTTTTCAATTAATAATTGGTAATTGATTCCTTCATTTTATTTTTTTAATCTAGAACCTCTTGTTCATTTAAAAAAATTTTTCTGTTTATAGTTATTGTCTTGCTTGTTATTGTTAAATATATTGCAGTTACAGAAGTCTGTTTAGTTTGTTTAGCCTTCTCTCCTGTGAACTGACATCTGTGTTTATAGGGTGTGCAGATTGATGTCAAAGTGATTGGAACAACTGGGCGTTCTAACTGGGCTTGACGCCAGCTCTCACACATCAGCTCTCAAAAGACAGTTCATCACCCTTGATAAGTGGCACCTAGATGAGACCTGGAGTGAGGTCTGTGAGAGCTATTATTAAAATCCTGACAGGGGGACTTTATTGTTGGCCAACAATGTGACGGTACCTTGTTTTCTCCCACATGTACGTTTTTTGCTTACGTTTTTCTTGTTTTAGCATCACCACACCCGCAAAAAAGCATCATAGTTTTTTGCTAATGCTACTGACATAATGCTGGTTCTTTGATAGTACATAATTTTGACTTGGTTGACATGTGAAATGGAAGCAGAGAAAGATCTAGTAAACCAGGATCCTAAATGCCTTTAAATGACTAATGGACGTAACCTTTCAAGTGGTGATTTGTTTTGAAGGTGTTGTCATGCTGTTGTAATTCTTACATCAGATCTGTTGTTGATATAAAGGTTGCTTCAGGGCCAAATTAAATATCCTGCTCGCATTCATACCCTATAGTTTGTTTTCCAGCTGTTTTGAGGAAGCTACTTTGAAGCTAGCCTACTTAGCTACAACCTAAATGAGTTCAAGTACAGTAGAACTACTCTTAGCTAGTCTAAAATAACCGTATTTAAGTATTTATGCATGGGTTTAAAAAAAAAAAACAGTTAATAGTTTATTTTATCTGTCAAATGTTTCAGGATTTGCATGTCCCAACTTGTAAACACAAACTTCCCAGGATGACTTGAATGCACCATGTCCCTCTTGAAATCCTTCTTCAAAATTGTTTTGTGTTGTATGCTGTGTAAATACAACAATTAGTGTCTTTTAAATTCACTTTTGTGACCTCTTTTACTGTTGAATCTTTTCCAGCAAAGTCCCAACTCACAAATTGAACTGCACAAAATCTAAGAAAGATGTGCAAGTTCTGTCAAAGTGTTCCTGTCGCTCTCTCGGCTGGAAGAGCTCTAAACAGCTGTTCATTTTAGACTAATCAAATGCCTTTTAGTTAACAGTCTCCCCCTCTCCTCACAATGTCTCATTCAAAGGCGAGTCAAGTACATTGAATGCTGGAGATTTCAAACACGCTAGATGTGCAATATTATTTTCTGATGCCACCATCGTCAATCTATGCACTCTTCTTTAATAAAATGCCCATTATAAAGCACAAGAGAAATGTTATTCTAAAGTGCTTTTAAAGGGACAGTTTGTATTATGCTGGTATGCAGAGGTTAGCCAATCAAAAAATAGGTACATATACATGTTGATGTCTTAAAGGTACAGTAGCCTTTTAGACACCTACTCTGTGTAAAAAAGACAATTTATTTAAAAGAGTCAGGAATGTATGATAAGGACTATCGTGGCTGTTTATTGGTGCTAATAGATAAACATAATTGGGGGGGGGGGGCGGGATAAAATACTACATAAGGGACCTGGTTTAATTTTGGTCCCAATCCCATTAAAGTCTCAAAACATACATGAAACCAACTCTTCTATGGAAATTCTATTAAGTCTATTTGTGGAGAAAAAAGGTCTAAGGGGTTTTCAAGAATAGTTCTTAATGGGCTGGGAGACAGAGGAAACCACCTCGGCTGGTTTAAACTAGTCTACTCAGAGTCTCTTTTACACAGGCCCTAATATATATATATATATATATATATTATATATATATATATATTTTTTTTTTTTTATATATATATATATATATATACTACAGTATTGAATTCAAAGGAGGGTGACAAACGAAGCAGTCAGAGATAATCGCTGAAAGGAATCACTGGTCCATTGTATCTCATAAAAACATCACAGCGCTGTGCCAGCAGTGCCAGTCCATTAGCGAGACAATGATGGTGAGATCTTACTCTGCTTCTGCCTTCATTCTGTCTCTTTCTCTCTCTTGAACTCTCTATGTATTCACTTAGCTCTCAAAAAGTGTGGGGAGGTGAACTTAGGAAGGAGAAAAGCAGGATTAAATCATCATGTGACACATACACTCTGTTTTTTTTTTAAAGCTTTAAGTCCCTGGCCTGCTCAGGATTGTAACTGGTGTTTTGCATTTATGAGGCATAAGCAGCTACTGGAAAATGCCAAGGACTCCTGATACTTCAAAGCGAAAACTTTTTGTCATGAGAAGCAGCACAAATGATTAACCCTTTGTGAGAGTGTGTAGATATATTCATTCAGTTTATGTAAAATATGACCTTTCCATGGAGGTCTATAATACTGTTAGCATTTATCTCAATAGCAGATGCTCTACTGGTGAAATCTGCCATCGTTGCTCAAAATGGGATGATGCAGCTGTAGTTTTATTTTTAATTGTGAATGACAGTGTACAGTATCAATTTCCTTGTTTTGCCTGTTTTGTTATTGTAGATAGTTGTCTCCAGATGGACATGCATTATTAATCAGGACTGCAATATGAACAGTGGACCAGCAGGTGGCTGCAGTAGACGAGTGTGTATGTGGACTGCAGTCCCAGGCAGCACATGCTTCTGTGAGCAGTTGCTCCATATGGCCAGATTCAAGTTCAGTTTATCTCTTCAGGCCAGTAATGCACTTGGTGGAGGACAGAGCTGAGAGACTTTTTGGGACCAGAAATCACTTGTGTCATGGGCATGAGTGTGTTTATATGATAATGTAGTAGAGATGTGGTGGAATTTCTGCATATGTGGAGCAATCAATCTCTTAGTATAGTTGAAAACCCAGAACCATTTTTAAAATGCAGGAACCAAATGTCATTTTACCGTTAATGGTTCTCGCAAGTCCATTCTTCTGCCGATGCAGACAGAATAATGTAAAATACTCATATTACCAACGGTATTGGAACACAGCTAGTCCAGTCCACTACTAAATTGACAGTGTGATCATTATAGGCTGATTCTTGAGTGACTGACTCTTTTTAGTCAGTTCTTTTGTGAATCAAACTGAAACAAGCGAATCAGAAACATATAGTTCAGCCAGTGTAGACTGATTCGCAAACAAATGGCAGTGCAAAAATATAGTCCGATTCCCAAAAAAATGGCTGTTATGAGCTGCCTCTTTTTAGTGAATCAAACAGAAACAGGTGCAACAAGTGTAGACCGATTGCACAATGAATGATTCTAATGAGTCATTTCTTTTCAGTGAGTCAGAAGTTACAAGCAAAACAAGTGTAGTCCGATTACACAGTGAATGATTCTAATGAGTCAGCTCTTTTTAGTGGATCAAAAACAAACAGCGCAATCAGAGTAGTCTGTTTTCTAAATGAATTCCTGAGACTTAAAATTAATAAGGCAGTGTAGTTACAGACTGGTTTTATGTATATACAAATTGTATTTTTTCAAATATTTCTTTCTTTAAAATACTTAAAGCACAGTCCGTAACTTTTTTTTTTGGTTAAAAATGATCCGAATCAATATTTGAGCAAGTACAAAACCAGGCCCAGGGTTCAAAACTATCGCCTTACTTTAGCCCGAATCACAACGATTAGCTTATAATAATGTCTTCTAATTTGAGTGGTACGGGTAGGTTTCGCGGGAAATTCGAGCATGGCACTACGTCATTACGTCACGTCTGTAAACATAAAAAAGTTGTCCCGGCTACTAGGCTATCTCATGTGAGGATCCTGCAGGTGGCCGATCATTTATAGCCTTTTCTCACAGCAGCCAGAATAATTAAATGTATCATTTTGATGGCAGATTATAATCCAGAAAGGATTATGTGTTTAAACACATGTGAATGAAATTAAATTAAATTCCAGTTATAAATGTGCTTCTGATTACAGATAGCCTGGGATTACAAAGATTTGAATTTGAAAGAAAACCAGTTCGAAGGGAGCATAATTTGCTTTTTGGATAAAATCATTTCTTAATATGAAATTCGAATGGCATTACAATTAGAGATTAGACTGTACAGAAACTGAAATCACACGCTAATACACACTATACTCATAGTCACCAATGCTGATGTTGTTAACATTAATTATTTGAGAATAAAGTATAACAATAATAATGATTTGAACGGTTTGATGTGATATGAGTAGCTAACCGATCTTTAGATTTAATCATCGTTGGTAGCGAGATTTATGGTAATGCTTTTCATCAGTTGGTCAGAACAAACGTGGCAGACTTGTAACTAATTACTTGTTCAGATGGCAATATACGGTAAAAAATTCTTATTTGGGTCATATTCCAAAACGTAGGCTAGAATCTGTGATTGCAAAAAGTACAGTAAATATCCACACCGGTGCGGTGACAGACTGCCACACATACTCTTCAGAACATTAGATTCATGCGCGCTGGAGCCGTGCCGACTCACAACCCACGCAAGCTAGATAATTCCGCACACAGCTGCAATTCCAGGTTGGCGACAAAGAGGCAAAACTTACGGGCTGCAGCTTTAAATAAGCATTAATGGAATCTTAAGGAACCAGGATCATTAATTTCTTTACTATTCCCATGAGGTTCCATTTCAGCTATGCTGTCTACAGTACAGTATGTAGACTATGAGGCAGCTCTCTAGGTTTTTAGAGTTATGTTGTTTGATTGATGAACTCACTTGAGGAAAAAAAACACCAAGGCTCTGCAGTCCAAGTTATGACCGCAGTTGTTGTAATTGCTCATGTATCTTTGCAGCCAATTTTTGCTTTCATCAGAAAGGGTTGCTCATCTTTCTAATAGTGCATTATCCTGTTATCTCAACTCATACTAGGAAACAGCCTTTAAATTCACAATAACCCACTGTTTCTACACTCAATGTTTATTCTTTTCTGTATGGGGTCCATTCACCGCATCTCAAAGGAGTACTATGGTAACATTGCCTCACAACTTATAACTCTGTATTTCAGCGTGTTATTGTGCATCTGGAGCTCGAATGACTATGTTCTGCTTTGCAGCTGCAGAAAAGGCGTTGGCTGTGGATATTAGAGAGGAGAAAAACAACTCGGCAAAACTTGTAATGCTTCAACTGCTTGACGAAGACGTTTCTCGTCGGTGGAAAATCTCCGAATATGAGGAATAATGTGCATAAAAATAAGTCTAGACATTTTCAGTAGGCGTTCGGCAGGCAGTTGAACTTGTTTTGGTGGTTGCATGCCTGCCGTCAAAGAAATGCACTGCGTAAGAATGTGGGTGAGCTGCTTTATGAAAGTCTTGTGGCGAGAACGTTCCTGTCATTCGTTCTTCAGGCCCATCAGCCTGCCGTACATCCGTCGGTTCTCCTTACTTGAGCTTCTCCAAGATGGACTGCAAAGAAAGAGTGGGACGCTGCTTCCTCTTTCTCTTCTTGGCAGTTCTGTTTGATGTAGCCGGACTAGTTATCTTCCTCATTGGCATTTTTGCACCCATCGGTTTTTGGGATTTGTTTGTCCTGACCGGACCGATCATCATCTTCCTTAGCTTGGTGTTTTGGATCTTCTGGTACCTGGGGAACCTGATGGTCCCATACCGCGAACTCCTGCCCAAGTGAGCATGGACTGGAGGAGGAATATGGACTGGAGAAGTCGAATAAATGAACTTCAGGAAAACAAAAGGACTCACTGAGTGACTAAAAGAATGGATGAATGACGTGTCACTTGAAGGCCTGCTGGAGTCAACCGTTTGATCATCATTGTCTTGGGAAATGAAACTCTAACAGTGATTACCATCTCTAGAATGAGAATGAAAGTGGGGTGACAGAAGATAAATCCTGTCAATGAATTTTAACAGCAAAGAACTGGACAATTTGACACCTAAAAATGCAGCTGCTTCAATTAGATCTTCAATTTTTGTCAATTTTTTTGATCACTACACGATCGTGAAAGACTTAACTTTCTAAAGATACTTATTTTTGAGTATCATGTGTAGTTCCTGCCTCTTTTTGGAAGATCCTGTCATGCACTTTATGGAAAACGTTGGAAAACCTCAGGTGAACCTCTCAAGTGCTGAGCTTGACCATAGACACTATGATTATTGCACTGTACTGAAAGTGAATTATTGATTTATGATTGATGTCTTGCATTTTCCACAGTCTTTTTACCTTTATTTACAAGTTTACAAAAACTGTTGTTATTATAACCAGTATAACCATCAAAAATGTTGATGCTGAATGTGAACACCTGTATGAAATGATACTGTGGTTATTATGAATGTAACGTATAAGATTAATTTATAAAAGTACGTTTTTGTTTGGTCAGTGACAATCGGGGCGTCGTCTTCTATAGTCTTTTGTTTTGGTCAGAGATGCCTTTCTGGAAACCAGATGAACTGGAAACGCCAGCGCCAACAGCATTGAGCGTGAGAGATCCGCCCTGTGAGCTTGACGCAGGAAATTTTTTCTTTGTGATTTTGCATGAGGTGCTTCCCTGTCATGGCATCCAGCATGTTGAGATCATGTGACCAGCCCAATACTACACGTTTCTCAGTAAACACCACCCAATCAGTCCTTTTGACTGCAGAATAAATAGATAATGGGTTACAATTTCCATAATGCTGCATCCACACCAAACAGGTGTCAGTACACTCTTAAAAATAAAGGTGCTTCACAATGCCATAGAAGAACCTTTTTGTCTAAATGGTTCCATAAAGAACCTTTAACATCTGAAGAACCTTTCTGTTTCACAAAAGGCTCTTTGTGGCGAAATAAGGTTCTTCAGATTATAAAAAGGTAAGAAAGAGATGGTTCTTTAAAGAACCTTTGACTGAATGGTTCTTTGTGGAACCAAAAATGGTTCTTCTATGGCATTGCTTGAAGAACCTTTCGAAACACCTTTATTTTTAAGAGTGTATAAAGTCCGCTGTCATATGATTAAACTTCTTCTAAACTATTTGACAGGTCTGCAGCAGATTATGTAAATCATGGTGATATTAATATTGCATTTCAGTGTTCAGATCCAAAGACATTTCTGTTTGGTACAATGAATACTTGATGTTCAATGTCAATTCTGGAAACTGAAGCAAAACCAGTTGGGATCGACTGACACACTGCATGGTGGTTGTCTGAGTGCACATAACGTTCATATTTTTGCAGCTAGAAAAAATAAAAATACACAAGCAATGTTATGTAACAGATAGAAGATTACAAATAAAATCAATAATAATAAAGGAAATACACTGTAGTATTGGGATACAGAATGTACAGGGCTGTCCAGAGTTAGCTGGTCTTCAATAATGTTCTCAAAACATTAGCACAAAACATTATTTAAACATCATTTATAGAATGCTTTTCTGAAACATTTTAGTTGGACGTTTGTCTAATGGTTTTTAAATGTTACTATTTATTAGTCTCAGGCGTTTCAGAGAACATTCAAATGTAACGTTCCCATAATGTCTGCAAAATGATAAAATGGAATGTTCCCTTAATGTGTACCGTAACTGTAAACAGAAATTATAACGTTTTTAATAACATAATGATAATCTTAGTAAAATGTTCTTAGCACATATTTTTTGTTATCTGGATATTTGCTAACTTCTTAACTTCCATAATAATAATAATCCTTTCACAAAGAAAGGCCAGATAAGGATCTGACTTGCCCAAGATGGTGAACCCAAAGGGCTCCAATATGAATTACTTCTCCTCGATGCATAAATAACTTGATACATATAATATCTAGAGCCAGTCTAGTTTTGATCTAAGATGTGGTGCTACCGTGCCACATCTAGTGTTTATAAAGTTGTTCATAAGAAACGGGTCAAATGCTGTGCTTGGGACATGGGCTGTGACCTTTGGCCAGTGGGTGTACCAGAGGGAGCCCTCAACAAATGACGACACATGGTGCAGGTGAGGGCGGGACTTCAAAAAATTGCAGTGACGAGGTGGGGAAGCAGCTACTGAAATGGCAAAAAAACTAGAGGTGAATGTTCGGGCAGATAAAGCTCACTCCAAAACAAGAGTGAATCTGGAGTTGGCTTTCAGCCGCTGGCGAACACTGAAAAAAGAGATGCACAGTCCTACCTCACTAAATACTGTCAACAGACACACCCTTCATCTGTCAGAATTTCCACCAGGTGAGAAATTATTAATTTTGAATTCATTACAGTGTTTAACTTTTTATGGATTGTAATTTATTATGCTCCATTTGTTCATAGGATTAAGGAAGAATATGAAGAAAGGCCGTCAGCAGATAAACTGACAAACTTACTAGACGGGTGTCTGATAATGAAGACAGGTGTGTGTTATTGAAATATTTGACAATGGAGGGTGGAGGTGTGGCCGAGGCATGTTTATTTGGTCTGGTAATCGGTGCTCTTGTGCAACATCTAGGCCCTGTCCACATGGAGATGCGTTTAGCTGTATACGCATACATTTGTATCATATAGGCATTTCGTCCACACGGATCCACCGTTTTGGGAGAGTGAAACCGATATTCCCAGAGTGGATAAATCTGAAAACGACGCCCTTGCGTTTTCGTGTGGACAGCGAATCTGTATATTTTCTGAAACGATGATGACATCAGCCCACGTCTCGCCCCTAGTCATACACCGCTACGTCACGTAACAGCAACGAAAACATTAACAAACACTGAACGATTGTCTTTTTTTAACTAACATTAACACAGATTAATAAATGTATTGTTCCATGTTCGTTTGTATACCGGTATAGTGCCGAAATTTGCACCCTGCCAAATTATGCACCCCTTAGTATTGGTAGGTTTAGGAGTAGGTGTGGGGGAGGGGTTAGGAGTAGGGGTGGGGTTGGGATTAGGCAATCAATTAGCGATTTCAATGAGGGGGTGCATAATCTGGCAGAGGTGCAGACAATTCGAAACAACAACGGGAGCAAGGTTTATGCGCAAAGTCCAAGTCATCTTCCCCTTTTGTGTAATCGCTGTGCAAGGAATTACGCGCACATACTGGTCTGGCATGGGTACTACATCGTTTGGTGGCGGTTTGTGGTTTCCTGTGGACCAGATATTTCTTGAGACGGAGGGGGGAAAAAAGTGGATAGGGAAAGCTCTGACTTCGTGCGGATCGGATGTGGCCTAGTGGATAAAAAACTTAATGTCACCTTTTAAAGGCATAGTTCACCCAAACTGAGTACTTTTACTTATAAACCGTAATATCTAGCTTCTGCTAACTGTCGTACACTCTTTCACGAGAGAGTGGCGTTCCAGCGGGAGATTAGGATGTAAGCCTAGCACAAGCTCCGGTGAGAAGTGATGAATGTGATAGCACAGAGGAGAGAGCAAAACAAAACACCACTCATGAATTAGAAGTACAAAACGAGGATTTGTTAAGAAAAATGCTGGAGGATTTCAATATAAACCAAGAGGACACTGGTTTTCCTTTGCCGTAAACAAAACTTGTTTCTCGCGAGACTAGCATAGTCTGAGTTTATGCCTTCTCCTAATTTCATCCACGGGAACATCACTCTCGCGTGACCAAGTATCAACATTTAGCGGGAGCTAGAGATTATTGGTTTATAAAGTTTAAATAGGATAGTATTCCTACACAAATGCACAATTCACTTCAGAAGGCCTTTATTAACCCCAGAGAGGTGTAGCACGTTTTAAATAGGTGGACATACTTTTGGGCTTGTTTTCAAAATCTCCACCATCATTCACTTCCATTGTAACTCCTGGAGAGCCAGGGAAATAAAAAAAAAAAAACTGCCTTGTATTGGAGTCTGAAAGAAGAAAGTCATATACACCTACTTGATGGTGAGTAAACCATGCGGTAATTTTAGGTAATTGAGGTAATCTTACAGATCTGACTTTTTCTCACAGTTCTGAGTCGTATAGTTTATTTTTACAATGTTGTTTCTGACTTTATGAATTTTTGTTATTCGATGGTCTGTTGCATTACAGTATCATTAATTATGCATCAGTTGTTATAAGTCAAAGGAATCGCGACTGCAGTTAAAGCTGCATGGGTCCTTATCAACAATCTGAGTTTATATCACACAATTTGGGACTTTTCGAGAAGCGAGTTTCAGTTAAACCAGAATGCAATAAGGCAATCTTGAGAAAAGTCAGAATTGTGAAATATACATTTGCAATTGCGAGAAAGGAAAAAAAGAATATTCCGTAAAACACTGTATACGAGCAGTAAAATCCCATCATTCTGATTATTCTGATTCATGATGCCTGGAATATGTTGCCAACAGATGTTTATTTACAGTTTAGGGGTTGGACTATGTTTGATAAATTCTTGTAAAAGCTGCTAAAATCCCATTCTGCATAAGTGGGATGCTGTCGTTAGCCGCAGTCCTCCAGCTGAGTTATTACACCGGTTTCCTAAATGGTTTCTGTAAGAGCTTTCCAATGTAATTGTTGGCTTTCTGGAGTGCTGAATATTGATCGCTCCGCTCTTTATTTTAATAACCCACGAGCATGCATCCTGGTGGTCATCGGTAGATACAGAAAATACCACAATGAAGCACAAAAAGCAATTTATGTGTGTGTGAGAAGAAAAGGTGAAGCCATACAGAAGAAGAGATGTTAATGACAGCAACAACAGGATGAGGCCAGCCAAACAAGTAATCATATTTCATCACATAATAAGGATTGCATCTATAATTAATGTGAAAACTAATATGATGGCATAATTCAACAATTCATTCTTGTCCAATATGTTGATGCTCTCAAGACCAAATGTTGGTACATTTGGGGTAACAACATTAATGACGATCTTTTTCACAGGGCATATACCAATGTTTGTTTGTATCAAATGCTCTCTAGAATGAGCATGTCTCTCATTTCTCACAGTCCATTTACTGTATTAATCTTTTATATATTTCTGTTTGCATGAAGGATATTTCCCCATTTTTACAGAATCTCAGATTGAGGAATAGTTCACCCTAAAATGAAATGAGCTGAAAAGCCATCCGAGATGCAGATGAGTTTGTTTCTTCATATTTGTTGAAATTTAGCATTACATCACTTGCTCAACAATGCATCCTCTGCAGTGAATGGGTGCCGTCAGAATGAGAGTCCAAACAGCTGATAAAAACATCACAATAATCCACAAGTAACCCACACAACTCAATTAATGTCTTGTGAAGAGAAAAACTTCATTTGTAAGAAACAAATCATCATTAAAACATTTTCAACTTCAAACTGTTGCTTCTAGCTAAAATACGTCCATAATTCACAATAACGCTTCCTTTGGTGAAGAAGTTGTCTCGTCTCTGAATCAGGAGAGAAGCATTAGTCATGAACTCCTATTTTAGCCAGAAGCAGCAAACTTTTTTTTTTTTTGCATCATATGTGTGTTCAGTCAGTTTGGGGTCAATTAATGAAAGTCTTTCCATAACCAGACTTTGGTTACACAAAACCCTTTGTGTAGTTTTGCACATCTGGATAATAAAACAAAGCGTCTTGTCCAGTTGTTCGGATGTATATTAGGTTAGAATCAGAATCAGAATCAGAACACTGAGGCGTCTGCGGCGCCATCGCATTATCTATCGTAGGTGGCCTATAGTGAGAATTGTTTTAAACATGTACCATCTACAATAATCAATTGCCACTTACATAAACGTATGACAGTCAAATTACCATTATAAACAATAAACATCTGCTTGAACAGTCATTTTATTTGTGAGGATGTCACCATACTCTCTCCTCAAACAAATGACAACAGCTTAACATCTCCCTCTGGTGGGTAAAGTAGAATTAACTAGTCCTGGCTGTACTGTATAACAGGCCTACACTCTTAAAAATAAAGGTGCTTCACGATGCCATAGAAGAACCTTTTTTGTCTAAATGGTTCCATAAAGAACTTTTAACATCTGAAGAACCTTTCTGTTTGACAAAAGGTTCTTTGGGGTGAAAGAAGGTTCTTCAGATTATAAAAAGGTAAGAAAGAGATGTTTCTTTAAAGAACCTTTGACTGAATGGTTCTTTGTGGAACAAAAAATGGTTCTTCTATGGCATCGCTTGAAGAACCTTTTGAAGCACTTATTTTTAAGAGTGTACTATGTGGACATAAAAAGTGCATCAGTGTCTAACTTAGTGTCAATAAGGCAAATATCTCACCCTTTTGGAAAGAGTATTTTCCACACACCACTGCTCCGACAGGTTTACCTTTAATACAAAGAACTTTTCACTTATATTTACACTTTACATTAGGTGCACATATCACTTTGCATTTAGTATCCACCTTATTTCTAACGGAAGAGGACGCGTGGCTATTAGTAACTTGAATGTGCGAGACTTCCGGTGTCATTGGCTTCCAGTTATTTTACCCGTACAAAAACAGTCAGTTGTGCTACTTGATATTGCAAACTATTTGTCATCAATATAATTTGTAATTCAGATGAAGCCTTGACTGCAAAAAAAGGAGACATAATGCAACCTCTGAACTGTGTTTGTCAAAGGTAATATATTTAATGAATATTTGTTTCGTATGCAATAGGTCTTCCAAAAAAAAAAGGGGTAGGAAATGTTAATTGTTTGTGTCAGTGTGGATGTTGTGTATAATGAGACCAAAGACCAATTTATTATCAAGGCTGGACAATAAAGTACAACTAACTAACTAACTAATACCATGGGGGGAGAGCGGGGTAATTTGAGCCTGTGGGGAAGTAGGGAAGTTAGGCCAACCCTTTTCCAGGCAAAAGCCTTAAACAAATTGGTGAGGGTACGGGAATTTTATACTATGTAGTATCTATACGGATAGTTAGTATTTGTGTAATATATTTAAGTTGGACCCATTACTGAATGTGCTCGCTTTAAACACTGTAAGTAAAAACTGACTCAACTCGCCCCACTCTCACTTAAATATGGTCAGTGTTGGGGGTAACGCATTACAAGTAACCCGAGTTACGTAATCAGATTACTTTTTCAAGTAACTACTAAAGTAACACATTACTTATTAATTTACAAGAGAATATCTGAGTTACTTTTTCAAATGAGTAACGCAAGTTACTTTTTTTCAAATTTATTGATTGACAGCTCTCCTGTCCCCATGTTGAGAGAAATCAGAAGATAATTAATAATAATGAATTCATCTCACTCACTCACAAAAAAAAAAAAACACAGATTCAGTACTCCTCAAAACGAATGAATGCAACTCAGAATATGACGCAAACATACAATAACTAGATGTTAAACAACACAAATATCCTTTATGTATTTAATCCCATTCTTTGCTTCTGACCTTCGATGATCCAGTTCACACCGTTTAACTAATAAGCACAAAGGGCTCTAGGACAACTTTATTGCTGCAGTGGTGAAAAGTCTGCATTTCTAACGGTAAGGACGTACATTTACTTTCCTTCAGCCTGAGGCTTATTCATCTCACTTTTCGCTTTTAATATTTGCCAAACATTAATAATTTTCTATTTTACAAATAAACAGCAGCCCTGTCCAGGATTTCAAAGTCACGCTAAAGTAACCGACGCATTACTTTGCATAAAAAGTAACTAAGTAACGTAATTAGTAACTTTTAACGCAATATTGCAATGCATTACTTTTAAAAGTAACTTTCCCCAACACTGATTATGGCAGGCCTATCGTATGGCATAGTAGAACATTTGTCGCATTTAAAAACCTATCCAAAAAGCATGGTTCCACTAGCACCATCACTACGGTAGGCTACTAACAATATACTCGAATAAACTCGTTTGTGCTCATGACCTCCATGCCCAAAACAGCACGCTGGCGGCGCTGAGGATTCTGGGGGACTCGGAGACTGCAGGCGTGGAGAGGCATAAAGCACGGAGTGGGCTTCAATGGGATTTTAGGCTTTAGGCTAAACTCTTTTCTAAAGATACATACGCTTTTATGAAGATAGATGCATGTCGGGTAAAAATGTGCCAAACTTTAATAATTAGACTATATAAAATGGACGATGAGCTAAAACCTTGGTTAATTATATTAAATCACATTTATGAATTATGAACTTCCGTTTTTGGCGACATTGAATTACAGTCAATTGTAAAGGTGCTTTTATTGGCAAGATCGCTGCGCATTCAAATTCCCAAAGCAATTAATACGCACAAGAAAAACGCGAATAAAGCATAATCCTTCTATTTTACACGATTTTAGGCTGTTTGTATTTTATGAAATACTTCAGTATTATATTAGATCATACTTTCTTGGAACTTTCTTGTACCTTTATGAGTCATTTAGCAGACGCTGTTGATCCCCAATGATGACTCTCGCAGCTTAACGCATTGTATTCATTATGCACATCTAACTACATACAAAGAAAACAGAATATACTAGAAACTATGTTTAATGATCATAAAAACAATCAGTTATAAATACAAATCGTTTGGTTTTGATTGTATGCTTAGTGAGGGCCATAGTAATAAAAGAAAACAAATAGACAGAATAGAAAGTGTAAGAGGATTTAAAAAAAAAAAGAAGAAAACAAGCAGTTAGAAAACAAATAGTTGTTTTGTTAATGATATAATAAATGAAAAGACATTGAATAGAGAAAGCTAGTTTTAGAGTTTTTTTTTTTAAAGAAAACAAGCAAATTAATAGAGTGCAAGTCTAAAAGAGGCAAGTTTTGTTTTTTTTTTATTAAAAAAAATTTTGTATTTCGAATCATTAATATTGCCGTAAAATATCCAAAGCCATTGCACGTCCATCTCTCTTCTTTCCCTGTGTGTGCCAGTCCAGTGTTGACAACTCTCCACACGCATGCGTGTTGAAGCACAGCGCAACCGACCTTCAATCAGTCATGGCTTCCATATTCCTTATTTCATTGGTTGCGATTGAATTACCGCATCCCCTAGCGCGTCTCCTCTGAATTGCCCGTTCCCTCTTCCCTGGCGTTGATATCGCGGCGTGGGTCATCGGCCCGCCGCGGATGCTGGTGTCCGCCGGGCGGGCAGTTGAACGTTGTCACCCCTTCATCATTTTCCATTCATAGTTACGGCCCCGCAGTCCCGTTGTGCCGGAAACGCTAATCGATGTGCGCCGCCTCGAAGCAAGAGGTTTGTGACTGTTGCCGCTCCTGGAGCTGTGCCGGCGTCAGTATTGCAGTACTGTGATGACTGAAACTCGTACCGCGAGGTGTGTAACTCGGGCCAAGAAATAGAGAAGAAAGAGCAGGAGCCGAGAGGAGAGGAATCAGAAGAGAGAAATGAGGCAAAAGAGGAGAAAAGACAGATGCTAGAAAAAGAAAAGACGAAAAACAACAGGAGGAGAAGCACAGGGCCATAAACTCGCAAAGAAAGGCAGGGAAGGACTGGGCAGCAACCGAACCTGAGCACGTGTAGGCTGTCCCGAGAATGGGGGCAGAAGGGAGGAGAGGCGAGCCACCAGCACAACCAAGGCAACGAACAGTGCGGGCAAAAAGGAGAGGAAGGGGAGATAAAAAGAAAAGGGCTGAAGGGGGAGAGAAGAAGAGGGAAGAGAAGAGAAAAAGGGGAAAAGAGGAAGAGAGGGGGGAAGAAAAAGGAGGAAAAGAAAAAAAGGGGCAGAGAGGGAAGGGAGGAAGGATGCAGGGGGGGGAGAGTTCATCATTGGTTGGAGGGGACAAGGAACAGGGAAAGGGGCAAGGGGAGCACACATCG
The DNA here is from genome assembly GCA_018155175.1 of Sinocyclocheilus anophthalmus. NCBI lineage: Eukaryota > Metazoa > Chordata > Actinopteri > Cypriniformes > Cyprinidae > Sinocyclocheilus > Sinocyclocheilus anophthalmus. Next base: position 7,083 of record JADLZN010001350.1, on the reverse strand, counting down.
CACATTTTGGCATCAGTGTACGGGAATGGGGCAGCTTTTGGCCAATGAGAGTGTGGCAGCATGTGGGGGTAATGCAGGCCGTTTTGGGCAGCGCGTGCAGCATTGTAGTAGAGCTGCCGAGCACGTCCCCTTTAAAAATCTTACCGTTCAATAACTTTTGACTGGTAGTGTATATACTGTATAATATTTAATATACCATTTTTTAATATTAAAATTATGAAAAAGTTTGAATCAGTGTTTTTGAACGATTCTCTTGAATAAATGATTCATTCAATTATACATTTTTGATGCTATTTTAAAGATCATTATTTTATGTATTTGGTGTAACAGAATATGCTGACATGCTTTAATGTTAAAAAAAACATTATTTTTCAAATACTCTACATTATTGTAGTTTTTCTATGCCCCGCCTCTCTCAAACGCTGCGTTTTCTACAAAGTCCCTCCTTCCAACGCAGTCTGCTCTGATTGGCCAGCTGACCCATTGCATTGTGATTGGCCGAACACCGCAAGCACTCGTCGGAAATGTAACGCTCCTTACCATAATCGCCAGCTTCATCTTCAAAATAAATGTAAAGGCAGAGCCCGAAAGGGGAACAGAGTCGCGTGACAGACAGTGATGAAGCTGGTATGTGTACACAAGCCACTGTTAAGACAGCTGACTCTACTGTGATGTTACCCTGTCTCTCTCTCTCTCTCTCTCTCACACACACACACACCGTCTCAAAACTCCGCATTTGAACAATCAATAGCAAATACTTGAACTAATAACAAACCAGTAGCTGATTCAGAAGCACCAGATTGTCATAGCAAAGTCAGAAATACCTCCTCTCCTAGGTTCACGAAACGTCGTCTATAAAATGCATTGCTGTTCGGCAGACTGAATGACAAGAAGTTGTGCAGTATCTTAAAGTTCCTAAATGCATCTAACTTCGAAGGGCAATAAGTGATTTTGCTTTTCGCCTATAAACCCACAGCTCTCCCCTGACATGCTGCTTCAACCCTAACACGGTTTACTGAAACTGCACGCCTTCTTTCTTTGCGTGCACATTTGGCCGCATTATGCAAATATTTCCACATAGTGAAGTAGATATGTTGGGGGCGTGTTAGAACAAGCCGTTTAAGGTAGGCGTGGCTGACTCTAAACTTTTATAAAGAACTTTAGTCTTTGGTTTGATACTTTAGTCTTATTCAACTTCATCGGATCTTATCTAGCACAATCATTTGGTACAATCCCCAAGAGAAAGCGAACCCTTGAAATTGCATCCATATACCCCTTTAAGTCACGTTTCTCCGACCACCTATTGGCGAAACAAACTGCATCGACAACGTTATGTGGCCTGAACTTTTTTCCAACGCGGCGTTGCCTCGTAGCTCTTTTTGGTCGCGCTACCAGAGACTCAATGTTTAATCTGGAATTATAAACTTTAATCCCATATTTCTGTGCTAGTATGACATGACTGTACGACGAAATAATACTGGTAGTGGAAGAGACGTTTTGTTAACCTGTTTCTTAAACCAAACAGGTACTGCTCTCTGTTTAGTCACGGCATCAGTTTAGTGCATCATGGGCAATGCACAGCGGATCTGTCAAAAGTAGGCAGCCCCCTTGGTTTTTAATTTATTTTTAATTTTTTTTTTTTTCCATGCAGATTCAGAAATATGCATCAAATATCCCTGTTAATTTGTCGAATTGCCTGAAGAAAAATGTTTTGTTATGAAAGAAATCGGTGTAGACATACTGAGATTTGTTATATGGTTAACTCGATTTGTATCTTGATTCTATGCATCCGTATGCTCTTTGTTTAAGTGCTATTTTTTGGTGCGTCTCAGAAAAGCACAGACTGTCAGTTAGGAAGGTTTACTTTTTCATTATTTGTTTGTCTTGAAGATGTTGGACATCTGGGTGTGTTGACATTATCCTGAAGTCGACCTTTGGATGGTGCATTATCTGTTGTGAATGTCTGATTTGTATTAAGTCTCACCCACAGCTAGCCAGCGTATTTCCGAATTATTTTGCAGTGTCGATTTGTACCTCTCGGGTATCTTTTTCTTTTTTCGCACATCATAAAGTCGAGCACGACTGTAGTGCACACTTATCCCTTTGCTTTTTTTTAACACATGACCCACATATCTCAATATAACAACGCATCTGTTGCACCCTACAATGCCAGCCTTAAAAGCAATTTTGTGCACAGCCATTTTCTGCCCTGCGAAAATGTTTCTGTGGAATTCTACACAGACTTATCACCTCGAGATGTTCATCTTGATATGCGGTGTCACATTTAGAGTGAAGTGAGCACATACAGTTGGACTAATTGGCTCTTTCTAAATAAGGAAGCATGCATGTTTGTTTGAGTCGTATGGAGTTGCAGAGATTCTCTGATGTCTTTGTGCTGACAGACATGAAGTGGCTTCAGAAAATGTAAATAAGGCTTTTTATAGCCAACATCTCTCTTTAAAGCTAGGGCTCTATAAAATCTGTTTAAAAAATGTTTCCCAAATTTAGTATTTTCCACTTTAGTGTGGTTTAAATTACATTTTATTAATCAGAAAGGATGTTGAATCGATTAAAGGGAAAGTTCACCCTATAAAACAAATGAAATTCTGGGCATCTATTTTTCCTCGCCCCCTAAAGTGGTTCCACACCGTAATGAGTTTCTTCATCTGTGAAATATTTTAAAGAATGTTTGTAACCAAACAGTTTCTGCTAGCCATGGATTTCTTTAGTTTTTTTTCCTCTTTGCTATGGAAGTCAATGGCTACCGTCAACTGTCTGGTTAGTTACCCACATTCTTCTTCTTTTTACAGGTTTGAGGGCGAGTACATGACAGAATTTTCTTTTTTGGGTGAAATTATCCTTTAAAATATGACATTTGAAAGTTAATCACAATTAAATGTGTAGTGGCATAACATTTATATATAACATTATTTTATATATATAGCTAATATAGTAATAATATTATTATTTAAAAAAAATCTTTTTGAAATGTGTTTTTTTGGGTCTGTTTTAATATTAACAACATTTGCAATTCATTGTTTTTTCAGTAGCCAACCCCCTATATTTTGATTTTAATCCCACATTTTTGCAGAATCTATGGACCATTCCATGTCCATTTCTGGTATTCCTTTTATAATCCAATTGACTTAAAGGGATAGTTCTCCCAAAAATTTAAATTGTCATCATTTACTAAAAGAAACTCCACTATTTTGAAAATAGCTAATTTCCAACTCCCTAAGTTTTTTTAAAACAGTTGAGTTAAACCGTTTTTCGAATCGTTGTCAGAACGCATGACCGCTCTCCGGGTCTGTCGGTAGGCACTTTTAGCTGTCGCTTATGTGCGTTCAAGTCAATGTCAGAATAGATCGTATATTACGAGTTGAACGCACATGCCTCAAAGTCTTATTTACAAATATGACCAAGTCATTATTACGAGTGGGGAACTCAAAATTTTCCTTTAACCCCCAAATTTCTGAGTTGGGGCCAGTGTCAATGAGAAACATTGCTTATTCGATTGATGCAACTCCTGTATTGACGGTACTTTTTGTTTAAATTATAGTTTTTGATGAAGTTTTTTAGGCGATACAGATGTAAAGTGGATTCATAATTACTTTTTAAAAAAATATATTACATACGCAAAACACACCTGATGCGAATTCGTTGCTCTTCATTTTCTATAAGCAGAGTTAACAGACCCTGTTATATTTTCTTGTAATTTATTAAAAGAAAGTACACCACCATCTTGTGCCGACTAAACTGACTTGAACGCACCTGACGTCGTAATTACGCCTTGTCAACTCGTAACGAACAGTCCCAGGAGGCCTTGAACGCAGCTTGCATAGATCATTGAATCTGATTAGACCGTTTTAGACTATCTCGCTCAAAATACCAACGAGTTTCGATCGTTTTTTATTTACAACTTGACTCTTCTGTAATACATCGTGTCTAGACCGACTAAAATGAAATTTGCGATTTTTCTAGGCCAATATGGCGAGGAACGATACTCGCATTCCGACTACTAAGCACGGACTTTGCTGCCGTAACATGGGTGCGCAGGCCATGATTCGCCGCGCCTGAACTAGGCTAAAACTTCTGTCAACGAATAACCACTACACCAAACTTAGTGCCATTCCACATTGAAGTTACCTAGCTTGGAGGACTCTTTTCAGGCGCTTGCGTAATATCATTGCGTAATATCTCTGTGAATTTGCTTTCAGCTGTAGACCTCATATATTGAACCCATATTGAGAACCCTGTACCAAACATCTGACGTATACTTTGACTTGACAACAATACTTTGGGAGTCCTTGGATCTGTGTCAAATGTTTGGTCACCAACCATTCTTCAAAGCATCTGCTATTCTGTTTTCGCAGAATACAGAAACTCAACAGGTTTGGAACAACTTGAGATGGTGGAGGAAATGAATGACACAATTAAATTTTTGGGTTAACTGTCCTCGCAGTCAATAGGATTGATATATATGGCAAGGTATTTTCTCTGGGAATCGAACCCATGACCTAAGCATTGCTTGGCTTATAATGGATTACTTACAGCTGACAGCACTAAAATGGCTTGCAACGTGAGTTTGTTTTTAAATGCCGGTCCTTAACCAGCAGTTTTGCGTGTCTTTAAAGTTGTTAGTGTGCTGGATGTTGTGCTAATTAGACTGCCACTTCTCTGAAGATTAGAAAAGAGCTGCGTCCACATACCGTAATTAGCAAGAAATCAATCCGTCGCACCCGCTGAGACGCTCAGGACATCCAGATGGTTTGTATGGACTATAATGGACAGCGCGTTTCAGGTAGAGACACTTTGAGTTACAATATTGATCAAGAAGCTAAAGAGCGTATAATTAGAGCAGAGTTTCGCTGTGATTGGCTCTCTGTCAGCACAAAGAGCTGCTGACGTTTCCACAGATGACATGACGAGGAAAGGACAGAAACCACTTTTATTTCCAGCATTTTTTTTGTCCACTTTGTTTGGGAAAATCTGCGTAATGGATTTAAACATGGTGAAATGTGAAAAGCATCCTCATTTAGATTTGACATTTTTGGCCGTTCATCATGTAATCACGCTGCTGAGTCTTGACTTAATGCCACAGTCAACAACTGATGCTGTCCCAAATCAGTCATTCAGTCCAGGTGGTGTTTTTCCCAGCGTTTCTGTGTTTTATTGTGATGGTTTTACGTGAGGTGTCAGGTAAAGCAGGAGAAGCTCTTTGGTTTGTAATATGTCTTAAAAGACTATGCTAAACAAATGCACCTCTGCTGAACCCAGAGAAAGCCAAACACTGACCTCTACTGACCTTCTGGAAAGAAACAGACAGTCGTCTGTGAGGGAGTTTGCGCTGTCTCAGAGAACACTGTGAATCCACTGATTGCAGTGAAGATGCAGAGGATGAAAGAGTTTTGAAAAAAGCATTTCAGTCTCTCAGACTCTCTTTCAGCCTTTAGAGATTCGCAATTTATTTTTGTCAGCCTAAAACCTTTGACCTAAAGTATTTAGTTAAAGTTAATATTTCAATAATTTAAAAGCACATTTGCCTGTCACTGTTCTGTGACATTGTTTAACCCTTTAAGTCCTGAGGGTATTTTTAAGGGAAACTGTAATTAAAAGTTTAAAAACACTGCATTGTTTTCTTTTCATAAATAAAATATAGTTTAATCAATTAAAGTTATTAAATATAGCTTTTCAGTCAAGATCAGTGAACGATTTATTTTGTTCTTTTGATTAACATTAATGATGGGCAGTGTGTTTATTAGGCTGCTGTCTCTTTAACTCCGAACGCACGCAGATCTAAATATACTGTACATGTGTGTTTTCTTTCTCATATGTTTACCCTTTTCCCGTAATACCAAAAACCGCTGTTATGATGATATAGCTGACGTAGGATTTTTCTGCTTTGTGAATTGAAGGAGATCAGTTTCGGCCTGGCGTGAACGCACCGTTTTTTACAGTGGAAAGACACGGCAGTCTGGTGTTTTAGAGAACGGACACACCGTGAACCCTACCGTGACCTCGGTTTCCTCTGTGCTCACACTTCCGTGTGCGCTGCCCCAAACAGGTCGCGGTATCTTTACCCTTCCCTGCACTTAAAAATCGCTTTTAATTCACATTAAAATGCGAACGCAGTAATCGTTTAGCGCAGAATTCTAAAAAATGCACGCATCTTTCGAATACCCGGTTCTTCTTGGGAAAAAACGGTTTTTCGATACCCCAGGCCCTACTCATAACTCCAAAACTGTAGCAAGGAGAGTCAAAAGGTTGGTATCGTTTGAAAGAAAACTTTCTGTACTTTCAAAGGAAAAAAATATTTCATTTGGACATTCTCCTGCTGAGAAATAGCTGATAAAAATTTAAGAAAAATTTGAGTGCTCAAGATAAATTTTTCATATCTGTCTTATTTGATATTCAATATGTCAGGACAGAAATAAGGTAGGAGGAACATTCTTTTTTGATGATGTACCCCAGCATGTTAGCTGTAATTTGTATCTGTAATTTTGTGGTGATAGCATAAAGTATCCAAAGGTTACAGTATTTTGTAACAAAACGGGCCTTTTTGTTTAGCTCTTAACTCCTGAAGGAATTTTAAAAACTGTTCTGTTTTTAAGTGTGTCATACACACTTAAATTTATTTACAGTTATAAAAGCTTTGGGCTCTTTCTAATCAGAAGAATCTGCTCTAAATAATGGTGCCTAATGTTCCACGATCTGATTATGTTTTATGAAGTTACAAGTAAAACAGTGACATCAATATATTCTTTTCTTGGGTCTGGGGGTGACTTCTTGTACAAAAACTCGCTCCAGTATATTCAAAGCCCCAATCAATTATGCTTGTTTTATTCTACTTGATGAGACCTTTCAAATGACATATGACTCATGACTATCTGAGCTGTATGATGTTTCTGACATATTAGAGTAAATGGCACAAAAACATATTTTCTAAATTACGATTTTTTTTGTCATTTATCAGCAAATAGCTCGGCACTACTTTGGAGTTAATCAGAGCTCTGACTCTAAGCTTTCAAATTATATCCACTTTTTGTTGATTAAGGCAGGGGTTTGAAAAATATGATTAGTAAT
>JADLZN010001349.1:0-27352 GCA_018155175.1 Sinocyclocheilus anophthalmus | reverse complement strand
AAAGCACACAACTAAAACTACTATTACTACTATCACTAAAACTTATAAATGTTGCCTTGGGGGCTAACTGAAATATATTAAGCTTAAGTATTAAAATGACTACAACTAAAATCCTAAACATAAAAATAAAATAGAAATATTTACACAAAACATAAAACTGACCCGACCTTCCTTCATCACACTTACTAGCGATTCAAATACCAATCCTTCCCTTCGAACTTACTTTACCCCCTAACCCCAGGATTGTTAAATTTAAATAAGCCACACCCCCGTCAACCCCCCCAAACGCTGAATCACATCACAGAAAATATTAAAGTATATAACAAAACCACTGTTTTCAGGGTTTTTCTTGACAACTAATGTTTATATCCAACTTGTAAACATCCGCAGGCGTCGGCTGACACACTTTATACTTGTAATCATGACATGAAGTTTCGCATATCTACCCTAACACATCAACACTGAGGCAGTACCATAATAACATCAGATGATAATAGCATTGTACTTTGATAATTATCATGGTACTGATTGACTGCCATATCCATTTACCAAAAAAAGGTCAAACTAGGTGTAGCATTATTAATGAATGTTTATACTGTGTTGTTTGAACGTCATTATAATAGTTAAGTCTGTAACATTTTTAAAGGCATCTAGAGTGTCATCAAACTACCTGTGCATTAATAAAAACACCTATTTAAGTGTTCTGATGTGATTTATTGCTCTTTACAGGAAGTAAATGCTGATGTTTACAGCCTTGAATGTCAGTTACTCCTCCAACGCGTGCTCAGAGCATTTAGTCTTTCAGACATTAGCATAATACGTATGTATAAGCTTATTTAAGACTTAACCCTCCGTATCGGATGTGTTTGTTGCGGTTGAATACAGAAGCCACTCACCGTTCCTCCATCCTTGATGATGATTTTCTTCGCAAGTAACAAACTGCGATTCACTCGCTTCTTCTTTTTCTGGGTCATATTATCATCTTAGTTCTTCACACTAGGTTAAAATCGGCTTCGTTTTAACGCGAACGCATGTGTGTGGATGTGGAGTGGGACACAGAGGAGGGAAGAGGGGGGAATTTTAGCAATTTTGGGCTGTTTTCGGTCCATTCAGTTTCGCATCATGTACACGGCAGCCATCTTCCCGAAGAGAGACTCAAGGCGTGCGTCATGACGTCGGCATCATTCGATTCCGCCTGGCCACGCCCACACACAATGCGCACACGTGGTCAAAACACGAGTAAAAGAATCATTAAAACGCGTTTTCCCGGTATTTAAAAAATTCTATTTTATTATATTCTACATTTTTTTTATACAAGCCATTTTCCGTGTTAACGTTACTTTTTCCTGTACATTTTTTTTTAGCTTAATTTTATAATTTCTCTTTTTTTATTTTCTTAGAAGTTCACGTGGGTCCAGATAACTAGCAAGAAGATAACTCTACACAGTTTGACATGAATAACACCGAACAAATAGCACTAAATTATAATACTACTAATACTCTATCCACTATTACTTCCAGTAATGATATTTCTCAGTGTCACAAATGTAGCATCTTTTATTGTACAGACCCCCTGTGCACCTTTCAACCATGCCTTATGCATCTTTTAACACAAACTTGGAAGCTAGTGCTCCAACACTAACATGATTATGGGTGCCAGAGGCACCAGTACTTCAGTAGTCCCGAACAAATGATAATCGGCAGTGCACGTTTATAGGTAAGTTATGGTCTCTGACAGACATCAGTTGAAGACACTAGGCCACATGTTCCGTTAGTCAAAATCGTCCATTTAGTGGAGGCGTTTCTGGTACCTCCCCGGACCCAGTGCTCTCTCGTAAATACCGCATTGATCTGTCCGTTATTTTTCACAGAAATCCATAATTTCGTGGATTAATAAAGTGGATTATAAAGCAGAATGATGGAAGGTAATATTATTATTACCTGTCAAGTATCCATGCAGTGTGATGAGCCCCTTTAGTGTTATGTTGATGTTTTTAGTTCTAATATTCCAACCAACAGCAAAGTCTAAGTTTTTGACAGACGTGTCGTGCGTGAGGGCTGAGGAGTTTGAATTTTGGGCCTTATAAAACGTGCTGGAGGCTTTTTGAAATGTGTATTTATATTTTTTGAGTAGTTCATTATACTTATTTCACAGAATTAGGTTTATTTCGTGGTTTAGTTCATATTTATATATTTAACATTTGATCGACTTCATTTAGTGCACTTGAACTTATAGACCCCTTACAATTGTTTGGTTGTACTTGATGTCTCTTGTGGTGTATGTCCATTAAATCACAAACACCAAAACATTAATGTTAATGAACTTTATTTTGCATTGAACAAAAGCATGTTTCATGGCTCTGCAGTACCATGCATCCCTTCAGGTTGAAGATTCGGGATGTCAGAAATGGTGATCAGAGGTGCCTCACTGTCCTCTAAAACATATTCATATTTACAACCTATAAACAAACAAAACAACAGACCACAGCACATAAATACCACACACACACATTATGGTTTCTGTCATGTAGAAGCTTTAAGCAATAAATAATAAATATGTAATGAACACCTACATTTTTAGGTGTGGTAATTGGTGACACACAAGAACAGACACATTAGTGAAAACTATTCTCTGCCACGCTCAGTAATGTTCTATGCTTTTCTTAATCTTAAAATAACTGAAAATCTTACTGCCAGTACGAGTATGACAACTACTTGATAATGAAAAAAACTGAATTTGTAGACAAGCGTCCATACTCCCACTGCAATCGACTTTTTCCTTGTCTCTATTTGTGCACTTCTAAAACCATATGGCGAGTCATTCACACACTAACATGCTACATTCAGTAGTATGTGTGCCAACTGCTGGTGTGAACACTCTATATGATTTCACTCGATGATAAGACAAACCTATTCGAGCCAAAAATAAGAAACACTGTTTTCTCCTCCGAGATGTTCGTGTAGGATTGATGACTTCTGTCAAGCATATTTGAGATGGAGGGTTATGACAGTCATGACTTTTGGCATTATGTGACTCACGTTGTTACAGAAAGCCATGACAATCGTATTAAAAAAAAACAACCCTCATACAGGAAACCATGGCATTTCTATTATAGGGATAGCCAAAGACCAGAAAACATGACACCTGAGTTACCGGAACAATCCTCAGAATGGAAACCATGGCAACCATGTTATTGGAAGCAACTGTCAGTCTAGAAACCATGGCAACTGATTCACAGGAACATTTCTTAGCCTGGAAACCATGGCAATTGAGTTACAGGTACATCCCTCAGAAAGAAGGCCATGGCAACGGAGTTACAGGAACATTTGTCTGAGCAGAAACCATGGCAACAGCGTTACAGAATAACTCTCAGACTGGAAACCATTACAACTGTGTTACAGGAACTTCCCTTAGAAAACCATGACAACTTCGTTACAGGAATATTTCTCAGACTGGAAACCATGGCAACCATTTTATGGGAACAACCCTAAGAAAAGAAACCACGACAACTGCATTACAGGAACATTCCTCAGACAAGAAACCATGGAAACAGCGATGCAGAATAAACCTCAGAAAAAAAACCACAGCAACTGAGTTACAGTAATATTCTTCAGACTGGAAACCATGGCAACTGAGTTACAGGAACATTTTTCACCCTGGAAACCATGGCAACAGCGACACAGAACAACCCTCAGAAAGGAAACCATGGCAACTATGTTACAGGAAAATCTGTCAGACCAGAAACCATGGAAACAGCGTTACGGAATAACTCTCAAAACTGGAAACCATGGCAATTTTGTTCCAGGAAAATCCCTGGCAACAGCGTTACAGAACATCTCTCAGAAAGGAAACCATGGCAACTATGTTACAGAAACATCTGTCAGACCAGAAACCGTGGCAACAACATTACAGAATAATTCTCAGACTGGAAACCATGGCTATTGTGTTGTTAAAGGAACATTCCTGAGACTGGAAACCATGGGAACAGCATTACAGAACAACCCTCAGGCTGGAAAATTTAACAACCTTCGGACAGGCCACTATTACAGGCAACAATGTCAAAACTGATAAAAGGAAATGTTTACAATCTACAAAAGAAGCTTTACTATAGTCATTCTGCAGAAGTTTTGTTTATTTGATATATTATAATATCTAATCTCTTGATGGTGCACGCAGGGAAATTATAAGGAGTGAGCAGATGTGGATGACTGATAGAACGTTCAGGTGTTGTGTTACGTTTCAGGACTGGTTTTACAGCTACACCGCAGTCCTGTTCATCATTTTCTTGTCTTGTGTCTGTCTTTTTCTTCACCCAGTCTCTTCCAAAGTCTATTTCACGTGTTTGTTTGACCTGTTCTCACTCTCTCCGTCCCTCATTCGAGTTTGCTGAGGAAGTCGAGCAGAGTGCGGTGGAACTCGCGGGGTTTGTCCATGTAACAGGCATGCCGCGCTCCTGCCAGCTTCACCACGGTGTGATGAGGCAGCTGAATCAGGTTCTTGTGAGATTGGGCGCCCAGGTTGGTGTCTAACTCGCCATATATGATTAGTGTAGGAGTCTGTCATACAGATGAGAAGTGAGAATTAAAACTGAACATTAAAATCAAGGAATTCTTAAGTGTGAGATGATTTGAAAGAAATACGGCACCTGGATGTCGCGGTACTGCTGTGGGGTGATGCCACGGGTGCCCACGGGGGCGATGGGCACAAAGCCATGCAGCTGGGCGCTGTGTTTCTGGAGGAATGGCAAGGCGTAATGGCCGCTCATAGACGGGCTCAGTAACACCGGTGCTCGCACGCCCAGAGATTCCAGAAAACGCTTTAGCAGGTCCACGCGGCTCTGATCCGACTTTACAGACTCCGAGTCCGGAGAATTCCCAAAACCTGACAAGAAACAAGACGGTTTAGTAGAGATATGCTAAGACCTCAAGTTTTTAATAAATCAGCATATCAAGAACATTAATAAAGTGAAATATAAGTTTACAGAGCTCATACCGGGCAGGTCGAGAGCGAGGGCCTGGTACCCATTGGACGCCAGCAGGCTGAGGGTGCCCAACTCCTCCCACGTCTTAGAGGTGAAGGCCTGACCATGAAGAAGCACCATCTGCAGCCTGATGGAGAGGAGATACAGATGCTGAATCTTTACAGTTACATAAGAATAGCTCATAATATTTATATGCAGTATTTAGTAGTTCGAAAATTACCATGGTTACCATAGTTTTCATTAAAATACCACTGTCTATCTGTTCATCTACCGATCAAAACTTTCAAGCAACCAGCCAAAACGCCCTAGCTACCATTCAGAACATTTTAGTCACTGCCCAGCAACCACACCAAACTCTAGCACCTGCCTAGCAACCAGCCAGAAGGCTTTAAAGTCGGCATGAAACGGAAGTCTTTTCTTCTCTACTGTGACGTATACCCGAGTGAAACGGCATCTTAACATGCGGAATGAGGGCCGGGATGATTTCGTCTTGGGAATTGTTGGATTGGTGGAAGTTTGAGGAGTTGCTAAAACTGGAGGCAGATCGCTCGACATGTTCCATGTTGCAGTGTTGTTGTGGGGGATTTCTCTGAGTATCACAACTGGACTTCACAGGCCCGACACACGCAACACGCTGCAAGTACATGTTTTATTTTAAGCATGACGATGAGAATCAACGCGACAAAAACATGCTAAGAGAGGAGCAAGACGCCCACGAAATGACTGAAAGCGTGTTCCCCCTAACGCGTTTAGGTAAGTATCATTCAACCATATTTTCTATTCCCTATTCCATTTTTTTAAACAACCATTTTCATGGTAACGAGCTCCCTCATGAGTTTTTTAGTTTGAAGAGTTACTCTAACATTTGTAATCAATCCATCTTCATGTAAGTCATCATTCTTATTTAATCGTACCCATCATTACCCTCACTTCCACTATCTACTCCCAGTATCGCATAAGTAATCTCTTTACCTTATAAGAGAAAGAGAGGATCGGATTTGGAAAGGGGGAGGTGAGGTTATAAGGTTGTTGTGAGTGAAATTTACGATTGACGCCAGAAACTTCAAAACTGAGAATAATAATAATGGCAGGATTAAAATTATTTCACGAAAAGACGTATTCTTTTAAAGATAAATAAGCTTTTTCAATGATTTCATGGTGAGCTCTTAATACTAATAACTTTTTGCAGGTTACAATCCCTTCATGGGAATCCACAGTAGTCATTACCTTTCGTGTAGTCGGGCAGGGAAGGGTGTAACTTGCTGGCCCCACATTCCCCCCCAGTAAATGATTTTGCCCTCTAGACCATCCACTACTTCTTAGTATTCGCCCTCTCGATATTTGCAATGAGGAACACAATGCCACATGAAGGTTCACTTCCCGCTGTCCTACAATATTTTGTGAGAAAACGCAACGTTGTGGTGAACACTATTTCACGACGGAAACGCAAAAGTTTTGCAAGGGTCTCTTAAAAGCAAGGTTCCCAGGGAAAAACATTTGGCCCCCGGGAGAGGCAGAACAATGATGTGCGAGAGCGGTGAAAGGGAGAAAGTTGGAAAAACACAAGACTGGTTGTGGATAGAGAATGCATAAGTGCAAAGTTTTATCAGGAAACCACAAATGTGGAGAGAACACCAGAAGATTGTGCCGCGGAAAAGACAAGTTTAACAGAAAAAATAAGGTTTTTTGGAGCGAGAAATGCAATAGATTTTACTGATGTTAAAGGGGTCATATGATGCAATTAAAAAAATTTTCCTTTCTCTTTGGAGAGTCACAAGCTCTTGGTGCATAAAGAAAATCAGTAAAGTTGCAAAGACTAAAGTCTCAAACCCAAAAGAGATATTCGTCCCCCCCGTTTATCATACAGTTTAGACTCTGCCTCCGCCCGCCCTAAAATAGACTCGTTCAACCAACGGTCCCCACATATCTACTCACCGCACGCGCGGCACCTATTCGCAGAATGCGCGCCAAGTAATGTTCACTCAACCGCTAAACGACAGTCGTTGGTTTCCAGTAAGCGCCCAGTAGTTAGTGTTGGAAGCAGCAATGTGCCGGGGAAGGAGGCGACGCTGTTTTGGGATCTTCCTTCTGCAGCTTCAAAAGCCCCTTTCTTTTTCCTTTTCTCCGGCGCTCCCGCTCGGAGACTTTTTCACTCACCTCTACATCTTCAACCCATCCCACCTCACCCCGATTGCCTTTTTTAGGATTAAGAACGCCTTTTCATTACCGTAGTCATCGTCATTTTCCTGGCGACATTTTTTCTGACATTGGCGCTTCAGAAACTCATTGCTATGTTTGTTATTCGTTATAAACGGTATAATGCTATTGAGGACTGTCCAGAATGCCGGTAAGGAGTTATTCGCACATAGGAGTGTTTTTATTTTGTAATAATAGATCTATACATTTTTACACTCACATTTGATTTATCGGGTCTTAACAGTGGCTTGTGTACTGCAAACACATAACAACTTAATCGAGCGTTTGGTCTGTAAACAATCCGCGACTTTGTGTCCCCTTTTGGGCTCTGCTCCATTATTTGAAAGATGAGCTTGTCGAGGTTATGCGGAGAGGTGCGGTCCCCCCACATTTTCCGATGTATTCTTGCGGGTTTTTTCGGCCCCAATCCAAGCACGGGTCAGCGGCACTCAGTGAAGACTGCGCTGTCCGGAGATGAGGTCTTATTTAGACAACGAACAGCGCGGTTTATCTAGGCGGTGATAGCAGTCGGCTCCCTTCCTCCAGTTTCAAACGACTGTTTTGTTTTTTTTTTACTTAAAGGCCCGCTTAACACATTTCTGTTACCCCAACTACCGCGACCACACAGATCTTACCACCCCTCCTAGTGCCCCCTTAACCCGACTCCATCTTTACCGCCACAGCCGACACCCGTATCCATGGTTTTGTTACGCCATTGTCCCCTTTTCACCCCCCCAATCGTGAGAGTGCCATATGATCCCCCCGAACGCCCCGTTCTGCACATAGTGCAATCCCCCTTTTGAAACGTTTTCTACATCCCCAAAACATGTCTTTCCAAAGCTCCCCCCTCTAGTTAACCGATTATATTCTCATTTATTATCTTTTAGTCAACGCATTAGGCTCTAATCTTTATTTCTCCCTTCCAACAATCACCCTGTTTTCACTCCCAAAAATCTAAACCCAAAAAACCATGGTTCGTAGGACAAATGTGAAGCCGTATTTTAGACGCACGAGACCACCCCGGACGAGAGAAGATGGATCTTATTGTTTCCCGCCGCAGAAGGAGGGTTTGTATTCGTTGAGGTTATTTTAGATATCTACGGTCCTTAATGGGAAAATAAAACGATTACTTTCTATTCCAGATCTCTCAATTTAATTCCCCACTGTAACCTTCCCCTTTACACCTTATGTTCCCCTCCTGTCCAAAGACCAGCGTCTACTCCCCCCTTCTATATATCAGCACTTTCCCGTTACCCCCTCCTGTGGTTACCCAACTATGTCACCATCTTTCTCCCCCCTCTTCCCCCCTTCCTCTCTTAACTCTATCCTCACCTCTTCCGACTGTCTTTTTCGCTTTCATCTTTTCCTTCGCCCCCCCCCCCCCCCCTTTTCTCTTTCTGCTTTTTGTTGGTTGTCTTTCTTCTTCTTCTCTTCCTTCCCTACCCCTTTCCCCTTTCTTACCCTGCCCCTCTCCCCCCCCTTTTCCTCTTTTCTTCCTTTCCGCGCTTTGTCCCCCCCCCCCCCCCCTCCTCCGTCCCCTCCCCTTTTTTCTCCCTCCCCCCCCCCTCCCCCCCCCCCACCCCCCCACACATTTCCGTTCTTCTTCCTCCGCCATTTCCTCGTCTTTTCCTAAGCCCCGCCTGTTTCACTCCCCCCTTCACTCAGCCCCCCCCACTCCCCCCCCCTTCTTTCACCCATTTTCCCCTCTTCTAATCCCCCCACCACACTCATTTAACTTCTGTCGCCCCTATACTATTCTTTCACGGCACCTGTGCACAATTTTATAATACAATTAGCTTTGTGTGTTACGTTTTTTTATCCAGCCCCTGCTTCCCTACTTCGACAGCCACAGAGGCGTACTACGTGACCTTCGAATTCGTCGAAAGGGTTTATTAAAAGACTTAAATGAGAACTGAGTATTCGTCATAATAAATTTGTATTAATTCATTAAATATTCTACCATCTTACTTCGTACTTCTCTGCAAAATCAATTTCTCTATCCTGTACCTGGGCCAAGATCATTTCAAACAGATCCCCCCAGCACAAACTGTTCCTTGGGTCATCTATGCAGCCTCTCGTTTATGGGCCGCAAAAGAGCAGCACCCTACCTGTGCCCTGCTAGCATCTTCCTTCCCTAACAACTATGGAACACCCCCTGTAGCCGTCTAATACAACCCTTATCAGATTACTGTCCCCGGTCACTTTTTGTCTCTTTCTCCCTCTTCTCCTTCCGAGATGTGACCCGATATTTACCTCGGAGCAGTAAAAAGAGAGTCACCCAATCAATATATGTCCGTGTGGAAAGGGTTACCCTTTGCGATGTTCCGGACTCACGCCGGCTTGTGGCTTGAATTACCTTTCTTGCACCTCTGTGAGATTTTTTCTCAAATAATATCGTCATAATAATAGGCATGTTATACACCCACTTTGATCTTACTGAGCCTCTAATAGATGGACCTGGGGGGGTGCTGGCGACACAAAAGCGTGAGGGAGGAGGAACAATTAGATTGAATTACATAATTCGCGTTCGCTAGCAAAACTTTTTTGTGGACTGACTATAGAGGCAGGAGCAACGAAAAACGTATATGTGGCAGTTCTTTCACAGGATCCCCCCATCCAACACGCCACATCACTCCCGTTATAATTTTTCCTGCGTCCGCCATGGATTCACTACAAATAATTTCCCCCTAATGTGTGTGGCTGGTGATTCTCGTCCGCACACCTTTTTGTTTTAGCTGACACCATCTTTCACGCCGTTTCTTTTTCTTCCCCCTTTGTTTACTCCAGACTCAAGGGAAGGGGTTACGGACCACATGCACGCACCAACCACTACCCCTGCTTACTATAATAAACAGTTGTTGGGTTAATTTTCTCAGGGATTATAAAGAAATAGATTTTTTCCAGGTTTTTTTGTACGTATGCCGAGAGATTCCTTAGGAAATAGTTTTTGATTGCACAATTCAGTCAATAACAGAGAAGAAAACCTCTGTGCATTGGTAAGCAGACGCCCCACTGATAATATGTGCGAGTGACGTATGGCTTATACTTTTGGATGCCGTGCGATGTACCCCAACAGTCCGAGCCACAGGCTCCCAGTCTTATTCCCACCACAGCCAGCAACCACAACGGAAGGATCAGCCCGGCCAAGAAGAGGCGATGTAATAACAGGATATGAGATGTCTCCATTCGACAGTTTCAAATGACCCCTACGGTTTACTTGACACGCACAGCCGTCAGGTGTCCTTTGGCACGGTCCGACTACCCCCTCAGGAGCGGAGCAGGACCTAGAAAACAAGAAACCAAGGGCTGGGAAAACTAGAGGAAAAGTGACCCAGCTAGTGAGGATGAGGGGAAAATGACATTTAGAAACAGATTCCTAAATATGTCTCATAACGATTCAATGTTTCAACAAAAAAAATGTCCAGTTTAAATGAAACAAACCCCAGATTTTCAAAATGGTTTCGGACTCTACTGGAGTTACTTTGTAAAAATCCAAAACTTTGCTTTTAAATATGAGATTTATTGTAAAAATATAAAACGAACACTTTCAGTCACCAAACACCTGATACAATTCAACCTGGAAGCGACTGATCTTGTATAACTCACTTTATACGAGTCAATCTGGACAGAAATGGCAGAATTTGGTATCAAAATTCTATTATATAAAAATAAAAATGAAGCTTTTAGGTTTAATTTTGCACTTGTGAGGTTCTTTAACACATAGTCAATTAAAGAGACTGTTCACCCAAATATGCTATTTCTATCATTGCCTACTTTGCAGTCCAGACAAGAAAGCAGTTCGTAAATGACAGAATGTTCATTTTTGGATGAACTATCACTTTAAAGGCACTAAAACGACAAAAAAAAATAATACCAGGAAAAACAAAAACGCAGATCATGATGGTGGAGTTGTCACAAAAACTACGGACAAATACACAACGCTTCCAGTTTCCACCACGAATAATATATCTTAAAGAGCAGAAATGGCAAAGGTTTCAGCAATAAAGAGGGAGAAAATCCGCCTCAAAACAGATGTGACACCCCGGCAGAAGAAATCAAGGCTCGCCGGCCCCCGATCTTGCTTGTGTGAACAGCAGTTTGATGATTTTGACATTGTACATACATGTTTTGTAAAGTCGTCACGAAGATTTGCGCAGAAGAATCCGCACTATCCAGCCGTGGTCTAAGAAAACACTGGTCAAGAAAATGTCTGAAGTAATATCATAGACCCTCCACATTAAAAGAAAATAAATAATGACATAAAACTGGAGATTTTGCATGAGTGAAACCTATATGCGGCCACCTAAGCATCCGTGGTGGACATTTTATCTACATAAGAACGCCATTTACAAACGAGTTATATCGTATTCTTATACGTAAAATTACTATAATGCGGAATCCCATCTGAGAAGTAGAGAATAAAAAACATAAACCACACGTTTGAACATGCATTATACCTATTAAATCTAAATGTCCAAAAACAGGCTTTTAAGTTTTGGATGCGGAATCGAATTTCATAATTAAAAGTTTATTTTACATTAGAATGTTAACATTTTTTGTATAATAATTTTAACATAATTTGAATGTTTTAGAATCATGGTTTAAACAGACAAATGTGGTTTATTGCTTAATTTACCTTTATCATCATTTTCTTTTTTCTGTTGTAAGAACCCAAGTGCTATACTATACATGAGAATCACACGAAAATAAATAATACTGTCAACAACACGGGTTAGGAACAATTTCTGGATGCGATAAAATTCCCACAAGTCAATGAAATCGAACTGCCAAACACTATGAAAAAATATGATAGCCCTAATGATCCTAAAACGGCGGCTTTCATTTCCTCATGCCAAATGTAATAGATCTCTACATTTCTTAATTAATTTGGGAGTGAAATGTGATTGACACCTAGTTTCTGTATCTAAGTGCGGTTTAAGGAGGCAGCTAGCGTGGACGTAACAAAACTGTTCTTTTAGGAGCTGGTCCTGTGACAACACAGAGAAATAAGGCACAACGGTTTTACGCACGCGTATTCTAGGAAGCAAAGAAAGAAACACCCCACATAAATTTGGTCTTTTCACAAAAAAAATGCACACAGACAAGACAAAATTTCAATCGCACATACTCAAACCTAGCCAAAAATCGCAATTCCACCTGGCGCAGTTCTTCCTCCCATGCAGCAGGGGGCGATGCACTCGAACAAAAATCCACTGTGCTGTAACTCCACAGAGTTAGCGTGCACATTCAAATTCTCCATTTCTGTTCAAATTCTATCGAACAAAAGGCCTTCCTCCTGCTGACGTCACGCACTTCTTGACGAGAAGGTCCAGCGTATCGTCCTCAAACCACTTCTACTGAGCTCCTCAGTGCAGGAACCCCATCAAGAGCAGCGGCAACAGCAGAACTTGCAGAAACGTGGTCCAGACGAGCGCAGCTCTATTCCCAGCATCCCTCTGGCTGCAGTTGTCGCCGACGTACCCGTTATAGCACTGACACTGGAACTCGTCCCGTACACGGCTCAGCTCTTCTTCTCCCATCTGGCCCGAGACCTTCAGCGTGTTTCCCTGCCGCTCTATGCTGTGGGTGTTCGGGCTGAGATGCAGGTACGTATCCGTGTCGGGACGTTTGCGAAGGCAGCGGCCCCGAAATCCGCAGAGGTTTCGGCTGCACTGCTCGGCGGCCGACGTCACGTTGAGCAGGTAACGACCCAACGGCCCTCGCAGGTATTCATTAAGACTAGAACAAGCCGTCTGGAAGATACAAGATTAAAGAATTAATCAAATACGACTTTTAGCATTTTTGTACATTAGGTTGTAAATTAGACCAATATCTTTCGCAATCACTAATTAATTGTCCAATATTTAACTTTTTATTTAATGATTATCTACTTCTGCATTGACATTTTAAAATAAATAGTTACTCTATTTCTATTACTCTCATTATCTAGAATGTTTTGTTTTTACTAGAAAATAATTTATAAATATTGGTCTTATGGATTATATTTTAAGTTTACATTGTAAGGATTAAGATAACTAGTCATTTAAATTTTTCATAGATTATATATATGCATAAAGTCTAATTGTGGAAGAATGTATATTTGTTATTATATATAATAGTATATATAGATATCAGAAGCTCACCGATCCTCTATTCCAGGTCTGGGAGAGAGCCCCCAGGACACCATCTTCCATCTCATCAGGAGCATGCCCAAACATTGTCAGGAGCGCATAGAAGCACATGGGGGCCATACACTGATTTACATTATGAGTTTCTTTAATGAAAATCATGTTTGTTTGTTTTTTGAACCTTGATTTTTGGTGTGATTTTGAGTCCAACCCTCAGTGAGTTGATGATTTTGGTTTTATTGACCATTGTCACATCATTTTGTTCTCAACAAATTACACAATATATAGCAAGGTCTTCAAACTGGATATTATGGGTCATCAAGATCCAATGTGTATTTAAGTGTTCCTTATGTTGAGAAGTGTATGACGCAGCGATTTTCAACCCTGCTCCAGGAAGCTCCGTCTGCAGGTTCCATCTCCAACCAAGCAAACAATTGACAAGCGAATGGTGTATATGGGCGGCAGAGTCACTCACCAACTCGGTAAAAGGTCGCCATCCATATTCATCTCATCCATCAACACCGCTTGTATGGAGAGAAAGGGTTAACGGTATGAACTAGCAATATCGATAGGATTTTAACGTAATAATTAAATAGCTGTTTTATGGTTGCTGTTTTATTTAATTTGTATTTAAAGTTAGTGAAAGGATACAATACAACAACTGTTTGATATAAATCGCATGGGGGACATTGATTATGCTATCTTTGGTTGGATTGGTCGCTATCTTCTTGAAGGCATCTTGAGTAAAACCGCTCCATATTTAACTAAGCACATACAAAACACTTGAACCAGAAGCAACAAGACCTGTTTTAGAGACTACATAAGTCTTTTGCGCATAACTTCCATTAAGATGATCAGGGTTACTTCAAAATTACATGCAGCTGTGTTGGAGCAGGGTTGAAAATGAAGTCTCCAGGAAGGCAGTTCCTCCAGGGGTAGGGTGGGAGACAGTATTTGTTTGTATTGCACATGGACCAACCTTAAGGCGAGACACTGCAGGTGAATAAGGTAAAAATATTAACTAATAGTTATCACACCTTACTTACCCAGTTGATTGATTACACTGATAACTGCAAAAATGTTTTGTATTACAAGTTTTCTAAAATGTTATGTTTAAATATGCAAATGTGGCATTATTTAATGAAATATGTGCTAATTTGCATTTATTTCTAGAACAAAAATCTGAACACTGGATGAAGTCAGTTTCAAAATTCTTTTTGATTTTTTTTGACATATTAGTCAAATGTTTTTATCTGTTACAGAGGGAATTTTGGGTATCTCTTTTTGTCACACCATAATTCAGAAAATACTTTGAACAGCAAGAAAACAATAAATTTTTACAATTTTTGGGGGAATAAAATGTTGTATATAATGAAGCATATTCCTGCACAAAATTATAATGAACCTTGTGTTTTGCCCATTTTTCATGAGCTGAAACTCAAAGATCTCAAGACGATTTTCACAATTATGTATGGTAGTTGGTGAAATACCTAAATTCTTTGCGATTTTGCATTGTGAAATGTGATTTTTTTTATTTATTTGACACTTCTCATGAAATTTGACACAAAGTGATGAGCCATGATCCAACTTTGCTTGCAAAGACTGAGATGCTCATTTTAAACCCAAACATGATAGCCTGACCTATTACCAATTCACCTGCTTACTGTGAACTGCTTCAAAACAGTTTAATTTGGATATTCTATAAACTGTTCACTTTTATTTTGCCTCTGTCCCAACTTTTTTGGAGAGTGTTGCAGCCATCAAAATTATTCGCCATGCACGGTTCACCGCACATC
Organism: Sinocyclocheilus anophthalmus; assembly: GCA_018155175.1. Lineage (NCBI taxonomy): Eukaryota > Metazoa > Chordata > Actinopteri > Cypriniformes > Cyprinidae > Sinocyclocheilus > Sinocyclocheilus anophthalmus. The sequence continues at coordinate 12,250 of JADLZN010001349.1, read as the reverse complement.
ACATATCAGTGACATTTCTGTCTGTTGAATGTTGTTGTTTTGATGTGTTTTGATGTTGTAGCACTAGGATCAATTAGTTGCCAAGAGGTTTCAGTGGGACAGTATTATTTCACAGTATTAACGTTCACCTGCCAAAATTATGCTGCCCTGCCCAGTTTCACATTCCTGGCTGTGAAGTGTGTTTGATGAGGGAATTGTGATTGCTTCTAAGGGAGAAGTCTCTATTTCTCACCAAAGCTGCATTTAATTTATAAAAAATTATAAACTTAATATACAAATATTAAAACTTGTGAAATATTGTTTTTCAATCAAAAGGGTTTATATTTTAAGCATTTCCAATGTAATCTATTTCGTGCTGTCACAGCGGCAATAATCCATTATTCGTCTTCAGTGTCATTATCCCAGTTTGAAGACATCTTGGAAGTTCTTTTGTAGAAATTTTGTACATTTGTTCCATGGATACTTTGGAAAAGAAAAAACGTGTCTTCCTGGCAATTATGTAAATGCTTTCATGTATATATGGCCTAAATATTTCACAAGACAATCTGAAATTATGCACAAAAAGCTTTCAAAAGCAAACAGGTGTTTATTTCATCAACATTTTTAACAGAATTAAAAAAAAACACAATAATAATTCAGTATCTTCTAAAGATATTTTCTAAAAATGTATCCGTCCCAATTGTAGTAAAAATCAAAAAATTATTCATTGATTTATTATTTGTAGTAGAGTGTAGCATCACTAACATCTATCAAAATTAAGTGGGTTCTCACGCTCCTTGTGCCTCAGTTGGAGAAATATGCCCATCTATGTGAGAAGTCCTGTTATGATATGGGAAAATATCAGTACGTGGAAAGCTCTAGCCCATAAGAATAGAGGACCACGTAAATGTATGTACTCTAATTGAAAAAAAACATGTGTTTTGGAGGATAGTATTTACTATGTGTAATTTTTAAATTTAAGTTTTTTTTTCTGAGAGAACGAAGGAGCCATGGTACGCCAACTCCCTGTTTGCTTTACTGGTGCAGAAGGCAATTCAGAAATATTGCGCCTTGATTTATTTAGTACGTATTTATATTATTTATTATAGAAAATATAGCGGTGAAGTGTTTTTAAAATTTGTAGGCAGTAGGTGACCAAAAAGATTTGTTTTGGTTTATATCCCAAACAAGTACTCATTGTATAGTATTGCCACATGATTTTTAATAAATAAAATCTAAAGCATGATGCTTCTCTCATATTGGACAGCATATCTTTATTGATATATCCTCAAAGCTAACTTTTCTCACTGTAAAAAATATATAATAATACATCTTCAAATACACACTGAACAAGTTAAACATGCATGCCAGCAACGTTGAATACAGTATAAATACAGTATTAATTATATACACAAATAGTCTACAGTAAGTTATTTATCTGCACTGTAGTAGAAATAAACTTTCTACATTGAGTCTCTGGATGGCGTATTTAAAGGTATATTTCTGGTCATGTGGTGTGGGGCACAGGCTGTGCGGGATAGAGGTAATGGTCATCACTGCGGTCAAGTGGTCCCACATGTCCGAGCTCACTGTTTAGGTAGTAGGAACTCAGAGAAGGTCCCCCCAAAACACAGTACACATGCAAAACTCTATTCCCCATCGATCAGAGTTCAACCCCATTCTGCGGCATAGAATGCTGCTGGCATTACACCGCGACTTGTGTAAGTAGCCGAGGGTGTTAAGAAGAAGAGTCAAGTATGTTGCACCACCCTGGAAAATAGTTGCCATTTGCTGATGTTGCTTCCACGTGGTATGAGCAAGAGTGGTTGCTCGAATGAAAAGCCCCTGTGTGGGAGCTTATAGGCGCTATTTGTTGTATGGTTTCTGTGCGACGTTGGACCCTGCGAAATAATCTACGGGAAAAGCGGCCATTTGGAGAACGCCAGTTCATTGCAGCCGTCTTGCTGCACGCCTGTTGCACTTCTCGACGGGGCCGGTCTTTGTGTTGGATAGTCAATGGGATGTGGATTCGTAGTGTTCTGCTGCTTGAATGTACGGACGCTTCTCTGCCAGAGATGGCCTTCCCCATGCTTTAACTATAACACAATACACAAAAAATGTTTTAGTTAAACAATCTTAGAGTCGGTTAAGTTATGGAGAAAGTGAAGATTCGACTGATCATTGTCTTTCTGTCTAATATACAAAATATCAAATAGATTACCACTAGGCTATTACATTTTTAACCGACATAATGGGTTTTTTACCCCTTAAGTAAACACAAGTAGGCCTAATTACCGAAACGTGTTGCACCTACAAGTTTTGATGAGTTCCGTGTTCCCCGGTCAGGGTTCGCTGCGCCAGGCGTTGCGTCCTCTTCTGGTTACAGATGATGAACGCATTTAGCACGAGACGTCTCACTCGAGTTCCACGGGCGCTGTCGCTTCAGGGCTTGCGAGCTGGATACAGACTCAACGAACACCGGGCTTGAGGACCCGACCGGGGCAATATGGAACGTCTATTCGGCTCTTTCTGTGACGTAGGCACGTAGTGGCACTGTTGGTCTCAAGTATCATGGTGGAAGCCATTCGAGTTCGGGGGAGCAATCCGGGTCGAGATACATTTGTTCTGACTGGCGAGAAGTTCTACCCTGTTGCACTCAAAGATCGAGCGGAGGCTTTTAAAAGGTAGGGCCCTGGGAGTAGCAAGGCAGTGGATAAAGGTGTGAAGCGCCAGAAGTTTACTCGTGATAACGATGATGGTCCCTGGCTTGCCGAAAGAAGGTGGGTTGTGTGTGTATGGAATAATTATATATATATACTAGTTCTATATAATATATATATTCTTATTTCTTATATATACACACATACATCCTATTTTATAAATCCGTAGCTGTCCAGTAGACATGGTATCAAAACATTCATCGTGAATTTCCATTAAATATCCCTTGTCGAAAAAAGGGATGCTCATAGACTGCTAACAGATACAGACTGCTAACAGAAACAGAAATAGCTAATAGAAACTATAACTTAGAATCATTCATATAGGCTAAAAGGGTTAAAATCCTATAAAAAAAACGAATACGTTTTGATAAACCGAAAGTCAACAAATTAATAAATCAGTTTATTCGATATTTGGTTTGTTTAATCCCATTAGGATTTTTTTTTTCCAAAATAGGATTGAAATCCCATTCCCAAGATATTGTATACCATCCAACAAACTATTTTTCCATAAATGTTTCATAAAGTGAAAGGAGAACGTATGATCTATCATTGCATACAAGATCAGATCACATCACATTATAAACTGTAAGCGTTGCCTTATTACCCTTCCTCTACCGAAAATATGTCATTTCAGCTCCACAAAGGTATTTCTCTACAGGGCACGCTGTGGTCTGTACAAATTACAAGTATAAATGATATAGGATGCACTGCAATGATACGAATAAAGCCCACTTCGATCCTTTTTGAAATATGCTCAATGTAGCTATTCCCGGGGGAATGATGGGTAAATTGGCGGAGCTGGATTTTGTAGATAAATCGAGCCCATCCGGCCCACAAATTCCCACTTGAATGTTTTGATGGGTCATAGGGCCTTCAGTTGGAGTAAATAAATGAATAAATAAAACGGGAAAGAAACAAATAATTATATATATTACTGAATTCCCAGCAAATACAACAAACTTAACGTTGTCTCATAGAAAGGCAATTGAGTAAAGCAATGATTTTAAGCTAGAATGCAGACAATTTGCTGCTATACAATTATCTCATTGTATCCTCACTCTCACGTCATTCCAAACCTGCAAGATTACGTTCTGCTAGGAATACAAAAGAAGTCTTTGTAGCATGTTATCACCCATTTTGGTCCCCCTTGATTTTACTGGTATGGAAAAAAATGGCTTGCTTTCTTAAATTTCTTATTTTCTGTCACAGATGAATCACAGGTTGGAATGACCGATGTGAGCCAAGATGGAATTTCTAATATATTTTTGGGGACCATCCCTTTAAGAAATTAACATTTGGAAATAATTAACTTAATTTAGTAGTAAGGGCCACGGTCATTATCTTTTAATCAGCTCTATTGAATTAAATTGTACTTCATTAAAAATTCACATTAAAACTTTTGTCATCTACTGGTAACTAAAAAATAATAAGAAGTAGAATACAAAAGACTATCTATAACCAGAAAAACATCCCCACTATTAATATAAGTAATCCAATGTAACATGTATAAATGCATTCAGCAACAATAGGGATCTTGTGCAGGGTATAAACTGCCCAAAGTTAAATTTTATGGTGCTGATTGAAAGCTTGTAATCTGCTAGGCTATTGGCTTTTCCACTTTACCTCGTCAGCAGCTTTAGGCTACATTGGGGTGGTTCGATTCCAGCCAGGAATTACGAAAGAACTTTTAATGTTCTCATATCACACGACTGTATAACACAATTATGTGTCATATCCCGCTCTGCTTTTGCGCGAGGGTGTCGAATGCATAGCGCCGCTTCACACTTTTTGGAGTATTTGCTTTTTGCAGTTTCGCATACACTGTAACTTAAAAACAGTGCCTAATATGGGGGAGGTCTCCCTCGCTTCTTCGATCGGCCCAATACTCGACCGGCCACACGGGAATGTCTCGGAGCTCTTGATGGCCAGTAGCATACATGCCTAAAGTATTCTAATTAACAGGAATGACTCAAGTGATTAAAACAAACCCAAATAAACCTACGATATAAATCATAAAAACAACGAAAAGTGTGTGTGTGTGGTGTGTGTGTGTGGGATGTTTATGTGGTTTATGAGGACCCAAATTTGTATAATAACATGGGTATGACAAGTATTACAACGAGAAGGTGATTTATGAGGACATTTTCAGGTCAAATACTCGATGAGTTTTTTTGCACATCTAAAAATGCGAACGTTTCCTGTAGGGGTATAGGTTTATGGTAGGGTGGTAGGGCAATAGAAATACGGTTTGAGTATAACAAACATACGCTCTGGAGCGTCCCCCTAACCATAACACCCGGTGTTGTGTGGTGTGGTGTAGATGTGTGTCTTGTTGTTGTTTGTGTGGGTGTTTGTGGTGGTGTGTAGTGTGTGTGTGGAGTGTGCCCGAGGCAGTCGCGCCACGTTCGCGAGGGAGTTCGGAGCCCAATAGCGGCCCCTCAGCGCGCCCATCAGACGAAGCTAGGTTTGTGGTATATATCTTTGTTTTGTTTCTTTTGAACATATTTTGGGGAGAGGCAGGAGCAGCGCGGGTCAGTATTGTGTACCCTTCAACAAAAAACCTGTTTGCTCAACTTACTTTAGACATTTGAAGGTAAATCATAACTAGAGACTGATAGATCGCTAGGTGTTGTTCGGCCTATAAATCTTTTCTGTACTTGAAATGAAGAGGGAGGGAGACCAGCAGTAGATGATGAAGGAGGGAGGCGACAGAAGAATGCGAGACAAATGCAGGCGACGGGAGGCATATCATACCCTAGACAGAACTGTCATTCTATAATTGGCTATATTAAAATCCCCTATACACACTGCCGAACAGACAACTGAGCTCCACAGGCAAGTCTGATGCACCTGTTTCCCTTGTGTTGTGAGAGATTCGGGCTGGTTGTAAATGCCCTCGGGCAGGGCAGTCATCTATGGCACCCATAATAGAATCATGAAAAGCTTTGACACCTTGATTAAACACAGACTCGTCTGATCAGAAATAGCCGCGCAGTTAATTCAATGACGGCAATGATCAAGGTTTAGATTTTATCTTACGGTCTGGCCCACGAAGCAGCGAAACCCGCGGCCTGCCTTTGACAAAGCTAAGAGAGGGCTGTTCGTTAATCGATACGATTTGAAAATAATACATGTTAGACAGTCTAATGGTACTGGAGCTAATCGAATTGAAGTCGAGCGTCTTGTTTTATCATTTGGCTCACAAGACCCACATGATTGAGTATTTGTTAATTGGAGACTAATTCGATCTCCTGATGATTATGATGAAAAGCTGTTAAACTTTAAAGTAATCTTAAAAGTCGCAAAGGTATATGAGGGTAGGCTACATCATAAAATACCTCCGTAACAACATTAAAATATTACAATTTCACTAGAATGAGATGTAAATGCAATACATAATTTTATTTTAATTGTTTTGTTTTGTTTTGATATTGATTTCATCTGCCATCTATTAAAATGCGGTGCAGATTTTGAATAGTCTATAGTTGTTTAATTATACAATTAAATTATAATAAATAAATAAATACATTATTTAAAAACATCTTGATGCCAAACTGGGAATACACTTAATAGGATGAAAAATTTACATTTGAAAGGTCCGAAATGGCACTAGGCCTACACCAATAAACATACATCTTTTGTGCATTAATGCTTACACTAATAAATGATTCCTTTCTTCTAAAAACTTTGGTTGTTCCCACTCGTTTACACTGTCAGATTTACGACTGGAATCCACATCCGACCATAGCATCGCTTGCGCTGGGCTGCGCTGTAGTTAAGAGTGATAATGGGGGTAGTTAATTAGTTTGAGCGACTCAGCGTGAATACAATAATGTTAGTTTCGGTTGTTTTCGATTCAAAGTCCAAAATCGTTTTAGAGTTTTTTATTTTAAATTTTGCTTAAAAGCACTGGACCTCTGTATCCAATAAATTCAGACTTACATACCTCACTATCTGGCAAACCTTTTATTCTTGTTTCTGTGATAGCAGTTTGTGATTGTAGTACAGGTATATGAGCATGTGACCCAACTCAGGTATCCTCAACAGCCAACCTCTGTAGTGCCTGGGTGTGTGTTAATTCATATCTATAAAATATGAGACACTCTTGAGCTTGATTGTATTAATTGTCCTTATTGTGTGAATGGGTAGAGTCTATTGTCCTGAGCACACTGTACCTTGTGTGTCAGATAACCAATGAAGAAGAAGAAGAAGAAGAAAAACATCCTCAGTGATTAAATTGTGAATACAGAAGCTTACATACAGTGCTGTCTGATGGAGCGCATTAAATAACCAATGTGTACCTAGTATTGTATTGGCTCAGCAGGTAGTGGAGACAGATAACTGACAGATAACAAACATACAGTATTCAATTCACCCAGTCTCTCTCCCTCTTCTCTTCTCCATCTCTCGTATTCTCTGTTAGTCTGTCAAAGTGAACACACACATATGTGTGAATGTATTGCCCACGCCTCCTCCTCAAACAGAAGTCTGGTCTGCAAAACACACACACACACACACAAAACACAGTGGATTACAAGCACCCCTGTGGGGAATCCAAGCTTACAGAGCCTCATTAGTCGAAACCAAATGGCACCCCGCATCTTAAGATACTCACGTAACAGCATCACAGCATCCCCATTAGCTGGACAGACTCATTTATAATGATGATGTAATTTTACACCTATGCCTATAAACTGACAAGAGATGCTTTAAAATTAGACTTACAGTTCTAGACTTCATAAGTTAACAGTGAACATACCGAGATCTGCAGGTTTTTCTTTTCTTTTTTTCCCTTCTTTCTTCTGTTTAATCTAATGAGAGAAATGGCATACATACGCCATCCTTTCTCTGATACGGTATGATTTTTTTTTTACCCCTGCAAGGGCTAGAACCCAATACATCAGACCATTTTTCTAGGGTCTCACAGAGTGGCTCATCGTTTTAGTGTAGCCTATATGCATATGTGAAAGAGACAGGAATGTTATAACTTCCAGTTTTTTAGTGGTAGCCTACTTGATTGTATTCTTTGGTATGTGATAAGACTGTTATCAGTGCTGTCCATTGTTCACTTCTCAGCAAACTGTGATCAACTACTGTATGTCACAGCAGGCAAATGCACTGTATTCTGCTCTTATCCTAACACCTACATATCACACAGACATTTGTTTCAGGCTTACTGCTTTTGACTTTGACTTATATAGCCTACACTTATACGACTTATTTTGGTTAGTAAAACCCCCACTGAAGAGTGTAGTCATATTATCCTCATAAAATGTATTTAATATTATTTTTAAACAGTCCTATTTAGCACTTTCCTCAACTCTCATTCAGTGTCATATTAAACGCAGCGCTTGTAGGGGTGCGCGAAGCACAAACTAATGCGGGGTTTAAATATTTACACACAACGAGGCTGAATCCAGCTTCTTATTCACAGCTTCCTATTGACGCTTTACGTTCCACTTAAAAAAAACGCGTTATAGCTTCTTATTCACGCTCAATTTAGGGACCGTGCGGTTTTTCCTCTGTTTTTCCTCCATGTTTTTTTAAAGGACCGTGTTGTTTTTGTGGCTGTTTTCAGAATGAAAGAATAATACATTCTTTTTTAAATGCAAATAACACTGATATTTACTTAAATAATATAATTACAGTATTATTTAATTACTGAACGTGTCATCAGCTCAGGGCCATGTTTTTTGTCCAGCACCCTGTTACTGCGTCTATTTTTAGAAAAGAATAATAAACTATTTTGAAATGTAAAGATATTAGACACCAGTATATTAGTGAAAATGACTTTAAGCCTCTTATGAAGACCTCAGATGACCCAACACCTTTGAAAGGATGACCCACCCCTCTAAGGACTTCAGAACAACTCTGGATGATTATACAAAATAAATATGTTGTCATTGCTTTAAAATGCACATTTATTTAGCTTAAATGCATATGATATTTGCAAATACTGTAATCTGTAGCATTGTACTTTCTGATATAATCTCATAAAAGACTACTGTGATATTGTAACATAAAATAAATAATAAAATAAATGTGAACTGAGTTGAAATGGATTGTTGGTTACTGTACCATTTTGAATTTGGTAATTCAAAAGCTGGCTTTTAGGATGCGTTAAAAGTTATACCTGGGCCTTATTTCCAAAGGAATTGACTGTTACCATGCAACATTGCAGACATTTTTTTACTGTAGCATTTTAAAGTAAAAATGTTTGAAATTTTGCATGGTGACAGTCAAGTGCCTTGTGAATAAGGCCATAGTGGAACTTTTAACGCACCCTCAAAGGCAGCTGAGATATAGCGCCTCCAATCGGACAAACAATGCAATTGCTCCTGATACTGTATTGTCATATCTGTCAAATTCATTGGTCCACAACTTCAAAATACTACAGTAAAAATATCTGAAATTTTGCATGGTGACAGTCAAATGCCTTGGGAATAATACCAAAGTATAACTTTTAAAACACTCTCAAAGTCAGCTGAGAGATAGCGCCTTACATTGATGTAATTTATCCTTACTGTATTGTCATATCTGTCAAATTTGTAGGTCCATAACTTCAAAATGATACATGTAATATGTCTGAAAATGTTCATGTTGACAGTCAAGTACCTTGGGAATAAGATTACAGTGGAACTTTTAATGCACCCTCAGAGTTGGCTGAGATATAGTGCCTCTAATTGGGCCAATAATGCATTTTCTCCGTGTACTGTAATTGGCATATTGCACATCAGCGCCCATTAACTTCAAAATGCTGCAGTAAAAATGTCTGAATTTTTCCATGGTGACGGTTGAGTGCCTTGAAAATAAGGCCCCGAGAATGTTAGGCAACCAATGCAGCTGAGATATAACATCTCAAATCGGGCCAATAATGCAATTTCTCCTGATCTGTCAAAATTATGGGTCCATAACTTCAAATGTTTAGTATCAAATATTCTGAATTGCAGAGGAAGTGCCTTGGATATAGACCCTATAAATTTTAAACACATCAAAGGAGTGAGATAGCCCTTCCAATGGGCCATAATCACATGTCCTGTTATTGTATTGTATTTATGTCAAGTCACTAGTCTATCCATGACTGCGTTCCAGTAAAATGTGGGATTGTTTATGGTCGGCACTTAAGGGCTTGGGAATAAGGTCCCATATAACTTTTAATGATCCTAAAAGAACGTGTATATAGCACCTATTGGGCCAATACTGCAATGGCCTTTCTAACTGTATTGTCAGCGATTGTGTCATCTTAAAAAATGGTACAGTACCCAACCATGCACTGGCTCTTTTTTACAACGCGTTTCATCACCATTATTATCTACCGCTTTCACCAGATGTTGTTTCAGCGCCTTTCCCGCAACTGCCTGTTCTGTTACAATATCACAGTAGTCTTTTATGAGATTATATCAGAAAGTACAGTTGGAAGATGCTACAAATTACAGTATTTACATATATGCTTTTAAGAAAAAATAATGCATTTTTAAGCACTGACAACATTGTAATTTTGTATAATCATGCAGAGTTGATGTTCTGAAGTCCTTGGAAGGGTAGTTGTCATCTATTCAAAGATGTTGGGCCATCTGAAGTCTTCATAAGTGGCTGGATTCAAGCTGAAGCTGCCTTAATATTCTTACAGTCATTTTCACTGATATCTTGGTGTTATTTACATTTCAAATTTTTTTATTATTATTTTCTAAAAACAGACACAATAGTAACAGGGTGCCTAAAAAAGCGTAAGTAAGAGAAAAACGCATGATCTCTAAGATGAGCTGATGGCACGTTCTGTAATTAAATCCTGCTACTGTAGTTCTTGATGGCCTTAAACATTTTCATATCCATTTATCATATATATATTATATAAATATATATAATATATATTATATTAATGCCCCTATATTATTCTGAAAACAGCCACAAACCCACACGTCCTCAGTTAAGAGTGAAAGAGCTAAAAGTTGCAAGGGTCGCGTTTTTGAGGGGAAGATTAAATGGTCTAGCTTAGTTTATAATTTACTGTCGGTCTACAAGGAAGCAGCATGGCAATGAACACAATGTGAAACTTTCACTTGTCCTTCAATACAGCCAAAACCCCTTTTAGTAGGCCTACATTAAAGCAATATAACTAGCCTATACCACGAATTTGATCTTTTAATGGTTACTTAATGTGCTTAATACATTAATCATAGTAGTGTTTTGGTGTTCTTATGGATGATTTTTTTTCGTGTCTTTCCGCTATCACAGTATTGTAGTATCATCAAAATTTTATACATTGAAGCTTTTAATTAAAACACTCAGCATATCCTGTTTTAACGGACTTGTTACCATGAAAATGGTACTTTAAAATATTTTGGCGTTCTCCTCCCCCTTAGTGGGCAGTGTCTGGTGTCATATTACAAAATGCATTACGCGCTTTTAAAAACAAAACTTTTTATAATCTTGACAAGTAACATATCATTGGAAAGGTCTGAGTCGCAGGATTCTATATTTGGTGGTTATTTTGAGATATACTTAATATTGACAGAGAAATTTAGACATTTGTGGCAGAAAAATGCATTTAAAAAAAAATTACAAAAAACTTCTATTGAGTTTTGATGGCACCCAGTGGCTCTTCATGGTATAACGCCCTAAATAAATTCTCACAGGAGCCTCGTTTTTTTCATCTCACCTGATGACCCCAATGAAGCTGAGACCTCTTTCCCTCTATAAGTGGTTCTCAACCTTTTTTGGACCAGTGCCCCCTACCCATTATTCAGGTACCTCACCACCCCCCATCAAATATAAATTCACAAACTATTGAAGTTGATTATTATTTTGTGTTTATAATGAGGACTGGTATTATATTTACAGTAGCATTAAAATGTATGGGGCCATTACTTTTTTTAAAGAAATTACTTTAATTCAAGGATCCATTAAATTGATGAAAAAAATGAAATGACAGTGAAATACATTTTTAAAATAGATTATTTGAAAATAAGAGCAATACGCATGTTGGGGATTTTCATGCTAATATTTGTTGATGTATTGTCCCAATTTAAAAAGATTGATAAAAAGTCCGGTTAGAATATGATCCACAGGGCAGTGTACAGAAGAGATCTTAGTTTGTTATTCGTTCTGGGCAGAGTGAGCAGCGTGGTAGCGGCGTGGTTTTTGATGGAGTGCGGCGGGATTTTTTGAAAGTCGGAGCGTCGTTGTTTTCAGTCACTCCGAGAGCGCTCCACTACCGCTCTATCACGAGCACAATTAATGGCAACAGCCCATAATATAACTGCATTTTAGTAAGAATTCATGCATTAAACATAATTAGCTAGCTTGACATATATGTGGATCACTCAAATCAGAAAGAAAGTGAGGGTTATAATGATGGCTATGGAGGTTATATCTCAAGCATGTTTGTTTGTAGTATGTGGACAATCAAAACTGACTGGGTGAATTAACAGTTTATTGTACAGGTAGCTAATCTCCATTCTAAATTAATGTGCTGCTACACTGCACGCACAAGCTTGCACATAACGTACAGATTCCGTGCACATAGAAACATTCAGGAGTGCAGAAAACTG